>JBAMMX010000016.1:16107263-16574323 GCA_037126225.1 Dillenia turbinata | reverse complement strand
TCCCGAGACGAGGATGCTACCTTATAAGTATAATAACTTATAAGAAAAGGGCTGATCATATGACGACATGCAACATTTGATAAAAAATGCTTCCAGTATGATCGCCGAGTCGGGGGAAACGTGACCGAGCCCATTTCTAGATATATTTTCCTGTACTGATGTGATCCAGTTCTTTACCCGATTCATGAGAAATCATGAAAATCTATTTCACATACGACGAAAGTATTCGCACTTTCACTAATGTGAATAGGCACAGTTGGAGCTCGAGTAGAGTATCTGTGAGGCGAGCAGTCATACTCTGTGTCATGCTTATGCGCAGGAGCCGAAAAAGGGCACCCTATGTGACCTCGAACCCTGTGTAAGAATGGAATCATCCGAGAAAACCGATAATACTCACGCAGCCTCGAGACAGAGCGGCTCATGAGCAGTTTCGGCCTAGCAAGTCCCTCGTTGCATGATTTACGTACGTGTCCTGAGTGTTTTGTCGATATCGTATGGAGTAGCACTCGCGAGTTAGAATCGCAAAGTCAAGTTAGACTCGTATGCTCTTTACGCTCCAAAAGTTCGACGAATCCTGATTTCGCCAGGATATGCTCGTTAATTTGGAAATTTCATACTTCCATTTATTACGACAATTTTATGATTCGTTCTATTGGGGTCCATGAGGGACCGAATGCACCGGAATCATTTCTTTTCAACGGTATTTCTTGCTGCCTTCTTAGTGAGAGAGGATGAATCGAGCTAGCAAAGTGAGTGGTTTGCTAGGACCCGCTAACTAGTCTTGGTTTATCTGGCAAACTTACAAGAAAAACCATTCGACAATGCAATGAGTGGCCGACCTATCAGTTTCTGGCTCACTCCAATTCGGTGGGCCTTACGAACGTGAGAACCTGGAAATGGGTGTTAGGTAATTTATTACGTTCATAGACAATTACACGTGCCTCTGCTACATCTATCTGATTTCGCGGCAAAGTCCGAGGTACTGAGATGCTCTCGTGAAGGTTACTTTTATAATCAGTTAGGCTTGAGAGCAGACTCTCGAACCGAACGAGAGCGCGAATATTTGCTCCAAAGAGCTCTATTTCAAGTTAAGGGCATTACGAGAAATCGTACCATTCCTCGCTAATTAAAGGAGCAGAGTAGCTACTCTGGTGAGAGGAATAGGATTTTTGCTTGAGACTCGCGAGGGCCTGGATGATGGCGTTAAACCGACTTACTCATTTCCCATCGGGGAGATACGTTATCGGGTTGCAAATTATGTTCTCAATCGTATTTTATTAAAATCCACAACAAGACTACATCAGCTTTCAGGACAGGAGCAAAATTTCACCTTAGCCATTCGAGATTATGGGGTTATGCAACGTATGTTCACTATTTCTCGCATTTACACAGCGAGCTAGGCTTGCGAGAAAAGAGATGTATTTCTTAACGAGCACATGTACGGCATTCTCACCGAGATCGAGTCTCATGACAAGCCGGAGGAGGTTTCGAAAGCGATTTCCCCATGCCAGGTGAAATCAATCTGGGACTTTACATTTTCAAGGAGATGGACGAGCCTAGTGGTCTCCAATAATCCCAAGGGCGGTGATCCAAGAATCCATTACTTGACCCGTTCTAGTGGGAGCGATCCATCTAGAGATAAAAAGGTTTCCCATCTTCTTAAGAGTAGTCGAGGACGCGTATCGAATCGACGTTTCCCGATTGAGGGAGCAGGCTCTCGCATGACTTTTGAGGATTACGAGAAACCTTTAACCGTCCCAGAGGTTTTTGAGGGTTCCATGGAGGACCATTGATTATAGGCCATGGGGCGAGAGGAGGCTGGATGACAATCACCGTGATCCGGGATCTAGTTGATTTATCCGATGGACAGCAGGCCGTTGAGAACATGTGAGTTCTCAGGGGCACGCAAAAGGCCGACGGATCGGTGTAGGTATAAGGCCTCGTCGATAATCGGGGGCGTGTTACCCCGATCCATTTACTTTAGCGATTGTCGTGGACATGATTTGGATTCGGGAGTTGCACTGTACGTAACGTCGAGGACCGTCTCCCTGAGCGGGAGTTTTGGGACGAGGAGATCAACCATGAACAGCCATCCGCTTTATTCTTGTAGACTGTGTGATGACAAGGTCCATTGACTTCTAAGTCGACATGCGACCTTAATCATCAATTCTGTGCAGTTGACGCTGAGATTTCACGAGAAGGTGATATCTCATGTTTTGGTGCGATGATCGACAGAGGATCATCGCGTATACTTTTACGTTTGTGCCAGACTATGTCCTCATGTGAATGACATTCTCGTTGATCGAGAACAAACAGAGAGTATCTAATGACCACGTACGACGTGGGACATTGTCGTAGTCTTCTGATGCAAAGAACATGGGTGAGACTCGGCTTCTTCCTCGGCTTAAGATCCAGTGAGGGGATCGCCGCAGACCGGTGTCGACCTTTCCACAGAGTCAAACATCAATGAGAGTTCTCGAGTACTTCGAGAAGATCGACTACGACCCCAAAGACATTTCTTATCGCTAAAAGGTTAAAGTTTTACCCTTGACATATGCCCTAAGACTCAAAAAAGGACTCGTTCGAAATGAGTAGAATCCCTTGTTCCAAAGAAAATCGAGTGATCCGACGTATTAAAGGCTCATGCACACGTTCTCGCATTTGATTTGGCAAAATTACTATGGTAATTAGGTATCGATCGGATCCTGGAGGGGACTGACTGAGAGCAAGGAAAGGATTCCGAGATATCTCGAGAGAACCGCGACCTCTTTCTAGCATTACGGAGGAGTGGATTCGCATCTTATCGGGTATTCGTGACACCAACGGGTTGGTGATCCTAACGTATGAAAATCGATATTAGGTTTTACCGTCTTGGAGAAAGAAGTAAACTCCGTATATCTCTATTCACGATGTAGACCGAGCTTATGAGATGCTCAGCGGCGCTCAAAGAGAAATTGCTTGGTTCCGGAAATTTCCTTTTCACTTAGGGGTCATGGGTCAGCCAGTTGGGAGGCCGCTGATGATTTATTGAGAAAATCATACTGCCCACCACACTCGAGACCCTAAGTATCAATATTCCCAAACACATTCATACCTAATACTACTTTACGTAGATACATCACCGAGAAGCGGTGAAGTGACAAATAAAGTACATTACTATACAAATACAATATTGATTCCTTCAATAAACTCACTGTGTTGGATTCCTATATGAGACATCGAATCATCGGGTTTGCATGTACATTCACATTTCTCACCTTGTACTGATGCTTATCAGGTTATATATATGACATGTGTGCATGATTGGGTCACTTATTTATAAAGACTCTTTTCACCGGCTGTCATATATTTTGTGATATAAGCGGATAAATGATATGTCAGTAAGCGTGGCTTCCACTCTCTCACACGAGCGACCACCTCCAAAATTGGGTGAGCGTGAGAATGCCAGGGTTTTTAGTCAGGAAGAGGCTTTGACAGTGGCCCTACTAGAACATAAGTCGTCCTGATCATGTATTCGGGATTATGGTCATATAAGGATGTGATTGTACGGACGTACCCACATCCATGTTTTCTTATAAGTATTGCGGGGTTTGAGATGCTCAGAGTATCTCTGTGTTACCTAGTGATATTGTCTCGGTATACCTCTTTCCGAGGATCTCCGGGTAAAGTCTTATGCGTAGATTTGAGTCCCATACCGAAGACAGCTGTTGAGGAGAATCTGACAATGCCCTTTCTGAGAGATGGGGGAATAACACCGTGGCATGTGTTTCACACCTTGTGCGATATACATCGCATAGGGATATTGGGAGCATTATTTGAGATTTCTTGATATGATTTTGATCCCCGTTCCCACCGTAGGAGACCCGAGATCCATTGGTGGGATCTCTTGTACCCTTATCACTTTCAACCGTTTCTACTGGGTCTTGGCTCAAGTCTTGCTACCTTAGTCCGTTTACGGGCGGCTCAGAATACTAAATTGAGGTCCGAGGGAGAGTCTAGGAAAGCAAATTTGGATTGAGGTTAATAGAGTCGAGTTTGGGAAAAGGGAAGCACAATTGACATTACATCATTGTAGTGTCATATTCACCTATAGCCTATTATATCTATCCATGTTGAGATGCAAGCATAATAGTGGATACACAATCGAAAGACAGTTGTTGGGGATTACTTTCAAGTGGGTGAAAAGTGAGCTGGAAGCGGATTGGTAATTAGTCTGGATCAGAACTAGCGAGTTCTTTTCGATACTAACGATGACTTCTCGATCGTCCCAACGAGTGCATCGAGAGGTTTTGCTTGGAGTGTGTACTTGCAAGCTTGCACGACGCCTACCCTGTATGAAAGTCCAGTAGGGTGATGTGATCGCATGAGTTGTGATCTTGTGACTTAATATTAAAATACTTTCGCGTGCAAGTGAGAGATATTAGTTTAAAATGCCCATGAGGGGCATTTTGGTAATAGGGTTAGTGGGGTTAACTCCCACTCAACTACATATTAACCATTCCCATGATTATTCCAATTTTGATGGTTGCAACACTTTTGTGAAAAGAGTCAATTGTACGTAAAAAACTTTGAAGGGAAACAATGGTGAATTGTCTTGAATGGGGTAAAGAGAACATTATTCTCGAGAAGGAGAATATAGAGGGTCATGAGAAAAATTCGCGTAGGGGAATTTTTCCCGTCATGTTATTGCCGACTGAGGGTTGCGGCGTTGTGACATTACGGTGGTGGTTCGATTAACATCGTGATCACCATCCCGACCGCGAGATTCGATCGAGGGCCTGCACGGTCGAGTTTGGCTCTACACATTCGCAGGTATTTATCTCCTATACCCAATCAATATTTATTTTTCCCGAAATTCATTTTTGAATAGGTCCACAAATAACAGTCAATTAATTCCAACTGCTTGTAATCATTAGATTGGCCAATTCTAGACCAATTATCAAGTGGCAGCACAACCAGAATCAAAGTGGCAGCATTTTCTCCTAAGCCGGGTGGCTTCATGCTTGTGGAAGGACATATATGAGTCTATTTGAGTTATGATAGAGCTATCTACACCCAATTGCATCAATGTTAAATGTTCCTCAAAGCCAAAGCTTAGAAGCTAAGTGATTTAAAGTGTCCTAGAAGATTTTTGTGTTTCTAAAGAACCATAACAATTTTGACACACAACTTATGAATCACATATATGACTTAGCGAGAAACACAAGGATAAAAGATTTTATATTACTCATACTTGCAACCGAGAATATTCTTACCATCCTTTGTAGCAAGTAGCCATTCGTTTGTTAAATTGCTAACCCGATCATACAAGCATCCTTTCCATGGAAAAATGTTTTCAAGCTCTACATGCCAAATTGAGGTTGGGACTTTTTTATCAACAACTATTAAACCCCACATTCTACTTAAAAGAGTAACCGTTAGAAAAATGTGACTCATACACTCAGCGGAAGTAATTAAATAACAATTTTCAGAATGAGTAAAAAGTAAGTTTGCGATATACCTCACTAAGTGATGCGTAAAATCTTCGAATCGTAAATTGAACACGAATAACTGCGGTCGAGATGATAGCTTACAATAATCCAACTATCAACACGATATCACAACGTCACCAACCCTTAACCCGGAATTTCACGTCAATGGAGGAACCCTCTCAATAATTGTTCAACTCAACAAATTATTCTCTCTCTAATGAATCTCAAAACTCAAGTATTCTCTCAATAAAATTTTCTCTCTCTAAGACCCACAAAATTTTATTCGCAATAATAATTGTTAAAAGGTCACTTTATTTTCTAACTTCCGTAGAGTTGTGGTGCTAGAGAGAATCAGTGAGTGGGGATAATGGGTAACTACCCATTATCCTCTTATTTGATTTTTAAATATTTACTAGTGGCTAACCGCCCACACGGACATTAACTAATATCTCTGCTACCTTGCATCCGAGGGCATTTTACGTCCGTCCCAAGATCACAGCTCAGCGCAATCCTACCATATCATCCTACAGTGGTTTTCATATAAGGTTGGATGTTAGACGACTAGCGAGTATATCTCAGACCAAAGACTACTCGACACATCTTGTTAAGATGATCGAGTAGTCACTCGATAGTTTAAAAAAAAAAAAAACTGGTTGTATCCCAAATCCAAGACTAATTACATCCATCGAGCTACTATCCTCATCGACAGTAGATCTACGATATCGCTATCAACTATATATCCACTCATTATGTTCAAATCCCTATAAAGACGAATATAAAAGATCGGTCAGTGAATATATACATGAATGCAATGTCAATTAGTCTTCCTTTCCCAAACTTCCGAATCTATCGGTCTTAACTAAGTGCTTTCCTAGACCTATCATTCAGATCCTCAATTTATCTTCCCATTTATCGATAATCATGACTAAAGTAGCAAACACTGAATCAAAACCTCAAGAAATAGCCGAAAGTAATAAGGGTACAAGAGATCTCATCCAATGGATCTCGGGTCTCACACAGTGGGGTTTGAGGATAAATTTCAATTTATTGTCTCAAGTAATACAACTCCCACTATCCCAAGTCGTTTTAACACACGCGGTATGAAACACGTGTCACAGTATTATTCCTCCATCTCTCAAAAAGACATATGTTAGATTTCTCTAACACTGTACAGGTATAGGGACTCAGTCTACATATAAAACTTTGCCCCGAGATCCTGAGAGAATACCTCGGGATAATATCCACAAATTGTAGGTGATATCCGAGATCTCAAACCCGGCTACTCACGGGCAACATGGATGTGGGTACGCCCATATCGATCATATCGCGCATGACTTCGTTCGAACATATATCGGGCGACTTATGTTCTAGCGGGACCAATTATCAAAGCCTCTTACAGTTAGAAGTTGTCTCATCTTCGCTTCTCGGAGCTAGAGATGGTCACCGTGGAGAGAGTCGACCTCGCCGCTCTAACATATCTATTATCACATCACAATATATATATGACAATAAAAGTAAGTGCATTAAATGAAAATATAATACAAAAGTGATGAATAATGTATTATAATTATATATATAGAAATAAGCAATAAGCATCAATGTCATCAATAAGTGACAACGGAGAAATGTGGGAAAATATCCAAACTCCAATAACTCTCTGTGCCCTAGAAAGGAATCTCTAGTGATGGGTTTCGGGTGAAAGGGTTAGCCACCATGTTGTGTGTCGAAATGTACTTGACGGTCACTTCACCCTTCTCGATGATATCTCTAACGTAATGGTATCTGGTGTCAATGTGTTTGGTCATACTATGAAACTTAGGGTCTCGAGTATAAACGATAGCGGTCTAATTATCACAATAAATCATTACTAGCCTCCTACTATCCGCTACAATCTATAAGTCATCTAGTAGTCTTCGGAGCCAAACACTCTCCTGAACTGCAACTGAGCATGCCACGAACTCAGCCTCCATCGTAGATAGAGTAACACTGATTTGCTTCTTACTACTCCAAGAGATGGCTCAGCCATTGAGCAAAAAAGCAAAACTTGATGTTAATTTGCGCTTATCCAAATCACCTCCTCCGTAGCATAAGTAGTAGTTTTGCGGTTCCTTTTAGATATCGAAAAATCATATTCACTACTCTTCGGGACCCATTTCAGGATTTACCTAATATCTGCTCACTGGACCAATTGCATAACAAATGTCCGGTCCCTAGTATACAACATTACGTACATTACACTTCCCACTACACTGGAGTGAGGCACTTTACTCATTTCCCTTACTTCTTCCTGAGTTTTTGGACACATTTCCAGACTCAGGCCTTCCATCTGCGCGATCGGAGTATCTATGGGATTACCGTCACTCATCCCAAAACGCTCGAGAATTTTTCTAATGTGAGGTCTCTTGTGAAAAAGCCAACATCTTTTTTCGAGCGATCCCCTCTCTAGGTCTGAACTCAGAGGATGAACTTAGCTTCACCCATGTTTATCATGTAAATTCTGATAAACCACGCTTTGATGGTTATTAAATACTGAATGTCATTCCCGGCCAATATTATGTTATCCACATACAACGACAAGATCACAAAAGAGTTATCAGACTAAATTAGATACAATGATCCTCCTCAACCATCGTAAACCGTAAGATATCACCTCCTCGTGAAATCTTAGGTACCACGTCCGGATGATTGCTTAGGTCGTATATCGACTTTCAAGTCGATAGACCTTATCCTCCCGACCTACTAGAACGAATCCAGGGGTTGTTCCATGTAGATCTCCTCATCTAGGCTCCCGTTAAGGAAAGCAGTCTTAACGTCCATCTGGTATAACTCTAGATCCATACTAGCGACAATCGCTAAAAGTAAACGGATCGAAGTAAACTTGACTAATAGGGAGAAAATTTCCTCGTAGTCAATGCTCTTAGTCTGCGTGTAACCCTTGGCTACCAGACGAGCCTTGTACCTCTCAATCGATCCGTCGGCCTTTCTTTTAATTTTGAGGACCCATTTGTTCCCAATGGCCTTTCTATCCTTAGGTAAGTCATCTAGCTCTCAGACTTCCCTTGACTCTCATTGATTCTATTTCCTCCTGCATGGCCTTTAACCATTGTTTCTTTGCTGAACCCTCAAGAGCCTCCTGTACAGTTCTCGGCTCTTCGTCGTCCTCAGGAGTCACAATAAGGATCTCATCCTTAATCGGGAAACGGCGACGAGACACTTGTCCCCGACTACTCCTACGAGGAGAAAGAGCCATCACACCTTTAGATAGACCGCTCCCACTAGGACCAAGATCCGTGATAGGGTCTTGAGTCCCACCGCTGGACTCCCGCTAAGCCACTAGACTTATCCATCTCATAGAAGGTGAAGTCTCGATCGATTTCTCCTCTCTTAGGGAAATCACTCTCGAGAAAAGTGGCATCACGAGACTCTATCTTAGTAACAGTGCCATCCGTATGTTCTCCTAAGAACACATGTCCCTTGGAGTGTTTAGAGTATCTAATGAAGATACACTTCTTTCCTCACAGGTCTAACTTGTCATACTGATGCGATAGATCATAAACATACACAGCGCAACCCCATGGCCTCAAATGGCCAAGGTCAGGCTGTCTCCCTGTCCAAAACTTACATGGGGTGCTGACTATGGACTTCGTCAGAGCACGGTTGAGGACATAGGCGGCAGTCAACAACCCATACCCCCAATAGGAGATTTGTAATTTGGACTGTGCCATCATCGACCTCACTATCTCCAACAGAGTCCTATTCCTTCTCTCAGCTACTCCATTTTGCTGAGGAATAACAAGAATAGTCAACTGTCTAGTAATGCCTCTATCGAAACAAAGATCTTTGAACTGCTCAGACATATACTTGCGCCCCCGATTGGTTCTCAAGAGTTTTCACCCTCATGTCTAGCTGATTTTCAACCTCGCTGATAAACCTCCTAAAACACTCTAGTGCCTCAGACTTGTACGAAATCCGTTAGACGTAACCAAAACGCGTGTAATCGTTTATGAACGTAATAAAATACGTGACTCCGTTTCGAGCTTTCATATTCATGGGTCCACAAATGTCAGAATGGGTCAATTGCAATGGAGTCCGGCTCTCGTTGTTTTCCCAAATGATTTTCTAGTGGCTTTGCCCGCAAGGCAAAACTCTCACACGGGCAACTAGACCTTGGTTAGCGGGCCCAACAAGCATCTCGTAGCTAACTGGGTCATCCTCTCTTGTCCTATGTGGCCAAGCCTACTATACTATACATTCACACCATCCACTACACTATCAGATGCAAAAGTAATAGAGGAAGAAGAATAAATCTCATGAAGGAAATCATATCCAAGTACATAAAGTCTCTCGTGGACCAAACCGAACAAATCAAAGAATCATCATATGTAATGGAAACTCAAGAGTTTCCTAACAATACGGAATATCCTAGCAAATCCAAACATCGGACAGATACAAGATTCCGCATAATCTCAGGAGCATACAATATGTCATAAAGATATAAGACTTGGTCACTTCACAGCAATAGCTTGCAAGTGTCAATCCCTTTCACTTCTATAAATGCTTCATTCCCCACATATAGCCTTGTCGCCTGGGGACTCAAACGGTGGAACTCCACGTACATGCGCCTGTCCCGAGCTACATGGTCCGTGGCTCCTGAGTCTACAATCCACAAAGGAGAGAGTTAGTAAGCATCACACTAGGTGACATGTAACTCAAATTATATAAAGAAGAGGACATACCTTCAACTCACCACACTCGCGTGCGAAATGTCCAAACTTGCCACACACGTAGCATTGGACTTTGCTCTTATCGAGCTCCTTCTTCTTACACTTTTGTCCTTTGTCATCGGTCTTGGCAGGTTGCTTCTTCTTGCCTTGGCCCTTGGCGTTCTTCTCATGCTTGCGCCACTTGCGTCGCTCCTCCTCGAGCTCATTGTGCCTACTCACGTCCATAAAAGTACGAATACTCTTAGTGTGCATAAGATAGGTCTTAACCACATCTCAGGAGTCAGGCAAGGACTGAATCACTCCCAGTACCTGAAACTCATCAGACATCAGCTCCCCCATATTCTTCAGAGAGGCGATCATACTCGACATGTGTATTAAATGCTGCTTCATAGTATGATCAGCCCTCTTCTTATAAGTGATAAACTTATAGGTCAGTATCCTCAACTTAAAGATGATGGGGCGCCACAATACTCTCTCAGAGCATGCCAGATCGACACGTGGAAGAGGATCCCTTGTAGATGGGAATCGGCTCATGCGTGTGCTACTAAGAGGATCACCCTCACTTGGCCATCATTCTTTTTTCAAGCATGATACACCTCCTAATCCCATCTTGTTTGTGCCGTGGTACCCTCCCTGGGGTCCACCGTCTGGTTCTTAAGAACTTTCCCAAGCTCTTGTTCCTTGAAGACAACTGAACCTTCCTTGTTGCCAAATATCATAGTTGTCACCGTTTGTCCTATCTTCCTTCACGAGATCTAGAGCGACGGCCTTCATTGCAGCCATGTCACCGTCATCAGGAAAAATAGACATTAGTGATAATTGATGCTTAAATTCATAATTTTTGTACCCTACAAATCACCGAAACCAAAATGACTCAAGTACTGGACCTCAAGACGAGTATACGAGTCAACGGACCCCATACACCACAATCCGAGATTACATCTCATCATTAGGATTAGGATTCGATGCATAAAAACCCACAATTAGTCACTTTTTATCATAAGAACCTCAAAAAATTAGAAAAATCAATTTTAGGACAGCCTCTGCCGCCACCGGGAGGGTTCACGCACCGCGTAACCCCCGCACGCACTGAACGTGTCCCCAAGGGGACAGTCCAATAGTCACATCCCCTTCTCCAATCACGTGATCCAAAATTCAAATCTCGTTGTAACAAAAAAAAAATTATATTTTACATAAATGAGGTATGGTACACAACATTTCTTAAGGGCAATACACAATTAAAACAAAATAATTTTTCTATATACTATTGAATAAGAATAAATTCTCAAACTAAAGTATCTTGTCATACCACCTGCCGCTTCAATACCCATCCCCTAAAATTTCCCTGATCCTTAATCCCAAATTTTGAAGTCGGTAATTTAAAACCAATATAGGAAAAATGAGAGAAAAAACTATCCATACAAACTTAATAATAACAATAACAATACTAATAATAATAATAATGATGATGATGATGATCAAGATCATTAAAATAATAATAATAGTGCATTAATTCAACTCGTTCAACTCCTTTACACCACTTATTCTTATCTAAAGTAATCTCTTCAACTAAACTATTGACACTCATATCATTACGAATAAATTGTACCCATATTTTTAATAGTCTATCCTAACATTTCACTAAATCTCTTACATTTAAGATCTCACTCCTCCTAAGTCTCATGTCTTTGGGATTTTATTGCATTCATCTTATTTACAATTGAACTCACAACTAACTTAGTACGTATCACATTTTTCTAATTCTATCTTTTCCAATTTTATCACACGTCCATCTGAACATCTTCATTTTGTCTTATAGCTATTTTATACTCTTGTTATTGTTTAATAGTCCAATATTCAATGTCATACAATAATGCTAGTCTCATTGCAATTTATAAAATCTCCCCTTTAACTACAATGGGATCGTGTGATTGCAAAAAATTATAAATGTATTTTTCCATTTTATCCAATATATTTGGATCCTATGTTTTACATCCCCATCTATATTGTCATCGCTTTGAATAATATAATCAATATATCTAAAACGTTCATTTTTTGGTATACCATATTCCTTTAATTTAATCATTTCCTTTAGCTTAATTGTTTCCCAATCATCTAGATAACTGTTACTAAACATATATTTCATAAATTTGGCTCTTGACCGACTCAATCTAAACCCTATAAATTTTAGTGTGTTCCTCTAAAATTCCAATTTACCACTAATAATCTCCCTAATTTTATTGACCAATACTATATTATTAACAAAACCATACACCATGATACTTCATATTATATACTTTTAATTATTTCAACTATCACTATTGCAAAAAGGAGGGGTTTAATGTCAAACTTTGATGAATCTCAGTGTTAATTCGGAATTTATCACTTAAACCCTCCACATGTTTTTATATTGGTAATAGTTTTCTCATAAATATCTTTGATGAGATTAATGTACCTCACAAAAATCTCATTCTTTATCAATACACATCACATTATGTCTTTGGGAACCTCTCATACGTTTTTTCTAGGTCAATGAATAATACTTACAAACCTCTCTTCTGTACTCTAAATATTTTCATCAAATATCTAAACACGTAAATGGTTTTGGTAGTGGATCATCCTAATATGAACCAAAATTGATTCTGAAACACGACTACTTTCAATTTCAATTTATGTTTAACCATTTTCTCTCACAACTTTAATAACGAAAACATCAACCTAGGCTTTTTATCCCAAAATTTGGGATCGACCATATGAGAGACAAATATTAAAATCGAAAAAAAAAAATAATTTAGTTTGTGCGAATTCAACTATGTCACTCATTCCTATCTAAAACCATCTCCTCAACTAAATCCATCACTATCATATCTTTACGAATGCATTGCATCCAAATTTTCAATGATCTACCTCAAAATTTTATTAAATTTCCTATATTTAAGTTCCCTCACAACTTCATAGTGTGAATAATAAGGTCAATTAGTTTTTTCCCATAAAAAATGAAGATGTGTCCCACCTTGATAACGATTCTTTTTTTCCAACCTGGAGAGAATTATGCTGGACAATTTCAAGAAATTAGAATGTTTGAATTGTTTAGATTCCTATTGTTTTTATTCTTTATTTAGGTTTTGATTTATAAAGTTTCTATTTTCTTTTTGTTTCTTTTTTACTATTTTATTTAACTATTTAATAAGTTTTAAATAATTAGAAACTTTTTAAATTAAGTAAAATTTGTTCTAACTAGGATAAAAGAACAATAGTAGTCACTTTTACAATGTTAGTGTTTTTTCTCAATAAATATTTTAATTTGGTTTTTTAACCCAATTATTGCTCCTACCATAATCATCCTATACTAACCTTAATTGTTGAAATTTAATTGCCATAAATCACTCTCCCGTGCCAGAAATGCCATGTGTTCAACTACATTTTACTACTAAGATTACCAAGAAACAAGATTTTAGTGATCGAATCAGGGATAAAAATACAATTAAACTACTTAAATTTTTTATGTAGGCAAGAAAAGACATCTCAAGAATAAAGAAAGCACAGCTTAAGGTCAATGTCTTTTATAGATCTATATGGGAAGAGTTGATAGACCTTAGGAAAGGGCGTTTCCCTTAGAACACTTGGATATCCCAATGTGGAACATAAAATGGATGAAGACATTGACTCAGGAAAACATGCAAAAATGGGAATTATCTTTTCTATTCTTCATACCATAAGGTGCCTACTAAAGATACGATAGCAAGTTTGTGGCTTGGGCAATGAAGCTTTGTGCCTACTAAAGATACGATAGCAACTTTAACTTCAATAATTTACAGGTTAAAATGTGGTACACTAATTGTAATATGGCCAACCTAAATGTGGCTAATTTTGTGGGTTCAATTTCTTTCTTGTTATTAGCAGTGGATTTTAATGAGCTGACTTCCAATGCCATTGAAAATAACATACACAATCACATTCAGTATGATGGATACAACACATAACTAATGATAAGAGGTGCATAAACAACACAAAGCTTGGTCGCAGTGCAATGGAAGAGAAGACTACAAGGTGAGAAGAAAAGAAACAAACAAATAACTAAAAGGGATAAATAAAATAAGAACCACAATAGAGGGAAACATAATAAACTTAATCCAACAAAGAAATAATATATAGATAGAAGCAAAAATAGAAACAATACACACATTTGGAGGAAGAACTAAGTTTGTCAATTGTCTTGCCACATCGCAACAATTTTCATGTGATGTTTGTGTACGAGACAAAGGGATGGGGAGGACAGAGGAAGGGAGACACATAGACTCTACTTCCCTCCTCTCATGGCATATTGCTCCCTTAAATACACGTCAAGCACTTAGGGAGAATTAAACTGCAATGCAGAAAATAACCCAAAAATACTACTCTTTTGAGATTGAGGGAAAGAAGAAGAAGAGTGAATGAAAGGTACCTGGACTAGAAACAATAATAGGTAAACATCAGGTTCCATAATCGTCATGCAAGTTTAAGGGCCCTTAAACTAATGAAGAATAAAGAGCCCTTAAGGGCTCATCTCGCTTGGGTTCTTCACAAATGATGAGATTATTAAATTCATAAGATCTGGAAAAAAAAAAAAAAAAAAAAAAAAAAGCTATTGATATACTTAGATGACGGAATCAGCAAGACAGTTAAACATCAAAGTTAAAGAAAAGAGCCAATACATGAAGAAGATATAAAATTTACATGAAAGTTTTAAAATAACATAATTTGTTAAAAAGATTAAATAGAAAATCCATGGATAACAATCACATTAGGCAAGTAACAACTTTTCCTACATATTAGGAATTTAAAATACACTACCAACGGCCTCTAAAATCAAACCCTTTCATTGTTAACTTATTACCCGTGATCAAGAAAGTCATCCTTAATTTTTTTTGTCTACTCTCTCCTAAGAGACTTTTTTTTTGTGGAATAATGTTTGATTTGGATGAGCATTTTATTACATTCATTTACAGCTGGGATAAAAAATGTTGCTGTTTTTTCTTTATTTTCTTTTTCTTTAATGGGCTAATTAACCCCTTTTTCATTGCCCACGATGGGACAGGCTAGACTTAACTATCATTCATTTCTGCGAGCGAGTATAACTTAGCCCAATATATCTAGATAGAAATGGATTTTAAGCTGGGCTACAGTGCCCAACTTCGAAACCATTATGCGCCAATATAGTTGGTGCCATGATCTTTCCCTCCCCCTATATTAGTCCTGTAATGCCTACAATACTTTTTGCAGGGACAAAATTTCCCTTCAAAATGCTTTAAGCAACAACCAGTTCCGTCATTACCAAATGCCCCTTCTCACTCAATACTCCCACAAACGTAATCATGACTGTGAAATTTGAACTCCAAACTAAACTATGAAAATGCATATGAGACATCTTATTTTTATTAGGACGAAAATCTAAGAAACTTAAATTATGCAAAAGAAACGAACAGAATCTCATATGAATAAGTTGCTCAACATTAACACACACCCAAATTTATGAAGAAAATGTGGGCAGTATATAGATCCACGCTCTCTGTTTGACCTAATTGTTTCTTAATGTAAGTAGCAAAAGGTAATTTCGAAGTTTGGATTTGCCAACCAAAGAGGCTTCCAATTACAACAATAAATTCAATCTCATCTCAAACATGTTGAACAAGAAAATGATAACATTGCCACTGCACAAAGAATACTAAATTGTCAGCATATTTATCGCACTCAATAAAAATTTTCTCTGAATACATTTTCAATCTAGAAATCATATGGATCTTTCAAACAAACATTTTCCTATTTGAACCACAGCAAACGCTATGTTCTATTGCAAAAAGTAAATTTCTACATTCGCATTCAACAAATGGCATACACTTGTTGTATCTTTTAATAGATATATGATGCAAAACCATAAGAAGAAATTAATAAATAGAATTTCAGCTCAAACGCCATGTTTTAAAGCTAATCTATGAAAATTTCTCCAAGAATATGAAAAAAAAAAACAGACAGAGAATGTAATTTCTTTGTGTGTTTTAGGCTACCAGCAAAATCATGATAATTGATTCTATTGAGTGATGGATAAAATAAACAGCATACCTGATTCTAATTCGTCGCCTGGAACCCTAGACCTCCTCCTACTTGCAAACCCTAAGAGGAGAGAGAAGGAGAGGTACAGCCGCAATATTTCTGTCGCTGCTTCAAATTTATTATTCGGTAATAAAAGAGAAAGAAATATGAAGAATTTACTATTAAAGAAATTAAAAATATATATATTCACCCATATATATATGGAATGTTAGTAAAGACTAGTTTTTCTACTCATGCTAATGCACGGGATGCTTATAAAATATGAATTGTATCTTTTTATCATATAAATATTTATTAAATTTATAATTAGCTCAATATTTAAACTAAATTATTATCCAAATCAACGAAAAATATGATATATATTAATGACAAAAAAAATGAGTCTAACAAATAAAATTCTAAAAAACACTAACGAATGAAATAAAAAAAAATAATAAGTAGAGTAAAAAGGTAATAGAAATAAAAGAACAACTATTGATGAAAAAAAAAAACATGTGTTAAAAAAATGAAAGACCTAAGAGGAAAAGAAGGGTAAAAAAATAAAAGGAGCAAGATTCTAAATAAAAAACTGTGATTTAAAAATAAAGGAATGACCATATATGTGGTAAAAAATATAAAAGAATAACCTATATTAAAAAATGTTGAAAAACTAAAGTGTTTAAAAAAAAATTGGATAAAGAAAAGGATTTGAATGAATAAGTAGGGAAGAAAAAGAGGAAAAATCTTTATTTAAAAAAAAGAATAACTTAACGAAAAAATTTAGGTAAAAAAAAGAGCAAGGATCTGAATGAGAAAAATTATGATTTAAAAATAAATGGATGTTTATTTGCGAGTCTAAAAAAATAAAAAGAGAAAAACTTATATCTCAAAAAGATGAAGGATTTAAGAGGGAAAAAAAATCAGGTTGAAAAAAAGAGAACAACGATCATAATGAAGAAAATAAAAAACTATGATCTAAAAATAATGGGATAACCATATATGTGGTAAAAAAACAAAAGGAAAAAAACCTATATTCAAAAGAATGAACGACTCAAGGGAAAAAAGGGGCAAAAAAGGTGAAAAGCTGAAAAAAATTAAATAAATAAAGTGTCGTTTTAAAAAGACAAAAAACATAAATGAAAAAAAAAAAGTTTGGTGGGTCCAAAAAATACGAGGTTACTGTTCATAAGTAGTAGAGGACCGTAGTGAAAAAAAAACTAGATGAAAAAAAAGGATGCAAGTGAAAGAAAAAAAAAACTGGGCGGGTTAAAAAAAAACAGGGTTACTGTTCATGAATAGAGTAAAAAAAAGAGGAAAAATCATTGTTTAAAAAAAAGAATAAATTAAGAAAAAAATTTAGGTAAAAAAATAAAAAGAGCAAGAATCTGAATGGAAAAAATTATGATTTAAAAATAAAAAGATATTCATTCTCAAGGCTAAAAAAATAAGAGAAAAACTTATATCTAAAAAAGATGAAGGATATAAGAAAAAAAAAGGTCAGGTTGAACAAAAAGAGAGCAAGAATCAAAATGAAGAAAATAAAAAGTTATGATTTAAAGATAATGAGATAACCATCTATGTGGTAAAAAAACAAAAGAAAAAAAAACTTATGTTCAAGAGGATGAAGGACCCAAGGAAAAAAAAGGGAAAAAAATGTGAAAAACTGAAAAAAAATAAATAAATAAAGTGTAGCCTTAAAAAAATAAAAGACCTAATGAAAAAAAAAAAGTTTGGCGGGTCAAAAAAATATGAGGTTACTATTCATGAACAGTAGAGGACTATAGTGAAAAAAGAGAAGAAAAAAAACTAGATGGAAAAAAGGATACAAGTGAAAGAAAAAAAAAATTGGGTGGGTCCAAAAAAATATGGGTTCACTGTTCATAAACAGTGTCCATGAACAGTGAACCCAACTCCCTCTTTAGAGTGTACTAGTTTTTCTGCCCGTGCTAATGCATGCCAATAAAAAATGAATTGTATTTTTTTATTATATAAATATTTATTAAATTTATAATTAACTCAATATTTAAACTAAATTATTATCCAAATTAACGAAAAATATGATATATATTAATGACAAAAAAAATGAGTCTAACAAATGAAATTCTAAAAAACACTAACGAATAAAATAAAAAATAGATAATAAGTAGAGTAAAAAGGTAATAGAAATAAAGGAACAACTATTGATGAAAAAAAAAGAAAAAACATGTGTTAAAAAAATGAAAGACCAAATAGGAAAAAAAGGGTAAAAAAAATAAGAGGAGCAAGAACCTAAATAGAAAAAATTGTGATTTAAAAATAAAGGGATGACCATATATGTGGTAAAAAATAAAAAAGAATAACATATATTAAAAAGTGTTGAAAAACTAAAGTTTTTTAAAAAAAACTGGATAAAGAAAATGATTTAAATGGACAAGTAGGAAAAAAAAAAGGAAAAATCTTTATTTAAAAAAAGGAATAACTTAACGAAAAAATTTAGGTAAAAAAAAAAAACAAGGATCTGAATGAGAAAAATTATGATTTAAAAATAAATGGATGGTCATTTAAGGCTAAAAAAAAAAAAAAGAGAAAAACTTATATCTCAAAAAAGATGAAGGATTTAAGATGGAAAAAAAAGTCAGGTTTTTAAAAAAAAGAGAACAAAGATCATAATGAAGAAAATAAAAAACTATGATCTAAAAATAATGGGATAACCATATATGTGATAAAAAAAAAGGAAAAAAAAAAACTATATTCAAAAGAATGAAGGACTGAAGGAAAAAAAAATGGGCAAAAAAGATGAAAAGCTAAAAAAATTAAATAAATAAAGTGTAGTCTTAAAAAGACAAAAAACCTAAATGAAAAAAAAAAGTTTAGCGGGTCCAAAAAATATGAGCTTACTGTACATAAGCAGTAGAGGACCGTAGTGAAAAAAGAAAAGAAAAAAAAAAGCTGGATGGAAAAAAAGTATGGAAGTGAAAGAAAAAAAAACTAGGCGGGTCTAAAAAAAATGGGGTTACTGTTCATGAATAGTATAAAAAAAAGAGAAAAAATTTTTGTTTAAAAAAAAGAATAAATTAAGAAAAAAATTTAGGTAAAAAAATGAACAGAGCAAGGATCTTAATGGAAAAAATTATGATTTTAAAAAAAAAAAGATATTCATTCTCGAGGCTAAAAAAATAAGAGAAAAACTTATATCTAAAAAAGATGAAGGATATAAGAGAAAAAAAAAGTCAGGTTGAACAAAAAGAGAGCAAGGATCAAAATAAAGAAAATAAAAAGTTATGATTTAAAGATAATGAGATAACCATCTATGTGGTAAAATAATAAAAGGAAAAAAACTTATGTTCAAGAGGATGAAGGACCCAAGAAAAAAAAAATAAAAAAGGTGAAAAACTAAAAAAAAAAATAAATAAAGTGTGGTCTTAAAAAAATAAAAGACCTAAATGAAAAAAAAAAGTTTGGCGGGTCGAAAAAATATGAGGTTACTATTCATGAACAGTAGAGGACTGTAGTGAAAAAAGAGAAGAAAAAAAAAGCCGAAGGGAAAAAATGGATGCAAGTGAAAGAAAAAAAATTGGGTGGATCCAAAAAAATATGGATTCACTGTTTATGAACGGTGTCCATTAAATAGCGGTTTGTGTATTTGTCATATTAAAATTATTCAATTATTCAAAAAAAAGGATGCAATTACTTGAGAAATCGTGAGATTGTAAATGCATTTTAATCCTTGAGTGAATGATCCCGAATTAAATGCCTCATAAGAAGCTAAAGAGGTTAAGACTCTCCATTCATTGTGCATATTTTCCATTACATCATTTCGTCTGCCCAAAATTGCGAAGATCTTATCTCTATGGTTATAAATGGGGGTTATGTGACCCAGCTTCGTCCCAGGGAGGTCTTTTGTGCTTTTATCAGTGATTCTGTGAGTTGCTACTACTGAGGGCTTGTTCTTCTAGGAGATATCTTGTCCATAGGTTTTGAACCACAAAGCCTGAGAGTATAGGAAGTTTCTGCTGATGCGAGACTCTGTCAAGGATGGGACCGTTGATGTAAGATTCCATCATGTCTTTCAGTGTTCGAGCATCATGATGGAAGCTATCAAGGCTCTCATCAGGGTTCTTGACCTTAAGGAGGATGAGATATTCCTCAATGGAAGCTCTCCTCCTAAGGTCGGAACGGTTGCTTGACTCTTTAGTGAAACAGATAGCTATCTGTGATACTTCTTGGTTCCTTATCGGGTTGGGTGATAGGAGGAATCGGGAGATGATGAGTGACTTGATGCATCCTCACAGTCTCTCTGATGTGTGACAAATTTTCAATAATTATTCGGGTGACTTAAGAAAATGGAAAGGGATCCGTTAATTTAGTTAGTTTCTAATTTTTATAATTTATTAATATTTAAAATTTCTTAATTTCTCTAATTTTCTAATTTTTCTAGTTTTAGTTTCCTAATTTTTTTAGTTTCTATATTTCTTTAGTTTCTTTATTTTTTATAGTTTCCTAATTTATGAACTTTGCATTCCCTATAAATACTTATAGCATTTCATTATTTTGGTATTCATTATTAATAATATTTTCTTTAAGAGTGATATTTCTCTTTTGAGGGTTTAAGGTTTTCTCTTTTCAAACTCTATTGTCTTTCTTCTATCTCTCTCGCGTTAGGTGGTATCAGAGCCAATGCTTTTCCTTGCGATGGCCAACCAAGCCGGTGAAGATAGTATTCTTTCTGACGTGTTCAGAAAGTTGCGACTCATGACAACTATAATCCAAACTTTGTATGTTCAAATGGAGCGGTCAGAAACACGAATGAAGTGGACCGAAATGAAACTGCAGATGTTGCGGTCAAATCAAGACAATATAGGAAGTGAAGGTGGCGATAGGAGAATCGCTCAGGGACCACACCTCAATCCTATATTACCCTAACAATCTCGTATGATTCAAACCAATGAGAATAAATTTTCAGATGAAGATGTGCAGATTCTGACAATAGCCGAGAAGACGGTTGTTCCAGAAATGTCTATTTTGAATGATTCTTTTGTTGAAGTAAAAGGTAAACTGGAAACACTAGACAAAAAGGATGTAGAGAGGCAGAAAACTGTGGAGTGAAGGAACAATTTGGAAGGATATATATACGTTATTAAGGAAAAACTTGACTCATCCAAAGTATTGAGCAAGGTTTTATTTAGCCACGAAAAGCAATCTCTCATTGAAAGAGTTGATGAAACTGATTTAAATGATGGGTTAGTGAAAGTACAAGATTGGATTTATACCGTTGGTGAAGATGTCACTGTTTCAGAAGTCCAGAAGCATCTAGATTTTAAGTTATTAGAGACTCAATTTTTTTTTAAATTGAGTGAACTTGCAACCACAGTTATTTTAATATCTGTCATGCTTAGCGTATGTTTTTGGGCAAAAAAACCAAAGGAGAGAATTGAGAATACGATTATAAGTCATCGGAGGTATCACTCGAGGACGAGTTCTTTTCAGGAAGGAGGGACTGATGTGGGATAAATTTTCAATAATTATTTGGGTGACTCAAGAAAATAGAAAGGAATCTATTAATTTAGTTAGTTTCTAATTTTTATAATTTCTTAATATTTAAAGTTTCTTAGTTTCCTTAATTTTTTAATTTTTCTAGTTTTAGTTTCCTAATTTTTCTAGTTTTTATATTTATTTAGTTTCTTTATTTTTTATAGTTTCCTAATTTATGGGGTTTGTATTCTATATAAATACTTATAGTGTTTCATTATTTTGGTATTCATTATTAATAATATTTTCTTTGAGAGTGATATTTCTTTTTTGAGAGTTTAGGCTTTTCTCTTTTCAAACTCTATTGTCTTGCTTCTATCTCTCTCACGTTATCATACCATTCTCGACTTCTTTACAAAGTCCTTTCTAGCTTCTGCTAGGAAGGGTTCATAGTTGTACCCTCCTCACGGGAGGTTTGATTGATCAAGGAGGCTTCTGCAGTCTTGTTGTCCTGATCGTGTAACGCTGATAGGTCATAAAGTTTTTTCCGGTCCCTGGCAGGCATTAGCTTTTTATTGTAAATTCCTTATGCATTTATTTTGATGTAGTTTGGTCCAGGTCAATGACTCGTATTCATCTTTGTACTCTGACGTGTATTTGTCATATTAAAATTATTCAATTTTTGGTGACTTGTCGATGTGTGTGACTAGCGCCGAATGCTAAGTGAATGGTTTAATTGACCGATAGGAAACTTCACAGCTGGTCGGCTTTTTACTACAAGACATGAAATGGTGTTGTCCTTTAGTTTTCTTCACATGCTCGAACAAAGGGATTTTGCTCTTTTAGTGCATGCGTCCATTTGAGAGCCTGACTGAGTGAGAGGGTCTTGTACGTCTATCAGGAGTACTTTCATTCGATAGGTAGAGTAATATCCACCTGTTCTGGGAGATAAATCCCTATCAACAGACTCCACTCAGGAGAACCAAGCGATGTTGGTCCATTCGGGGATATAGATACCTAACGATAAGATAGTGCAAAGTTGGCCCGATTGAGGAGATAAATCCCTAAAGATAGGACAGGGTGACGTTAACCCGTTCAGGGAAATAGATCCCTAATGATAGGATAGGGCAACGTTGATTCATTCAAGAAGATAGATCCCTAATGATGGCATGTCGTAAGAGGCATAAGGGTAAATTGATAGGTTAGCAGTGCTAGATAGAGTGTCACAGGGGTTTTACATGGTTATCAAATTTGACATGTTTGTTCGATAGAGTATTGATCCTTATTGATAATAGATACACAAGTTTTTAGAATTTCACATTTTGAGTGCAGTTGAATCGTCCAGGTGGTCGAGGTGATAAATGTCTAGGCAAACTTCTAAGCATATCCTGTAAGGTCTTTTCTAATTAGGTGCTCGTTTGCCCCCTGGTTGGGGTTGACAGGTGGCCTTTACCTTCCTGAGTACCAAGTCACCTGGTTTGAATATTCTAGTTCTGACCCGTCAGTTGTAGTACCTTGTTGTCTGCTATTGGTAGGCGGCCATCTGAATGGATGTGGTTTCCTTTAACTCGGAAAGTAGGTCTAGGTGTTCGCATAGCTCAGATTCATTCCGCCCCTCTTCGTATTGTTTTACTCTCAGAGAATGGATCCCAATTCGACTGGCATGACGGCTTCGCACCCGTATGTGAGATTGAATGGTGTCTCCCCCGTTGCCCATCGAGGCGTTGTTTGGTAGGCCCATAGAATATTGTAGAATTCATTGAACCAGCAACTTTTGACTTCATCTAGTGCAGTTTTGAACCCTTGTGGGATCGTTCGATTGATTACCTCGGCAAGGCCATTGGCTTGTAGATAGGCAATAGAAGTAAAGCAGTGTTAGATCTCCAACCTATCACAGAAGTCTCAAAAACTTTTGTTTTCAAACTGCTTGCCATTGTCCATGATCAGGACGTGAGGTATGCCAAATCTAGTGATGATGGATGTCTACACAAAATGTTGCATTTTTTCGATAGCTATCTGAGCTAGTAGCTCAACTTCTACCCACTTGGTGAAATAATCGATGACCACGACTAAGAATTTCTGCTATCTAGTTGCTGGTGGGAATGGTCATAGAATGTCTATTCTCCACTAAGCGAATGGCCACGGGCTGGCTATTGAGCAAAGCTCGATAAAGGGCTGTCACTGTACTGCGAGAAGCACTGACATTTGTCAAATCTTTTGATTTATTTTTCCGCATCGGTCTTTTTGGATGGCTAGTAATATCCTTGCCAAAAGGCCTTATTCACCAAATTTCAGGCACCTAAGTAACTATCGCATATTCCCTTATGAATCTCTTTGTAGACGTAATCCCCTTCTTCGGGTGTCAGACACTTCAGATACGAATAGGTATAGGACATTTTGTATAGATCACCATTGATAATGGCATAATGAGCGGTTTTGTATCTCAGTTTGGTGACTTCGGAGGGGGAGCTCGGTAGTTGCTCATGCTTCAGATAAGCTTTAATAGGATCTTTTGAGCTTGATGAATTGTTTGCCGACAAGATTTGTTTGAGCTCCTCGATACTGGGGTATGGTAGACTTTCTATGTAAATGGTGCTGGTGGTTGCTGCTAAGTCATATCTTGCTAACTTTAAGGGCATGTTAACTCGTGTATTTTTGGACTGAGATATTTGCTATATGTCCACTTTGTTAAATCTATTTGCTGCTCGGCATATCTTGGATAGATATTTTGTCGTCATTGGCTCTTTGGTTTCTTAGGTTCGTTGGATTTGCCTTATGGCCAACTGACTGTTGAAAAAACCTATATGTTTTGGGTCCCTAATGATGCTGCAATCCTCAACTCAGTTAAGAGGGCTTCATATTCGACCTAATTGTTGGTTGCTCGAAAATCAAAGCGGAGGGCGTATACGGCTTTGAAGTTGTCTAGCCCTACTAGGATGAGTCTAGCTCTTCTTCTTGAAGAATTGGATGACTTATTGACATATGGTGTCCACTCGGGCTGTGAGCGCTCTTCTCGATCATCGGTGGGAGGCTTTTCAATAGACATTGGGAACGTGCACTCGAATATGAAGTTTATGAGGGCTTGACCCTTGATAGTTGGTCTCGGTTGATAGTCGATATCGAACTTGCCTAATTTAATGCTCTAGTTAATAAGTCTCCCTGAAGTGTCCCTTTTCTATAAGATTTATTTCAAGAACTAATTGGTTAGCACTACTATGGTGTGGGCTTGAAAGTAAGGTCGGAGGCATCTAGTGATGATGATCAGGGCAAAGGCTATCTTCTTGATGGGTCGATAGTTGATGTCAGACTCATGAAGCATACAGATGACATAGTACACCGGCTTCTGTGCGGCGGAATCCTATCTTACAAGGACGGAGTAGAGTATTTGGTCAAAAACAGAGAGATAGAGATAAAATTTCTTACCCAGGACCAATTAGGAGAAGAGCGGAGGTAATATGAGATATTCTTTAAACCTTTCAACCGCGGCTTAGCATTTGGACGCTCTTATGAAATTCTGGGACTTCTTCAAGGTACCATAAAAGGGTTTCTACTTTTGCCCCACTTTCGACATAAGTCAGTTAAGGGCGATAATTCTACCAGTAAGATGATGTATGTCTTTCACTGTTCTTGGTGGTGTTATGTCGAGTATGGTTTAAATTTTCTCTAGATTCACCTCAATTTCTCATTTGGTGATTAGAAAACCAAATAATTTCCCATATGTGATCCCGAAGGTACACTTCATAGGATTTAGCCTCATGTTGTACTATTCCAGTGTTTGGAACGTCTCTTCCAAATCAGCGGCGTGATCATTGGCATCAGTACTTTTAATGAGCATATCATCGACATAAATCTCTACGTTTCTGCCAAGTTGTTCATTAAAGACCTTATTGACCGGACGTTGGAAGGTTACTCCAGCGTTCTTGAGACCAAACGATATGACCTTGTAGCAATAGGTATCAAACTCTATAATGAAACTGGTTTTCTTTTTGTCTTCAAGAGCCTTACGTATTTGATTATATTTGGAGTATGCATCCATGAAACTCAAGAGTTGGTGGCCGGACGAGTTTTTGACTAACTTGTCGATGTTGGAAAGTGGATAGTTATCTTTGGGACAAGCTTTATTGATATCATTGAAGTCTATGCCCATTCTCCACTTTTCGTTTGCTTTTTTCTCCATGACCACATTAGCTAACCACTTAGGATACTCTACTTCTTGAATGAATCTGACTGTCGAAAATTTTTGAAAATTTTCTTGTATCATACGTTGGCATTTTAGTACAAACACAATTTTCTTTTGTTTAACAGGCTTACAACTAGCCACAGTCAACTTATGGACTATGACCGAGGGGTAAATGCTTGGCATGTCCTCAGGGGATCACATAAAGACTTTAGAATGACGTCGCAGACAATCCATGACTGCTTTTTGGAGAGGGGGTGGAAAATGGATGCCAATCTAGATGGTTTGCCCGAGCACATCTATGAGGGGAACTTCGATTAGCTCATCCCCTGATTGGGGCTTTGACCGATGTTCAATGTTGCCTCTAAGTTCTAATGTGTCTATTTGTAAGGATTCTTTCTCTCCTATTATGGGGGTAACTGATGGATCAGGCTCGTTACAGAGAACTGTGAATCCCTGAGGTATCCTAAATTTAACTTTCATATGTCTGGTATTCGGTAGTGCTTCAAGGCCTATTAGTTAGGACGACCTAGGATGGCATTGTAGAGGGATAGGAGTTTTATTACACATAAAAAGCGGTTTAGGTAGTGGCATGGTGAGAAGGCATTCCTAATGACACAGCGAGCAGGATGGTGCCTTCCGAATGTATGCATTCACCGGCGAGCACTGTGATGGGGTGGCCTGAAATCTGAAGGTAAGATGGATCAAAACCCATCTGCTGAAAAACATCCCAAAAGAGGATGTCGTACACTACCTCTTGATCTACGAAACTTTTCTTGACAAGGTATGAGCCAATCCTTGTCGTGATAATTATCAAGACGTTTTGGCTGACATCGACCCCTATTAGATCGTCATCATCAAAATCAATTGCTGGTCTTCTTCTCTTGATTGAAGCCATGATGGAGATGGGTTTAACTCCACAGATGATAGCTTAGCTAACTCGAACGAGAAGGTTGGCCATCTGATGGTTTTGATCAATGAGACTTGCAAAAGATTACTGGAGAATACTCTAATAGGAAAGACTCTGATGCTCAAATTAGAGAGCGATTTTCGACAGAGAGAAAATAGACTAATAATGAAAGAGAACAAGAGCGTGAGGGTTCTATATGCTTTATGTGCTCTGTGTAGGTTCCGTGGACTTATCTAGGTAGTAGGTGTATTTGAGTTTATATAGCTATCACCGTGAGAGTCATGTGCACATAGGGTGGTAAAATCCTAATTTTCTTATAAGGATGTCCCAAGATTTTGGGCAATTGTTTCGTAGAATTTCCAAAGATTGCAAAATCCCATCTGCTTGGAAAGTCCATATCATCGTGGAGATCCTTTCCTTTATTTCCTATGTTTCCTGTTTACATAAGATTCCCTTTCCTATTTTAGAAAAAGTGAATATCTTATTGACAAATTGAGCAATTCTTACTAAGCACCGAGGAAACTTTGGATCCGGACTATCGTGGTATCGAGCAGTTGGCCGATCGAGGGAGGAATGATCGGTGAATGTCGACTAAGTCTGTTCGCAATCTGTGAGTCTTGCTGATCTGGATCCTAGAAGGTTTGGGCCATGTCCCATAAGGTACTTACACTAATTTAGTCTAAGCCAACCTAAGCCTTGGTAGATGAACAAATTAACCAACTAACAAGATGAAACACATGCAAAACATTTTATTCTCACATGTTGTTGTTGAATACGTGAGACTGCATATATTTTTCACCTTTCTCATAGGTTTCTAACAGGTTGTTAATGGCCATAACATGATCTTTATTTTGTTCATGAGATAAATATAGAGAGGTTTTGGTTGAGCACAGGAAAGATTTGAAACAATGGGATTTGGGTTGAGAGAGAAATGATAGAGTGAGAGAAATGAAGAAAGTAAGTACAGGAAGAAGATGTGAGATGGTCCTATTGTTTGAAATTATGGATCCAGTAAATAACAAATTTAAAATTAAACTCTTTTTTAACTCTTTGAAATTATAGAATTTAACCAAAATTCATAAATTACATTTTTTTTCCTCCAAAAATAAATTCTTTTCAAAATAAAATGAATCAAAAAATTTAATCTAATTAAACTTAATTTTTTATTATAGCTAAAAGGCAAAAATCATGATAGCGAAACAAATGACTTCCATGATATATGTATTTTTTCTTTTCCTTTTTTTTTTTTTGGAAAAGCAAATGCATTTTTTTTATTAAATTTATTTTTCACACGTTTTCAAACCAAAGATAATAAAATAAAATAATTTACTTAAATAATAAAAGAAATTATCGCACGCATCGCTCGCTAATATGTAACTAAACAAAGAATTTGATTGTTTTCTCAAAAATAACCCAATACTGGACTCGAATCATATTATGTTGGTAATTCTTTTAAATCCACTAACCTAAGAGCCTAAACATTTTTGCCAAAATTTACTTATCCTCCCTTAAACCAAAAAAAAAAATGAGCGAATAAAAAAAATATGGAATTTATTTATAAATAAACTCTTGCGTTTGGAATTAAAAATTAAAATATAGAATTAAATTATATTCATGTGCTTGGAATAACAAAAATAAAATGTAAAATTCATTTTTTAATATTGTTATTTATTTAATTATCCTTAAATTTCCCTTCCATTAAAGCTATTTAGGATAAAATTTAGGAATAAGCATAAATCAGCTAAACCTAACGTGTCCGCATCCTCCTACAACTTGCTAGTTAACATTATTATATAATTAATGACAATTTAAAATTTTACGATCCTCTTATACGGATTGCAGCCTCAACCTAACCTGTGATGGAGAATTAATTGATGTAATAATTATGATTTATTTTTTTTGATTTTTAAATGAATATTATATTAATTATTGTGTTTTATCATGATTGATATGTTAGGAGTGATGGAAGAGATTTATGAAGAAAAATAAATTAAAAAAAAAAAGTTAATTTGGAGCAATTATACAGAGAATAAAAAAATTGGACAGTAATACTCTTTCATTAGCGTATGGGCATGTGAAACTTAGAAGAAAATACAAGATTTATTCAAGAATTATTACAGTAAATTTCATATTTGGTTGCACGAAAATTTAAGAAAAAGTGAGGATAGATTTGGAAGATTTAAAGATATTATTTTATTTTTAATATTTAAGAATATAAATTTTAAAAAAAATCTAATTTTATAATTTTTTATTTTAGTTAGACTATTTCTCTAGCAAATCAAGTAGCTTATTTGTCATCAAAAACTTCCATTTCTATTTCATAATTGCCTAGAATTTAGAAAAATTTTATCTCAGGAAAATAGGTAACTCATATATATATATACGGGACATAGCATGTAGCAAGGGGGGGGGGGGGGGGAAGCAGCCCGGAGGGGGCAGTAGCCCCACGTCCAGCAGTAGAAAATCAAAGTCATTCTTGTAGCACTCCAACAAACAGCCACGTTTTTCATTGGGAAGCAATATTTTTTAATACAAGCAGAATTTTTATTACTTTTGTGAGTTTTCTTCTTTCATGTTTTTTTTTTTTGCTAAATTAATTTTTTAGTCAAAGGTTTATTAAAATCTTGATGGATAAAAATTATGAGATCTAAATGAAATTATTGATTCAATATTTTATAAATATTTATTTAATTTTTATAGCCTAATATTTATGATTGTTTTAAATTTATTGAATCGATACCTATATTTGATAATATTAAAATAATTTACAATCACTTAAAAATAGTAATATTTGTTTATTTTAATAACGTGATAATTGACATAGTTTTATAATCTCGCAAGCGATTTAATTTATACCAAGAGATTAGATAATCTAATTTAAATAAATCTAAATTAGAATTTATTGATTAGAATTGGATCTCTTTAGATTTTAAAACCGTCAAAACACTAAATCTAACGAGAGTCTTTTAGGTTGTCTTTCGAATAGGAAAATAATTAATGATGGTATCTTAATTATCGATAAAGTAAGGAGAAATTGGTTGTTTCGTGATATTTAACGGCTATGACCAATTTATTTACATAATATTGAGTAATTTTTGTATCAATGATCAATCAAATATATAGAGATGGTAATAATTCATTTGACTAAAAAATTGATTTCACATTAGTTTTTTATTCTTTTAATTTCAAATTCTTTATTTTTGGTTAATTTATTTAGTTAATTTTTAAATCTTCCATATTTTTTTTATTTTTATTTTCTTAAAAGAGATAAATCCAGCATTCCCTGAAGAGACGACTTTACTCACTTTATTCTGATATTTTGTGAAGTAAGTTAATCTATTTTTAGTTGTTTGACGACACACTAAATTTTGGTGCCGTTATCGGGAAAAGGTGTTAAGTGATTTATTTTTTTTAAAGTTTTGTTTTCTCATTGTTTTTAGAACTAACTCTTGCAGTGAATTTGTTGGAATTTGACGATGGCATAAAAGAGAAGGATGTGACGAAAACATGGCTGCCCAAAGAATTTTAAGGGTGTTATTAATACATGATGTTAATGAACATTATTTTTGTATTGATTTTCTTAATATTGAGTTTTTTTTTGAATTAAATTATGAATTGATATGCTTATTGCCTATTTTTCATGAATTTGCAGGAGATGATCCTTACAAGTATCATAAGGAATTTCATATCGTGTGTCCCACAATAAGACTACAAGGTATAACTGAGGAGCAATTGCAATTAAGGGTTTTTCCCTTCTCTTTAGTTGATAAAATTAACAATTGGTTATTTTATTTATCTTCTAGTTCAATTACTAATTGGAATGATTTGAAAATATTGTTTTTAGAGAAATTTTTCTCAACTTCTCATGCAACAAACATTCAGAAAGAAATTTGTAGAATAAGGTAATTTAATGGGAAAACTTTATATGAATATTGGGAAATATTTAAGCAACTCTATGTAAGTTGTCCTCAACACCAAATTCCCCAACAGCTACTCATCCAATATTTTTATGAAGGCCTTTTGCAGATGGAAAAAAATATGATCGATGCAGCAAACGATGGTATGATGATAAATAAAACATCGAAAGAAGCACAAAATTTAATTTCAAACATGACAGTCAATGCTCAACAATTTGGAATAAGACAAGAGATTTGAAAGAAAGTTAACGAGGTAAATGATTTTTCTCTTGATCAAGAATTGAGAGAACTAATCTCTCTTATGCGTAATTTTATTATAAAGAAAACACAACAGGTCAAGACATGTGAAATTTGTTCTAATTTTGATCACCCACGATATGTGTCTCATTCTTTAAGATGATCCATATTCGAACACCTACAACCAAGGATGGAGGGATCACCCAAATTTCAGCTATGAAAATCGACAACAAGGACAACAACTATAAAACCGACCACAATTTCAGCATCAACAACCCTCTTTGAATCAAAATACATCTCTAGAAGAAATTATTAAAAGTTTGACTAACAGTACTCAATTATTTCAACAGGAATGCCAATGATTTCAATGAGAAACAAGGGTCAACATCCAGAATTTGGAGAATTAGATATCATAATTAGCGGCCACCGTGAGTAGATTGGAGAAAAATCATAACAAACTACCCTATCAAGTGGAGATCAACCCTATGGAGAGTGTGTGTGCTTGGTGCTCAAAAATGGAAAAAAAAAGTGTAAGGCATTTCATCAAAAGCCGAAGAACATAAGGGACCGAGCAACAAGAGAAATCATCATAATTGAATGATTCAACCAAGGAGGTAAGTAAAGAGACCAATACTTTCAAGCTTAAAATATTAATTCTACTACCTTTTCCTAACAGGTTTGTATAATCAAAGAAATAAGAGGAAGAGAAAGAGATTTTGGAAACTTTCCCAAAAGTAGAAATCAACATTCCTCGCTCGGAAACAATAAAGCAAATACCAAACCCATTCATGAAACCAATCAAAACAAAAATTGATGCGAATTTGGGTACTTTAACTCTGAAATTTGATGGTAAAGTTACTACTTTTAATATTGTTAATGCCATTAAGTATCCAAATAAATTTAAATATGTTTTTCATGATAACAGAGTGGACTTTATTATACATGGTAATTTTATATAAGATGAAATAGATTTTGTGTTTAAGGATAACTTAACAGATAAGGTTGCATAATGGGACAGGTTTTTTCATGACAAATCTCTACACCAAAAACTATCCATGATAGGCTAAAAAGTCCTTCACTTCAATTCAAAATTAAAGTTCATGCAAGGTAAATTGAAGTCTAAATAGACTGGACCGGTCTTTGAACAGGAATAAAGCAAAGAGATCATGTCTAGCCACAGACATTAAATAAGACGTTTAATGAGAAGCAACATAATATTTTCTTTTATAATTTTTATTTCATATTTGTTTTTGTTGTTTGATTTTGGTTTGATTTTTTTTTTTTTTTGAGGTGAATAAAGGTTGGAAAATTTTATGACCTGAAGTGCTTTATCGTTAAGGCATGTCCATGCCTTAACAACCCTTCATTTCTACCTAATTCGACTCACTTTCAACATCTGGACAAAAATACTCTTTGTTTAGGATGTGCCCATGCCCTAAACCACTTTCATCACTGCTTAAGCAAAGAAGACCCATGGCTGGATAGAAACACTCAAGTGTTAAGGTGTGCCCACGTCTTACACAAAGTTCACTACTGTCCACAATAGGACTCATTGGATTTGACTCTTAATTCTCCACTCCACCCTAGGGAAATTTTGTTTTCACTTTATTTTTTTATTTTTGCTTTTATTTGATTTGAATCTTATTTATTTTTTCTTTTTCTTTTTTTTTCTCTCACTTAGTATATATGTATACTATTTGGTTGGCTGAAAATTTATGAAAAAATGGCTCTTATCAATGATTTTTGTACTTGTAATGACTGTTTGTATCTTTAATAATTTCCTTTGAAAGACAAACATGTGAGATTTGATATAAACCCTACTTAATTGTGAGATTTGAAGTCTAAAACGAGCAATTTCATTCTTTATACTCAAAATTCTTTTCTTGTTGAGTGATTTTCATACTTGAATTGGTCATTCTAGAATTTACTCTATTATGCATTTCGAGATTACATCTAGGGTTTTATACATTCAAGTGATAAATGCATTTAGGTTTCACTCCTTTTTTGCTTGCATAGAAAAAAAAATTGCTACCCTAATTTTATAATCCCCTTAGAGAATCAAGTTGAGTTTGAGACCTTTTTTTTTTCTTCATAACTCATCAATACAAACCAAAACTCTTATTTTTTACTTGCATTTTAACGCTTGTACCAAAAGTGTATGTAGTTAATTGCATAATTTTGGTTACATGTTTGCCTAAAAGGGAAATGTGCTTCTTAGAATCTTGATTTTCATATGTTCATTGATTATGAAAGGAATAAAAGAGCTTGAGTTTTGTTCATTCTTTGTTGGGGTATTCTTCATTCAAAAAAAAAAGAGAAAAAAAAAAGAAAAAGCTGTGAAAAAAAACAAAAAGAAAAGAAAGAAAAAGAAAGAAAAAGAAAAAGTGTTGCATTTAGTTAATATTCATTTTAGTCATGGAACGTAGAGAAAAATATTGACATTTTTGTATGCATTTGCCGTTGGCTATTCGTGCATATGTGGACAGTAAAGATATTTATCTTTTTATGCTGTTTGTGTGGGGCAAAACTGTTTATTGCATAAAAATTGTGTAGTTAGTTACATATTGTCTTTGGTACGTTTTAACCCTTAGAATTCCCTTTATCTTACCCCTAATCCCAGCCCTATTACAATCAAAAGAAAAACCTTTTGATTGATGCATGAAATTCACATTTTTAAGTTATGGAGATTTGATATATTTGCAAGCATACGGTAATATCAATTTCAATGTGTTAATTTGAGTGTTATCTATATACTTTTTACCCCCTTTCGAGTGCATTTGAGTGAATCTCTTGGAGAGAATTGTTGAATCTTACAGTTTTGATTTCATAAAGAGCTATTGAGATTTGTAATGGTTATTCTAGTACGAAATATTGTGAAGTGTTTGTTGTTTTGATTATTTTTCTGATTTGACTCTTATGACATATGTTGGCTTGATAGTTCGAAAGAAAAAAATATATTGATTACAGTAGTTTTAGTTTTATTTGAGTTATAAATACTTAAAGACAAACATTATCCAGGTGTGGGGGAATTTAATGGGAAATTAATTGATGTAATAATTATGGTTTATTTTACTTGATTTTTGAATGAATACTACACTAATTGTTGCGTTTTATGATGATTGATATGCTACAAGTAATGGAGGAGACTTATGAAGAAAAAGAAAGGAAAATGAATCAATTTGGATCAATTATGTAGAAAATGGAAAAATTAGACAGCAACACTTTCTCATTAGCATGTGGACACGTGGAACTTAGGAGATAATGTAAGATTTATTGAAGAATCACTGTAATAAATTTTCTATTTGGTTGCATAAAAATTCAAGAAAAAGTAAGGATGAATTTGGAAGTTTTGAAAATATTATTTTATTCCTAATATTTAGGAATATAAATTTTGAAAAAATTTAATTTTATAATTTTCTATTTTAGTTAGGCTATTTTTTTACAAGTCAATTAATTTATTTATCATTAGAAGCTTCCTTTTTTCTTTGATAGTTGTCTAGAATTTAAAAAGATTTTATTTTAAGAAAATAGGTAACTCATTCATATATATATATATATATTTATATATTTATATATTTATATATATGGGACATTGCATGTTGCAAAGGGGGAGGAAGCAGCCCGGAGGGGGCAGTAGCCCCATGTCCATGAGCAGGAAATTAAATTCATTCTTGTAGCACTCCATTCTTCTTTCCTAGAGACTTTATTTTCTTCCACCAAACAGCCACGTTTTTCTTTGGGAAGCAATTTCTTTTAATACAAGCAGAATTTTTATTCGCTTTTGTGAGTTTTCTTCTTCCATTTTTTTTTTGTTAAATTAATTTTTTAATCGAAAGTTTATTGAAATTTTAATGGATGAAAATCGTAAGATCTATTATAAGTATTTATTTAATTTTCATGCCCTAATGTTCATAATTATTTTAAATTTATTAAATAGATACATATGTTTAATAACCCTAGAATAGTCTGCAACCATTTAAAAATAACAAAATTTGTTTGTTTTTAATAATGTGATAATTGACATAGTTTTATGGTCTTACAAGCGATTTAATTTATGCCAAGAAATTAGACAATCTAATTTAAATAAATCTAGATTGGAATTTGTTGATTAGAATTAGATATCTCTATATCTTAAAGCTGTCGAAACACTAAATCCAACGAGAGTCTCTTGGGTTATTTTTTGATTAGGGAAATAATTAATGATGATATCTTAATTACCAATAAAATAAGGAAAGATTGGTCGTTTTGTATACTTAACAGCTATAACAATGTATTCACATAATGTTGTGTAATTTTTGCATTAATGATTAATCAAATATATCAAGATGGAAATAATTCTTTTGACTAGAAAATTGATTTTCTATTAGCTTTTTTTTTTTTAATTTCAAGTTCTTTATTTTTGAATAATTAATTTAGTTAATTTTCAAACCCTCATATATTTTTATTTTTATTTTCTTAAAAGAGATAAATTCACTATTTCCTGAGAAGACAATTTTACTCACACTATGTAACACCGACACTACGGTGTCCGTACTGTACTCCTATACTTGAAATTAATAAAAAATATTTCCTCTGTTTATATATACATATAGATAGAAAAATTTTAAATTTTATATTGATTTTTGATTTTGGGGTATTAAATTAAAATTTTTGGTATATTTAGAATATCCGTGTTTCCGATTCGGAGTACATTCTATTTTAGTGATAAATTTAGAGTTTTAATAAAAATGCAGAAATAAATATTTATTTATTTATTTATTTATTTATTTATTCAGTTATAAAAAAAAAGAGAGAGAGGAGATGCTGCGTTTTGGCCAAAACGCAGCATCCCCTCCCCCAAAATTCGATTAGGGCTAAAAGCCCTAATCTCACTCCCGTCTCTCTCTCTCTCTCTCTACTCCCTCTCTCCCGCGGCTCTCTCACTCCCTCCGCCATCCTCTCCGTCGCGAACGGCCATCGCCGCCGCCCACTCGGCTCCTCCACCGCCATCTCCGACCACCCCATTCCCTCTCACTCTCCCTTCGGTTCTCTCTCTATCCCCTCTCTATTCTCTCTCTCTCTCGGTTCCATCTCTCTCTATCTCTCTCTTCTCGAATCTGTCGTAAACTCCTCCGCCGCATCGTAACCACCACCGCCGCCGCCGTTGTCTTCCTTCAACACAACCAACCACCGTAGCCCCACTCTCTCTCTCTCTCTGTTTCTCCCTGTCTCTCTCCCTGCACGCGATAGCGCGCGACAGCTCCTTATGCGCGCGGCATTGCTCTCTCTGCCGAGAGCATCTCTGTAACCTTCCCTGCTCTCTGCCATGACAGCACTCTATCAAAAACCCTAGGCTGAGCTACGATTCCTTCTGTGTGCAGGTAAGGGCTGAGTTTAGATTTTAGTTCTAGGGTTTTGATTTCCATAGTGATTAAGTCTAATTGCTAAAATTTGCTTCAATTTGGAGACATTGCAAGATTCCAAACTGAGTTGCGCACGGACGTTAGGGTTGTAAGCTATGAAAACCCTAGGTGAGGTAAAATTTCCAATTCCTTCGATAATTGAATGAGTTGAGGCTGAATTTAGGATAAGATTCTTGTATATGTCTTGAAAATGTGTGGAATTCGAAGAGAATGTATTTTCTTGAAAATTGATATGTGATTTCTAGGGTTACATCTAAATTTTATATGAATTTAGGCGGATTAATATGAAAGAAACATGTTTGATGAAATTAGAACTTTGTTGAGTTAATTAGAATAGCTCTTCTTAGAGTCAATTCAAAATGTGTATGAAAAATATTAAGATTGAGTTGAGTGTTTGATATGGAAAGAGAATGTTCTAGATGATAGAATCATGTTGACTTGATTTGAATGGTTACTTTTAAGAGTTTAATTTGACAAATGCATGAAAATAGTGAGAAATTGAGATTTGAGTTTAAGGATCAATGCGGTCTTTCTCATTTTAAGTTATCTTGCATATAGACAATCAAAATACAACTTCTATATTATGAAAATAGACTTCAATACCTTGAAAATGACATATGGTTTGAAGAAATCGGATGAGAATCGAAAAGTGTATGATTTTTCAAAGATTTTTCCATTTCATAGGAAATTTATTTATTTTAAGTGTATTTCCAATTTTGATTGGTTTTAGGATTGAATCAGGCTTGATTTTGATTTGATTAATTATTTATAAATGAAATAAAATTGATGATATTAGAGTATATTTATAAATCGAAGAATTTGGATTTGTATAAAATTTGGGAAAATGGATAAAATCTAAAAATATTTGGAAATTGATGAAATGAGAATCTAGAAAGGTGATTGTGTAAATGTATTGATTTTTGCTTAATTTGGGTATGGAAATCAAGTAAATGGATGTTATAGTGTGCAAGAAATTTCAGTATATGAAATGTTTGATTTAAGTCTTAAATGAACACATATTGAGGGGAGAAACCCTAAGGAAACATGTATAAGAAAATTTAGAACTTTGAGTATGAAATTTGATGGGTTTTAATGTGATTTTGAGTGTTAAAATGTGGATTTGATGTACTTGTATGTATGCTGAATTTTGGATAGAGATTAGTAAGCATGTGGATGTAAAAATGTCTTGACCGAATCCATTAGAGAGATTGGGAATGAATCTAGTAAGCAAAATGGAGGCTTATATGTGTATGTAATAAGGTATAAAAAGTGTATGCATATATAGTGATATTGGTATGTTAAAGTGATATGAAAATGTGTAATTATAAAGAATGAGCAAAAGTATGTGTTTGTATTTATATGATAAATGTATAGTATTGTATTGGTGTATTGAAGAGAAGAAGTTGATAAAGAATTTTGAATAAGAATGTGTTGGTGTATATGCTGGCTCTTATGTGCGGCGAGAGATTTGGATTGGTGTGAGCTTTGTGCAGGATTGGTTGAGTATCACCACTTAAGTCTTGTGGACATGTGTAAGCATGAACAAATATGAAGAGTTAAGGTAGTGGCCTAAAAGACTTGACTTGACATTGGAAATTTGAAAGTGAAAAACATGCATTTTAGCCAATTGAACAGCATGTAGTCCTTTAGCATAACTTTCTATACACAGCTCCAAATGACATGAGGTTTGCTGCCTTAGACACTAGACATCCTTAGCTTTAAAAAATGAAATAAGAAACCCCTTGATTTGTAAAGGTGTATTAGAAGTTATAACATATTTTCTATAACTGCGCAGGTTTGAAACTTGCTGATTTTATACATGCGTAAGTGTTGGATGTCTTGATTGAGGAGAACACTTTTTCTTCGCTTCGTGGTATTATTGGGGAGTGCGCTACCCTCTCACATACTGTGAGTGGGATTTATTTCAACGTTTTCGTTTAATATGTAAACCATGTTTTACAACATTTTGATAAATGAGCATGATTTATCGTGTGCTTGAAATGTTTTGACTGGTTTTGGAACTGACTTTTGTGAACCGATGAAGTGTCCAAAAATTGGTTGAATTATGAAAATATGCATCTATGTGGTTGAAATGTATAATGTGTCATTTTATGCTATATGTTGCATTTGGTTTGTGAACCTGATTTACGGCACATGTTGATACGATATTGATTTTGGCCTTGAGGGCTTTGGTATGTATTGTTCCGTAGCTACGAAGGACACCGTGAGAGGCGCTTGGGTGGCGTCCGGATATGCCTAGGCCTGGTGTATCCCACGAGTTGTCGAGATTATATTTACGACACGGTACTAGCTAGGTTGAACCCGAAAGGGGGAGGATTTGGATACTCTCTCCAAGTCTAGCACCTGGACGAGGTCCGTCGCCAATGCCGGGGTAGAGAGCACTTTAAATAAATTTGTATATAACACCCCCGGTGTGCCTGTCATAGGTCAAGGTAGACCTCTGTCAGGACACTTTTGGCTAGCAGCTCTATGATTTTAATGATAGTGTTTTGGATGCATATTTGACTTGAAAATGTGTGCTAATGATATAATGTTGAAATGAAAAGCATGATGATTTGAAATATGATTTGTATACTTATGCTTTGACACTTCAGTTTCACACCCCATATTAAATGATTACATTGACCTACTCACTCACTGAGTATTCTTCCCTGAGTACTCACCCTCCTCTTTCCCTCCCCAGACAGGATTATGGTGCTAGGGCGACGCATTTGGCTCTAGAGGGCTTGATAGCTTGTTGGTGGATTTGGTATTTACGACCGTGAGATTTAAGTTTTAATTGAAAATATGAATTTCATACTTTATGTCGACCCTGCGTGGTCTTGATATTGAGGTCCATAGTTGGCCGTGTACATATTATGAGATGACTGTATAATTTTAGGACTTTTGTTTGTGAAACTCTCATATTTCACTTGCATTGAGGCATTTGTAAATATTTAAAGTGTTAACTTGGGAATTTGTAATATATTTGTATAAATTTAGGCCCGCTCGGTGTGACGACTGCTCATGCTCTAGTTGGGCATAACAGTAGAGGTCTATGGCTAGGACTGCTGATAATTTATTTAGCCTTGCGTTGTTCTGGATGTCGGTTGTGGGATTTGTTGGTTTTGGAGAGGTCGGGATGGCCATTTGTTTAATTTATAGGATGATTTTAAATTATATAGGTATACAGGTTTATTTGTACATGGGAAACCTCCGATTTATGGGGAGGTTCTGCCCGATTTTCTGTAAAAATACAGCCAGCATCCAGGGCAACGGGCAGCTGTTCACGATTCCCGGTTCGGGGCATGACACATTATATTAGTATTTTATGAAGTAAGTTAATTTATTTTTAGTTGTTTGATAATATACGAACTCGTACGCTATATATATATACACACATAAATATATATGTTGTCACTATTGGCGATGGATCCAAGAACCTTTGTTAGTTGTTATTATTATTATTATTATTATTATTATTATTTTGATATAAGAAAATGCAACCAAACGAATCGAATCAGTGAAAAGATGATAGAAGTGGACAGATCGCTGCTTGAGCTGTCCTTGAGGGACAGGAACCTTTGTTAGTGGCATCAACATTGTCAAGCCCCAATTCAACCCCCTCGCCGAGGCTTCCTTGGCAACAGACTGCCTAGCTCTCGCTAGGACTCGGTAACTTACATGAGTAACAATAATCAAATTTAAATTAAAAAATTTTCTTTTATTCAATTACTATAAATATTACAGAGGTCTCTTATACAGGACAAGGCAATGAAACATTAGTACTCGAAAGTAATTCATGACATGGCTCTCTCTACTCGTTTGCCTAATTCTCCTCGACTGATGTTCCTGTAGGGTTTGAAAATAATTTTTTTGGTATGAGCTTGACAGCCCAGTGAGTTTCGTGTGTGCATGTGAAGAAAATATGCCATTGTAAAATCTACGATAACAGTTTCATCAAAAAATCTTTTGAAAAGTTCCTAATGCAGCAACAACATGCACAAGTAATAATAATATAGTAACATGTAACAGTACAGTACAGATAACAGTTCCCTGGTATCTTATCTCTTTATTACAAGAATAGTCTACTTATCCCTCCCAGGAGGTTCATTTCCGGAATGGCCTATCGATCTCTCCCACATTAAGTAGACAAATCTCCTATCCACATTAATGGGGTGCTACCAATATGTACTTTAATGCTCAACAGAGCCCTTGCTTGCTTGAGCAATCTCCGCATATATTAGTTATATAACAATCACAAACACATATATTGATAAAGTAACAGTAGATCATAATAATAATAGTAAAACATGATGGCAACAGAAAATCATGGAATCAATACCAACTCATGGTAGTTATAGAAAATCATGGTAATAGTAGGAAATTATAAAATTAGCAGGAATTCATGATGATTATAGGAAATCATGTTAGATTATGCATAAAGAAATATAGAAATGCAAAGAACACTCACTTTTAAAGGTTGCCAAAAAATCTTCTTTCCTTTTTCTTTCCTTGCTTCTCTTCCTTTCTCTCGTTTTCTCTTTCTCTCTTTCTTCCTCTCTTCCTCACGATTTTTTGATGGTGTTGGTATGAAGGGGATGGGTATTTATAGTTGTTAAGTGGCCATGAATTTTTGACAAGTGTGAAGATACTTGTTCTCTATCTAAGCTTACTGCCTTTGATTTAAACCAAGTGTCCCTCCATGTGGCAACCATAAAAGATATATACATTTGATATCTAACACTTGGCATCCATGTGGTTCAATATGTGCATGACAAGTGTTGGTGGACGGTGTTGTCTTGTAGTGGTGGACGGTGTTATCTTTTAGTGGTTTATTTAAGTTTTATATATACATTTATATAGTTCTTTATGTTTGTGTAATTTTATTTTAGTTTATTCACTTGCTTGTACATAAGGAAATGACCCTGTTTTGGATAAAATAGTTTCAGAATCTAGTCCTTCAAAATAAAAGTCGATTCTCCTTTTCAAGAGAAAAATTCAAAAATGTAAATTTTGTTGAATTTTAGTTTCCTAAGTTAATAATCTAGAAAATTTCTAAGAAAATAGGTTTTCTTTTAATTTGATCATAAAGAATAATTATCAAAACTTTTTCTCCTAAGATAATCTTATTAATATACAATCAACAATAAGTCATTTCTTGTAATTAGATTAGGGTACGTGACAGAGCTTGTGTGTTTTCAAAAATTGATATTTGAACGGGGATCATCAGCTTAAAATCAAGAAGAGTGATATCCATAAGACTACTTTTTAGACTAGGTATGGTTATTACGAATTCTTAGTGATGCCTTTTGGCCTAACTAATGCTCCAACTGTTTTTATGGATCTTATGAACTGAATCTTTCACCCATATTTGATAAGTTAGTGGTGGTGGATTTGTTGTGTATAGTGATACTAGCAAACAAGGATTAAGATGTGTATTGATGCAAGGAGATAAGGAGATAGCCTATACCTCAAGGCAATTAAAGAAACATTAGGTAAATTATCCAACCCATGATTTCGAGTTAGCTGCAGTGGTGTTTGCTTTGAAAATATAGAGACATTATTTATATGATGAGACTTGCCAAATCTATACTAATCATAAAAGTTTGAAATACTTGCTTACTCAAAAGGAATTAAATTTAAGACAACAAAGATGGTTGGAACTTATTAAAAATTATGACCTTATTATAGACTACCATCCAGATAAGGCTAATGTGGTGGCAAATGCTTTGAGTAGGAAGTCATCGACAAGTTTGGTTAGTATTAGAAGTAGTTATCTCCCCCATCTTATTAGCATTCAGCCCCTTGGAGTAAGGCTAGCTAGTGATGGATATGGTGCTCTTGAGATAAGATTTGAAGTAAGACTAACCTTGACAAATAGAATCCATGAACAATAAGCATCTGATGAGGAGTTAAGACTAGAACTTGGAAAGATTCAAAGGAAGAAAGAAACTCAGTTCAAGGTAAGAGATGATGGCATACTAGTGTTTAAAGATAGAATTTGTGTTCGAAAGGATGATGATCTTCAAAAGGCCATACTAGAGGAAGCTCATGATTCAACTTATGCTATACATCCAGAGAGTACAAAAATATATCGAATCATCTGAGAGAATTATTGGTGGCCAAGGATGAAAAGGGATATGGCTGAGTATATAGCAAAATGTCTACTATGTCAGCAAGTGAAAGCTGAATATCAAAAGAGAGCTGAAATTCTTCAACCCCTACCAAGTCCTGAATGGAAGTGGGACCACATAACGATGGACTTTGTTATTAGATTGCCAAGATCTCAAGTGGGACATGATGCTATATGGGTAATTGTTGATAGGCTTATTATGTCTGCTCATTTCTTACATTAGAATCACATAATCATTAAAGAAGTTAGCCAAATTTTACATTAATGAAATTGTGAGGTTGCATGGGGTGCCAGTGTCAATAGTTTCAGATAGAAATCCACGATTCACTTCTTAGTTTTAGCCAAAACTATAGGAGTCTTTAGGGACTAAATTGAGGTTTAGCACAGCTTTCCATCCTCATATTGATAGCCAGTCTAAGAGGACGATCCAAACTTTAGAAGATATACTTTGAGTTTGTATACTTGATTTTTCTAATAGTTGGGATAGATATCTTCCTCTAGTAGAGTTTGCATACAATAATAGTTATTAGTCTAGCATTGGAATGACACCGTATGAAGCATTATATAGGAGGAAGTGTTAAACTCCATTACATTGGGATGAAGTTGGAGAAAGAAAGATCAAGAGCGTGGAGTTGATTGATACTACGATTAAAAAAGTTAAGATCATTCAAGAAAGAATTAAAATAGCACAAGATCGTCAGAAAAACTATGCTGATAAAATAAAAAGACTATTGGAGTTTAAAATAGGTGATATGGTATTTTTAAAAGTGACGCCTTGGAAAGGAGTGATACATTTCCAGATTTGAGAAAAGCTAAATCCTTGATACATTGGTCTATATAAGATTATTGAGAGAATTAGAAATGTAGCATATAAACTTGAAAAGCCTCCGATCGAGTTAAAAGAAGATTTGAGTTTTAAGACAAAGCCGATTATAACCTTGGATCGTCAAGTTAAAACCCTAAGAAACAAAGAGGTATCGGTATTTAAAGTTCTGTGGAGAAATGATCAAATAGAAGAAATGACATGGGAACCATAGAATCACATGCTAAAACAATTTCCCCACTTGTTTAAAGGTAAGACTTTGTAACGCCGACTCTGCGGTGCCGTACTTTTGTACTCCCATTCTTGAATTTAATGAAACATTCCTCAGTTTATTTATATAGAGAGAAAATTTTTACTCTATATTGATTTTCGATTTTGGGGTTTTTAATTCAAATTTTTAGTATATTTAAAAGTTTTCGTATTTCCGATTCGAAATGTGAAGCAAGTATAAAAATAAAATAAAATATATGTATATGTATATGTATATAAACATATTTTTCATTTATTAAATTAATTATTTCCTCATGCATTTATTTATAAACCATTTTTATAAAAAAAATACATATATAATAATAATAATAATAATAATAATAACAATAATAAAAAAAAAATCGAAATTAGGGCTTCCCTCTCCCCCTCTTTTCTCTCCCTCTCCCGCAACCTTTCCTCTTCCCGTGCCGCAGCCACCGTTCTCCCCTCTCCTTCCGCCTCTTCCGCCGTGTTCCGCCGCCTCTTCCGCCATCAACCACCCACGACCACCGACCTTTCACTCCCACTCTCTTTTGGTTCTCTCTTTAACACTCTGTCTCTCCATCTCCTTCGTATTCTCTCTCTACCTCTCGCAAATCACTCTCAGCCTCTCGTCTCTCTCACCGCTGCGAGTGGCCACCACCGCCACTGTTCATCTTCCACCCCCTATTGCCTCTCTTTCCCTTCAATTCTCTCTTTATTCTTCTCACAGTCGTACTCTCCCTCTCTCTCCCGCGAGTCTCTCTCTCTCTTTGCTTCCTCTGCCACACAGCCACCACCACCACCACCTATCTTCCACTCTCTACCTCCCTCTCTGTCTCTCAGTCTCCCTTCTCTCTCTCTCTCCTTCCCCACGCACGATAGACCCTCGGCTCTCTCTATTTCTCCCTATCTCTCTCTCCCTGCGCGCGCAACAGCGCCTGACTCCTCGCACGACAGCCCCTGCCCCAGCGCTCATGAGACAGCCCCTACACGCGCGTGACCCCGCGCGAGACTGTCCCCTGCGCGCGTGACTGCAGCGCGCGACAGCTCTGCACGCTCGACTGCAGCGCGCGACAGCTCCTGTGCGCGCTGCTGCAGTGCTGCTTTCCTTGCTCGCTCGCTCGAGCAGTCTGCACTCTCCTTCGAGAGCCCACTGCAAGCAACAAGAAGCCTCAGAAACCCTAGGCCGCGACGATTTTCTGCAATCCTCTCACTGCGTAGGTAAAGGCTGATTTCTGATTTTTATTCCTATAGTTAATACTCTTAAGTGGTTTAGCCTAACTGTTAGAATCCATTTTGAATTGGGAATACTACAGGTCTTGGATTGAACGAAGTGCATTCGGAAGTCAGGTCTGCGATTCGAGAAAACCCTAGGTGAGGGATTTCGAACCTATTTGATTTATTTGGACGAATTTAGGATAAATTAGAGTAAGAGTGTATTACATATGTTAGGATAATTGTTAGAAGAGAGTTGAAATGGGTGTTTGATGTTATATGTAATTAATAAGGTTAAATATAGAATGTTATACAAATTGGGTTGTTTTGGATAATAGAATTGTATTGACTTGATTTGAATAGCTTCTCTTAGAGTTTAACTTGACAAATATATGAAAACAGTTGGGATTTGGGATTTAAGTTTAAGAATATATACAGTCTTTTTCATTTTAAGTTGTCTTGCATATAGGAAATCAAAATACAATTTCTGTATTATGAAAATAGACTTCAATACCTTTAAAATGATCTATGGTTTGAAGAAATCGGATGGAAATTTAAAAGTGTATGATTTTTCAAAGATTTTTCCATCTTGTAGGAAATTTATTTATTTTAGATTGGTTTTCAATTTTGAATGGTTTTAGATTTGAATTTAGATTGGTTTTGATTTCGTTATTTATTTATAAATGGAAAGAAATTGATTACATTAGAGTACATTTATAAATCAAAGAATTTGGGGTTTGTACGAACTTAAAAAAAATGATAAATCTTGAGAATAATCGAAAAATTGATGAAATTGATGATTTGATTTAGGTTAACTTCTTAAAGACTCGAGGAGTCGAGTTTGGTTCGATTCGTGGTATTATTGGCGAGTGCACTACCCTCCCCCATACGGTGAGTGGGACTACGACATCTACTATTGATTGAAAAATCATGTTTTACCGATTTTCAAAAAACATGATTTCTATACGTGTGAAAATTGAATTTTTGGATTTTGATAAGTATATGTACATATTTTTGTGACCATTGGAGTGTCCCAATTACTGATTTTATTGATATGCATCCATGAGTTTGATAACTGAATATTGTGCCACCTTTTCTGATATATTGACATGTTTTAATGATTCCACTTGCATTGGCACATGGGTTTGAAAGGATTTATACGTACCATTTGGGCTGTATACCCAGCTGATATTATGATACGATGCATGGGGCTATATGCCTGGCCGATATGGTGTTGGGATGCATGGGGCCATGTGCCCGGCCGATTTGATATTGTTCCGTAGCTACGAAGGACATTTGGTAGCGGCACCCCTTGTGCCCGGATACTCTTCGGCCGGAGGTATCCGCCAGATTGTCGTGTGTATGGTTGTCTCAGGTTGAACCCTCATCAGGGGAGGACGTTATCTCTGTCTAGCACTGGGTAGGGGTATCATACACGACCGACTATTTATATGTATATTCTTATTATTATTATTTACAGGCTAGCTGGAGTAGTCTGTGGCCAACATTGGGGTAGAGAGCTATTATTTAATAATTGCATTGTGAAAACCCCCAATGCACCCGTACTTGGTCGAGGTAGACTATTGTCGGGGTTGTTTATTTGGCCGCTCTTCTCATGTGATTTGATACATAGATGGATGTATCTGTTATTTTGTGATGTGTGCTTTGAGATATGTTTAAAACTACACGCTGTTTTTGTATACCTGATATTTATTACATGCTTTGACACTCCAAGTTCATATTTGATATTGATAGCACGATGTCCTTCCCCTCACTTGCTAAGTATCCTCCCATAGATACTCACCCCTCTTCTTTCCTCCCTCAGATAGGATCGTTGTGCTAGAGTGATGTTTCAGAGTCTTGAGATTTCAGTTGATCCTAGGCGGGTTTGATTCTTCTCGACGGCAAGGTTAAAGTTTAATTTAAAATACGAATTTCACACTTTATTTCGACCCTACGTGGTCTGGATATTGAGGTCTGTAGTTGACCGTGTATATTTTTATGGGATGACTGTAATATTTATGGACATTGTTGTGAAACTCTCCTATTATGCTTGCATTGAGGCATTTGTAAACATTTAAACTCTTTACTTGGGAAATTATTGTATATTATATAAAATTTAGGTCCGTCGGTGTGGCGGCTGCTCATGCTCTAGTTGGGCATGACCGTAGAGGTCTGTGGCTAGGATTGTTGGTGATTTGTTAGCCTTGTGTTGTCTGGATGTCGGTTGTGAGATTTGGTGGATTGTTTTGAGGCCGGGATGGCCATTTTATTTTATTTACAGGACGATTTTAAATTATACAGGTTTAAACAGGTTAAATTGTATATGGGAGATCTCCGATTTATGGGGAGGTTCTGTCTGATTTTTTTTGTAGAAATACAGCCGGCATCCAGGGCAATGAGGTACTGTTCACGATCCCGGTTAGGGGCGTGACAGACCTAGTAAATTTTGAGGACAAAATTCTTTTTATAGGGGATAGAACTTATAAAACATGAAATTTACAGTTTAATTGCATGAATAATTCCTAACCTATAGAATGAATTTTGATATTGTAAATTTGAATTATGAAATTTGGTGAAGTAAGAAATGAAATTGGGCTTGGTTTGAACTAGTAGTGAGGACCAATTCTTAAAGTCCAATTTTGGAGTCCAAATCTAATTAGTTATGCAATTCATAAAGCCCAAATTTTAACCTGCACTCGAGTTCAAATTGTGGAGCCCAAAACTTGATGTAGAGTCCACCAACAAGCACAAAATTTTTAGAACCCAATTATTAGAAATTACCTAGAAGCCCAATACTTGAAAGAAAGTCCATTAGCATGTTTAATATATGAGTTAAAGAGCACAATGCATGGTCCCACATTTTGCTTCCCCTTCTATTTGTTTTTGGTTATTTTCCTTTCAATTCCTAACAAAAATATAAAGAAGTTAAAAGAGCATTTATGTGTGCATTAAACGTAGGACACGTGTAAAGTGTTTGGAGAAAATAATTTGTGATGTGTGGAATAGTGTGATTGGAGAAGAACAAATGCAAAGAAGCTTATTTTCTTTTGTTTTGGCCATGGGAAAGAGAAAGGATGCGAGAGAGAGAGAGAGAGAGAGAGAGAAGGGATTTCTTGAATCTTCCTGACTTCTCTACACTTTATTTATTTTCTTCTTCATTTTGTTTGTGTCCTTCAAGCAACTTTCAACTAAGTCTCTCATCTCTAAGCCCTCCTATTTCACTCGTAAATCATTTAGCAAATCCTTGAGTTGGTCATAAGAGAAAAATTGGGATTGAAACAAGTTTGGTCATGAAACTTGCACTTGAAGATGATTTTATTGATTGCTTGAGGAATCCTTGAATCAAGTTCAAGGTAAGCTTTAAATTCATGGTTTTAAGTTCTTGTTTATCATAGAAATCATGGTGAATATCAGGTTTGATGATCTGAACATAAAAAGGATGAAGAAAGATTAGAATAAAGATAGAAACATTAAATTCCTGCAAATAGGGCAGTGTTACCATGATGTACTTTTTAGCTATAACATTTTCTGCACAAAGACAAATTGAGTAGGTTTTCTGCATATGAAACTAGACTTTCATAATATGAAAATATGATATGATTCAATGAATTCTGATGAAAATTAGATTTTTAGTGATTTTTCAAAATGAGATATTCTGTAGGATAATCTCTTGTTTTGCCCTGTTTCGGCTAATAATTTGGTTCATTTTTGAGATGTCTTATACACTAAATTGGTCTAAGCTCTGAACATGAAATTATAGATATATGTCTTATCTTTAATTTGGATAAGAATAATGTGATTTGGATATATGTAATGAAAGGCACAGTCATTTTCCCATAACTGCGCAGGTTGGAAATTATGCAATCAAGACCACATAGGATAAATCTCCATATCTTTGTATAATTAGAGTAGATCTAGGCTACAAACATAAAAATTGTTGTTTCATGGCAAGTTTTTAAGTAGAAACTAGAAGTTTTACAATCTAAGAATTCTAGTTCAGAGTACAATTATTTTCCTAAGACATGAAGATATGAGAATGAATACTGAAAATGGGTAATGAGCACTTTAAGCATAGAGACATCTTTTTCACTTTGCATATCATGTATTTGGCATCTTAGTAGCTTTGGACAATGTCTAATCTAAATTCTATGTTGTAATTTACATAACCATTAGACAAACGTCCATCGAACCGGGATAAGGTTGAGAATTTATATTAGTGGGAGTGCACATACTTCCTAAACTGTGAGTGAGACTTTTATATTTTGTTAATGAGAAATGTTTTATGTGTTTTGAAAAATCTTACATTGAAATGTGATTTTATAAATTAATTTGAGTAATTTGTGCACTTTTGAAAAGATGGTGTTGGAAATGTTTGTCACATGATTTACCTTGCATTGTTGATTAAGCTTTATTGAGACAAAGACGTGTGTAACACCGACACTGCGGTGTCCGTACTAGTATTCCTGTTCATGAAATTAAATAAAATATTTCTCAGTTTATATATAGAGAGAGAAATTTTTCATTATACTGATTTTCGATTTTGAGGTATGTAATTTGAAATTTTTGGGAGATTTAAAGTATCCGTATTTCCGATTTGTAAAGTAAAGTGAGTATAAAAATATATAGATGATTATTTATTCATTTATTAATTTATACATTACTTATTTAATTATTTATAAATTTATTTATAAAAAGAAATATAATAATAATAATAATAATAATAAATTTCGAATTAGGGCTAATAGCCCTAATTTCTCTCCTCTCATTCTCTCATCCTCTCCCACGAACCCCTTCACATTCCCCGCCGCCGCCTCCACCGCAAACCACCGCGACCGCCGCAAACCGCCACGGGTCGCCACCTCTCAACCTCGCACAGTCTCTCTCTCGGCCTCTCTCTACCATAGTCTCTCACGATCTCTCTGTCCCTCTCTATTTCACTCTCTAATCTCACTCGCTCTCTCTCCCTCCCGCTCGCGATCTCTCTTCGCTTCCACCGCCTTCAACCGCCGCCTCTTTCCACCATGCACGACCGGCTGATCTACTTTCTACCTCCCTCTCTGTCTCTCAGTCTCCCTGTCTCTCTTCCTACTCGCGCGCTCAACAGCGCGCGACAGCCCCTGCCCCAGCGCGCGCGAGACTGCCTCTGTGTGCACACGACTGCAGCGTACGACTTTCCTTTCCCGTGCAGCCGCAAGCACTTCTCTCCCTCTGCTGCGAGCAGGTTCTGCCACCTGCGGAAGCCCCAACCGAAAACCCTAGGCCCACTTCTACGTAGGTAAGGGCGAGATTTGATTCAATAGCTTTAAGGTTTCGATTCCTTGGTGATTTAGACTTAATTGCTGACTCTTGCTTCGAATTTGAAGCATTTCAGGTCCCGGACTGAATTGCACAACGCTTGGATCACGGGATTGTAAACTGCGCAAAACTCTAGGTGAGGGAAATGCAATCCTTTCGACATTTGAATTATTTTTATCAAATTTAAGATTGAAATTAGAATTGGAAACTATATGTATGCTTTGAAACAAGTTCGACTCAAAGGAAATATACTTTCCTGCAATTTCATATGAAATTAATTAGGTTAAATCTAGAATTCGATATAAATTGGAATGCGAAGCATGGAAGAATGTCTTAGATAGTATTAAGGTTTTGTTTGATTGGTTTGTGTCGCTTTCCTTAGGATTTGAGTTTAAGGATTGATGCAGTCTTTTCATTATAAGTTGTCATATGTATAGGAAATCAAAATATAACTTTTGTATTAAGAAAATAGACTCCAATACCTTGAAAATGACATATGGTTTGAAGCATTTGGATGGAAATTGAAAAGTGTATGAATTTTCAAATATTTTTCTAACTTATAGGGAATTTATGTATTTAGACTTATTTTCGATTTTGAACGATTGTAGGCTTGAATTTAACTTGATTTTGATTTGATTATTTACTTATAAATGGAATGAAAATTGATGACATTGGAGTTTATTCATAAATTGGAGAATTAAGATTTGTACAAACTTAGGGAAAATGATAAACCCTAAGAATAATTGGAAATTTGATGATTAATGTGATACTTTGATTAGGTTGATCTTGTTGGAGACTCGAAGAGTCAAATTCAGATTTATTTTAGAAATAGGGAGTGATTACCCTCCCTGAAATGTGAGTGGGACCCTAATCTCTTGCATGAAATAGTGAAAATCTGATTTTACCGTGTTTTTAAACAAAACATGCTTTGATATGTATTGATTCGACGTGTGATATTAAATCTCAAATCTGTTTTGCGATTATTGGAGTGTCGTAAACATATGATTTCTATGACTATGCATCCATGTTTAAATGAAATGAAATTGTTCTATGATTTGAGAACTTGAATGTTTTCTATTCTACCATTGTATCGGTTGTTGATTTGAAATGATTTTGATGAAATGTATTGACACACGGATTTGAATCGTTTTGATGAACAATGTGGGTTGGATGCCCACTAGTTTTGTGTTGATATGATGTGATTGAGTCTTGGTGGGGGACGGATGTTCTTGATTGACACCGTAGCTATGAAGGGACTTTGTAGAGGCACGGGTTGTCCGAATACGCTTCTACAGGAGGTATCCGCAAACGTCCAGTTATATTTATTCATGGGCACGGTCGGTTGAACCCTCATCGGGGGAGGACATGTGTCCATCACCGTCTAGCACTGCACGTGGTCCTATTGACGAGTATATATATATTCATAGGCGCGGCCGGTTGAACCCATATTTGGGGGAGCACGTGTGTCCATCACCATCTAGCACCGCACGTGGTCCTATTGACGAGTCTGGGCAAGCAAGGGCTAAGCCCACAGCCAACGTCGGGGTAGAGAGCTACTTTTGAAACACTTTGCATAATAAAACCCCCGATGCGTCTGTCCTTGGTCGTGGTTAACCTTTGCCAGGATCTTTTCGGCTTGCTCTATGATTTACTTGATTTTAAATGGATGCATATATGCATGATATCGTGTGAATGATTAAATGAGTTCATTTTATTGAATATTCCATGAATTACTGCAAAACTTGAAGTATTGTTTACGAATGATATTATTTGACACTCCAATGTTCACCTACACTATTAGTACTTAAGATTAATCCCCTCACTCACTGAGTATCCTCCCATAGATACTCACCCCTCTCATTTCCTCCCTCAGACAGGATTGTTGTGTTGGAGCCACACTTCAGAGTTTAGAGATTTTGACGAATTTGGTTATTCGGGACGGTGAGGTTTAAGTTAAGCTAAAATTTAAATTTTGTATTATATTTTCGACCCTACGAGATCTTGTTGAGGTTCGTAGTTGGCCGTGTAGTTAATTTGGGATGACTGTAAAATTTATGTATATTTATTTGCAAAACTTTCGTATTTCATTTGCATTGAGGCAATTGTATGTATTTGAATGTTACTTGGGAAAATTGTTGTAAATTTGCATAAAATTTAGGTCCGTTCGGTGTGGCGGCTGCTCATGCTCTAGTTGGGCATGACAGTAGAGGTCTGTGGCTAGGTTTGTTGATAGATTTTTATAGCCTTACGTTGTTCTGGATGTTGGCTATGAGAGTTGTTGGTTTTGGGGAGGCCTGGATGACCATTTGTTTTATTTTCGAGGTGATTTTGAATTATATAGGTTTAAACAGATTAAATTGTACATAGGAGACCTCCGATTTATGAGGAGGTTCTGTCCGATTTTCTGTAGAAATACAGCTGGCATCCAGGATAACGGGCGGCTGTTCACGATTGCCGGTTCGGGGCATGACAGTTCGGTTGGTATCAGAGCTCTAGGTTGAGAGCTGTGTTTTATGAAAATAGTTTTGAAAATATTCCCAAGTATGATTTAAAAGTACTCAATGCATATGAGAGTTTCATTACAGTCATGAGATCCCAGTACATGGTTTTAGGCATATGAGTTATTCTTTTTAGGGGGTTAGATACGGTGCGTATCTAACCTAGCATATTGGTTCTATCAGTTCTTAAACTGATAAGTTTATTCATTTAGGGGGTTAGTTACTTTGTAACTAACCCTAATCTTTGAATCATATCTAATTTAAGCTCTTTCTTTGTAAGATTATGATTACTAGGCGAGGTACTAGATTTGTACCTGAGATACCTAGAATACCCGAGGATGTTTCCTCATCATGTGTATCCTTCTAGCATGTTCTCAGCCGGCTATTATAGCCACGGTTCCATCACCATCATTTGATGCATTTAGACAGGTGTATGAATGGTACACCTCCCATTGGATTCAAATACCTTGATTCATAATTTGAATTCTATTTTAGGGGGTTAGTTACCCAGTAACTAACCCTAATCCTTGGTTTTATCTAATGAAACGGTGCTCTCCTTGCAGAACTATGCCGCCTAGACATGGTAGGCGCGGCGCACCACCGGAGAGTCCCTCAGTGCCTGAGGCTTCTAGGGCACTCGAGGCCCCACGAGTACCTGAGGGTGCTTCTTCTACTCACGCACCTTCCCCTGTGCCACCCCCAGCACCTCCACCGACTGGTATAGCCGAGATCCCTCCACCACCGCTCGATGCTTTGAGGCAGTGGTAGGAGTGGCTTAGTAGATATGGGGCGCAAATGCCCCCACATACACTACAGACTCCAGCGACCGCACCTGCGGCCATACCTGCTCCTACGGTACCGGTTCCTTCTCTGGTGGCCAGTCCTTCTGTTTCTACTCTGATCGATGAGACATCGGTCACCTTGAGGTGCATCCACGAGCTTACTTAGTTGGTGAAAGAGTCTCGGCAGCTCGGATGCACAAACTTTTCAGGATCTAGTGATACCGTAGCGGCAAAGCAATGGATCAATAGGACTCGTAGGATCCTTACAGATTTGGGGTTGTCTGAGGAGCTCAAGTTGAGAGTTTCTGAGAGACTCCTTGACGGAATGCCCTCTCGTGGTGGGAGGCTATCCGTGACAGTGCTACACAGACCCTGCTGTGGGAGGACTTTCGCCAGGACCGGATGAGGACGGAGTTCCTGCACTTGCGCCAGGGGACTAGGTCAGTCTCAGAACGAGGCTGAGCTCAGACGAGTAGCAGCATTTGTCCCCGACATGGCTACACCAGCTCAAATAAGGTTCAAGTTTGAAGATGGCCTCCAATTGAGTATCAGGAAGTATATGACGGTAACTCCCTCTTTTACACTTTCAGAGGTGATTGATTCAGCATATCGGGCAGAGGAGATCGTCCGAGCTGAGACTAGGCAGAGAGAGAGTCACCAGAAGAGGAAGACTGAGTCACAGGGTGGACAGTCTTCGAAGAGGGGTAGAGGTTTTGGACATCCCGGAGGTTCTTATAGCTTCAGACCAGTAGGACCGGGACAGGGACCTTAACCACAGGGCTTTGAGGCAATAGCTCTTAGTGTCACTTCACTGCCTGCACAAAGACAGCTTTTCTGCCGCAGATGGGGCAACTACCATGCCTTCGGGGCATGTACAGCACCAGTTACTAGCTACCAGTGCGGAAAGCAAGGTCACTTTAAAAGTACTTACCCGGATTTAGGTCGAGAAGGACCGACTTTACAGAGTTGTACTAGTACTTCTGGCACAGGCCAGCAGGGGGTACCTACGTACTCAGCTCTTACCGCTCCTCGGACTGCAGTCGGGAGTAATACAGTGCCAGGACCGTCACGACAGCAGCCTAGGGCCCAGGCTCGTGTGTTCGCGATGACGTAAGAGAACGCACAGGCGAACCCGGATGTTATTATGGGTAATCCTCCCGCAGACCCCTCAGTGTAGTACTTTAGTTATGTTTTCTCTATGAGATTTTGTATATCATGATGTCGATGTACAGTTTTGACTAGTTAAAGCTTCAGAAGCTTAACTAGTTGATATATATATATATTTGTCTACTTTTATTTACATTTTGAATATCTTTAATCTTTTGCATTCCTCACATTCAGGGATAATGAAAATATTCAGAGCCGATGTCCATGTTCTTATTGACACTGGTTTAGATTTTTCTTACGCGAGAGTATTATTTCGCTCGATCGCATTAGATACATTTAGGGAGCAAATGAGGAGCTCCAAGGTATTCTTGATAGATCTGTAAAGATGATGACAGAGAGTTCCGAGTCCGTGATAACGGACTAGTAGTATATCGATAGCGGGTTTGCACTCCCGCCGATAGTGAATCTTCGTAGAGATATTCTAGAGAAAGCTCATTCCTCCATTTACGTTATGCATTTGAGAGGTACAAAAATGTACCTAACCATCCTAGATAGTTATTAGTGATCTCGTGTAAAGAGAGACTTCGTTGCTTGATGCCTAATTTGTTGGCAGATGATGGCCAAGCATCAATGACCCATAGGCGCTTCGCAGCCTTTTCCATTTGTTTCGGTAAGGCCTTCTTTCAGTTTTGAGGACGAACTTTATTTTTAGGGGGTTAGAAAATGTAACACCGACACTGCGGTGTCCGTACTAGTATTCCTGTTCATGAAATTAAATAAAATATTTCTCAGTTTATATATAGAGAGAGAAATCTTTCATTATATTGATTCGATTTTGAGGAATGTAATTTGAAATTTTTGGGATATTTAAAATATCCGTATTTCCGATTTGTAAAGTAAAGTGAGTATAAAAATATATAGATGATTATTTATTCATTTATTAATTTATACATTACTCATATAATTATTTATAAATTTATTTATAAAAAGAAATATAATAATAATAATAAAAAATTTCGAATTAGGGCTAATAGCCCTAATTCCTCTCCTCTCCTTCTCTCATCCTCTCCCACGAACCCCTTCGCATTCCCTGCCGCCGCCTCCACCGCAAACCACCGCGAACCGCCGCGGGTCGCCACCTCTCAACCTCGCACAGTCTCTCTCTCGGCCTCTCTCTACCACAGTCTCTCACGATCTCTCTGTCCCTCTCTATTTCACTCTCTAATCTCACTCGCTCTCTCTCCCTCCCGCTCGCGATCTCTCTTCGCTTCCTCCGCCTTCAACCGTCGCCTCTTTCCACCACCCACGACCGGCTGATCTACTCTCTACCTCCCTCTCTGTCTCTCAGTCTCCCTGTCTCTCTCCCTACTCGCGCGCGCAACAGCGCGCGACTGCTCTCGCGACAGCCCCTGCCCCAGCGCGCGCGAGACTGCATCTGCGTGCACGCGACTGCAGCGCGCGACTTTCCTTTCCCGTGCAGCCGCAAGCACTTCTCTCCCTCTGCTGCGAGCAGGTTCTGCCACCTGCGGAAGCCCCAACCGAAAACCCTAGGCCCACTTCTACGTAGGTAAGGGCGAGATTCTGATTCAATAGCTTTAGGGTTTCGATTCCTTGGTGATTTAGACTTAATTGCTGACTCTTGCTTCGAATTTGAAGCATTTCAGGTCCCGGACTGAATTGCACAACGCTTGGATCACGGGATTGTAAACTATGCAAAACCCTAGGTGAGGGAAATGCAATCCTTTCGACATTTGAATTATTTTTATCGAATTTAGGATTGAAATTAGAATTGGAAACTATATGTATGCTTTGAAATAAGTTCGACTCAAAGGAAATGTACTTTCCTGCAATTTCATATGAAATTAATTAGGTTAAATCTAGAATTCGATATAAATTGGACTGCGAAGCATGGAAGAATATCTTAGATAGTATTAAGGTTTTGTTTGATTGGTTTGTGTAGCTTTCCTTGGGATTTGAGTTTAAGGATTGATGTAGTCTTTTCATTATAAGTTGTCATACGTATAAGAAATCAAAATACAACTTTTGTATTAAGAAAATAGACTCCAATACCTTGAAAATGACATATGGTTTGAAGCATTTGGATGGAAATTGAAAAGTGTATGAATTTTCAAAGATTTTTCTAACTTATAGGGAATTTATGTATTTAGACTTGTTTTCGATTTTGAACGATTGTAGGTTTGAATTTAACTTGATTTTGATTTGATTATTTACTTATAAATGGAATGAAATTTGATGACATTGGAGTTTATTCATAAATTGGAGAATTAAGGTTTGTACAAACTTAGGGAAAATGATAAACCCTAAGAATAATTGCAAATTTGATGATTAATGTGGTACTTTGATTAGGTTGATCTTGTTGGAGACTCGAAGAGTCAAATTCGGATTTAGTTTGGAAATAGGGAGTGATTACCCTCCCTAGAATGTGAGTGGGACCCTAATCTCTTGCATGAAATAGTGAAAATCTGATTTTACCGTGTTTTTAAACAAAACATGCTTTGATATGCATTGATTCGACGTGTGATATTAAATATCAAATCTGTTTTGTGATTATTGGAGTGTCGTAAACTGATGATTTCTATGACTATGCATCCATATTTGAATGAAATGAAATTGTGCCATGATTTGAGAACTTGAATGTTTTCTATTCTACCATTGCATCGGTTGTTGATTTGAAATGATTTTGATGAAATGTATTGGCACACGGATTTGAATCGTTTTGATGAACTATGTGGGTTGGATGCCCACTAGTTTTGTGTTGATATGATGTGATTGAGTCCCGGTGGGGGACGGATGTTCTTGATTGATTCCGTATCTACGAAGGGATTTTGTAAAGGCACGGGTTGCCCGAATACGCTTCTGCAAGAGGTATTCGCAAACGTCCAGTTATATTTATTCATAGGCGCGGCCGGTTGAACCCTCATCGGGGGAGGACGTGTGTCCATCACCGTCTTGCACCGTACGTGGTCATATTGACGAGTATATATATTCATAGGTGCGGCCGGTTGAACCCATATTTGGGGGAGGACGTGTGTCCATCACCGTCTAGCACCACACGTGGTCCTATTGACGAGTCTGGGCAAGCAAGGGCTAAGCCCACTGCCAACGTCGGTGTAGAGAGCTACTTTTGAAACACTTTGCATAATAAAACTCCCAATGCTCTTGTCCTTGGTCGTGGTTAACCTTTGCCAGGATCCTTTCGGCTTGCTCTATGATTTACTTGATTTTAAATGGATGCATATATGTATGATATCGTGTGAATGATTAAAAGAGTTCATTTTATTGAATATTCCATGAATTACTGCAAAACTTGAAGTATTGTTTACGAATGATATTATTTGACACTCCAATGTTCACCTACACTATTAGTACTTGAGATTAATCCCCTCACTGAGTATCCTCCCATAGATACTCACCCCTCTTCTTTCCTCCCTCAGACAGGATTGTTGTGTTGGAGCCATACTTCAGAGTTTAGAGATTTTGACGGATTTGGTTATTCGGGACGATGAGGTTTAAGTTAAGCTAAAATTTAAATTTTGTATTATATTTTCGACCCTGCGAGGTTTTGTTGAGGTCCGTAGTTGGCCATGTACTTAATTTGGGATGACTGTAAAATTTATGTATATTTATTTGCGAAACTCTCGTATTTCATTTGCATTGAGGCGATTGTATGTATTTGAATGTTACTTGGGAAAATTGTTGTAAATTTGCATAAAATTTAGGTTCGCTCGGTGTGGCGGCTGCTCATGCTCTAGTTGGGCATGACAGTAGAGGTCTGTGGCTAGGTTTGTTGATAGATTTTTATAGCCTTGTGTTGTTCTGGATGTCGGCTATGGGAGTTGTTGGTTTTGGAGAGGCCGGGATGGCCATTTGTTTTATTTTCAGGATGATTTTGAATTATATAGGTTTAAACAGGTTAAATTGTACATGGGAGACCTCCGATTTATGGGGAGGTTCTGTCCGATTTTTTATAGAAATACAGCTGGCATCCAGGATAATGGGCGACTGTTCACGATTCCCGGTTCGGGGCGTGACAATGTGTGTGGATTGCAAGTTGGTTTTGGTATTTATTTGTGAATGAAAAATCTATTTTTGGTGACCAATTGTTCACACAGTTGCTGTGGTTTATTGCTCACTCATGACCGATAGGAGAAAAGGCGGTATGAGTGGAGCCAGATATTGATTGTGGTAGTGTGATGTGGGGCATTAACCTACTGAAGGTTATGGTTGGGCAGCTATGAGTCACCAATGGTAATGTCCAAGGCACCAGAAATATCATATAACCGAACATAAACATTACCAGAAAGAATTCATACATAAGCAATAAATGACAAGTGAAATAAATTTCTTTTTTATTTCCATATGACAAGTACATGTCTAATTACATAAATAGGTACATCTTATAAGTTCTTTAGTTTGACCAATTACATCGAAAGAAATACATAAGGAATTTATAGCCTTATTCCTGGACAAAGAGGCTACATCGCTCCGATCGACCGATAACTCAGGGATTCTAGAAATAGTAAAAAGAAATCAAAAAATCTATAGCCCTACTGAGACAAGAAGATAACAAAAAAGGGGGATGGACTGTTCAAGGAAAGGCTAAGGATGCATCAAGATATTATCCGAATTCGAACTCTCTGCCATCCCCAATTCTCTACACTCGACAAGTACATCCTATCGTCCGACTTGAGATAACGCAAGCCAAATGACAAAACTCAACTTGAAGGGAGATTTTATCATAATCTCCCTACTCGAGTCAAGAACCCTGCTGGGAACGTTGGCAAGGCCCATCGGGACATCCAAACATCGAATGGCATGATGAGCCCTCATACTAACAGTTCCCATCCTCGTCGAGACCTCACACCAATAGAAATGACTCATACTACCAAACTCTGTGAAGCTGGAGCATTCTATTAGGGACCCCTCAGAGGAAACGACTCTCATAAGAAAGAAAACTCTCAAACATGGATGAACACACAGAACTTCCTGAAACGGAATGAGGTGTTGTGATCCCTATCTATAGCCACTAGGGATAGATGGAACATTCTTGCCAAAAGCGTGTGAAACAAATGAAAGGTTTACACCGCCTCGAGTTCCCGTACTGCATTAACTCTGAATTAAATCAAGTAAAGGTATAAACGTATTTACACCAAGGGAAGTCAGAGCGTTTAAGGCAGAAAGAGGATTCATATCCCACTCACTTTAATTTCATATCCGAAGAGACGTGCTACAAATGATTCACATGATCTTAAGAGACATGTGTTGCGTTACAAGCCTTCATGTCCTTTCACCTACTCGAAAACTGAACATCATTCATGGCGCTTCTCTTACAAATCAACACCATGAATCAGGGGCAAATGATGGGACATGACCCAAACAACAATCAATGTAGTATACAGATATCCAAAGACCTAACCTAATACTTATGGTAATAAGGGGCTTAGTTCCTGAACCGAACAACAAACAAATTAGTTGGCCGACTAAGATGGATCGACTGATCCACAAATACATTCAGCAAGGTCGAACAGTTATTTCTTTCCATTCAACCGATAACTAATGGCTACTTAAGAGACCAACTTCGAATCCTATCAATCAAAGGTAATATTCGATTGAGTCTCACCTTGATTTGATTTCCTATCTTAGCATTAAACACATCTTCTAGATAAGGAAGAAAATCCTTGCAAATACAATCGATAAAAAGGAAGAATCTCCTCGTATAATTAAAGTTCATAAATAATAACAATTTCAAATCTTAGACGATTGAACTCTAAAATCTTTAAACCTTCTAGTAAGGAGACTAAGGTTAGAGCACACGAATGTATATAGCTCTCGCTATCCCTCATATAAAAGCCTTCGATACATTGAGGCTCAGATAACTTCCCTTGACTGATGCTCGACACACAAATCACTGGGAGATCCGCTTTTCCTTTCTCAGTTTGATTCAAATCCATTTAAAAACCGCTCTTTCTAACTTGAACGTCAAAACCTCCCTCGTTAGAGCACTCTCCGGTGGCTTTTTGCAGGTTTTGAACCTTCCATCGAAATTGTTATTCAAGTCTAGAAGGAAACGGATTTGTAGAGTCAAGGGCCACCTCCAACAAGTGCAACCCCAACTTTTTCCCTAATACACTCATTTCTTATCTTGTGTATTCTTGTGTGTCCATATATCTACCTTAATATTCTCATCTCTGTAATTCACATCTTCTGCTTATATATTTTGTTTATTGTCGAACATTCAAATCTATACAATAAAGCAAGCTTAATATAATCACTATCCTATAAAACTTCCCTTTAAGTTTTAGAGGTACCTTACTGTCACACCCCGAACCGGGAATCATGAACAGCCGCCCGTTGCCCTGAATGCCGACTGTATTTCTACAAAAAATCGGGCAGAACCTCCCCATAAATCGGAGGTCTTCCATGTACAATTAAACCTATATACCTGTATAAATTTAAAATCATCCTGAAAATAAAACAAATGGCCATCCCGGCCTCTCCAAAACCAAAAACTCCCAAAGTCGACATCTAGAACAACGCAAGGCTATAAAAATCTATCAACAACCCTAGCCACAGACCTCTACTGTCATGCCTAACTAGAGCATGAGCAGCCGCCACACCGAGCGGACCTAAATTTATACAAATATATAACAAATTTCCGAAGTAACATTCAAATACGTACAATCGCCTCAATGCAAATGAAATATGAGAGTTTCGCAAATAAATATACATAAATTATACAGTCATCCCAAAATAAGTACACGGTCAACTACGGACCTCAACAAGACCTCGCAGGGTCGAAATAAATTTCGTAATTCATCTTTCAATTTAAACTTTAGATCTCACCTTCCTGAACGTCAAGTACACCCAAATTCTATACTCTGAAATGTCGCTCCAGCACAAAAATCCTGTCTGAGGGAGGAAAGAAGAGGGGTGAGTATCTATGGGAGGATACTCAGTGAGTGAGGGGATTAATCTCAAGTACTAATAGTGTAGGTGAATATTGGAGTGTCAAATAGTATCATTCGTAAACAATAACTCAAATTTCGCAATAAATCATGATATGTTCAATAAAATGAACTCATTTATTCAATCACACGATAACATACATATATACATCCATTTAAAATCAAGTAGATCATAGAGCAAGCCGAAAAGATCCTGGAAAAGGTCAACCATGACCAAGGACAGGCGCATCGGGGGTTTTGTTATGCATAAATGTTTAAAAGTTGCTCTCTACCCCGACGTTGGCTCGTACAAGCAACTCCCAGTGCTAGATCGCCTATTCTGACGGACCTCCTCTCTCGGTTCAACTGGGCCCATACAGAACATCACAATCATGTACAAGCAACTCCCGGTGCTAGACCGCCTATTCTGACGGACCTCCCCTTTCGGTTCAACCGGGCCCATACATATCGCAATCACGACGTTTGCGGATACCTCTGGCCAAAGCGTATCCGGACAACTCGTGCCTCTACAAACGCCCTTCATAGCTACGGAATCAATCAAGTCATCATCATAGTAATCTCATCACAAGTGGGCATCCCGGTGCCCTCACAGTTCATCAAAACATTTCAAATCCGTGTGCCAAATACATTTCATCAAAATCATTTCAAATCATCAACCGATGCAATGGTAGAATAGAAAACATTTCATTTCTCAAATCATGGCACAATTTCATTTCATTTCAAACATGGATGCATAATCATAGAAAATATAAGTACGACACTCCAATAGTCACAAAACAGATTTGAGATTTAATATCACACGTCGAATCAATGCATATCAAAGCATGTTTTGTTTAAAAACAAGATAAAATCAGGTTTCACTATTTCATGCAAGAGATTAGGGTTGCACTAACATTCTAGAGAGGGTGGTCACTCCCTATTCCCACAATCAAACCAAACTCGACTCCTTGAGTCTCCAAAGCGATCAACCTAATCAAATTATCACAATAATCATCAAATTTCCAATTTTTTTGAATAAACTCCAATGTCATCAATTTTAATTCCATTTATAAGTAATTAACCAAATTAAAATCAAGTTAAATTCAAACCTAAAATCGTTCAAAATCGAAAACACGTCTAAATACGTAAATTCTCTATAAATTAGAAAAATCTTTAAAAATTTATACACTTTTTATTTCTCATCCGATTTCTTCAAACCATATCTCATTTTAAAGGTATTGAAGCTTATTTTCATAATATAGAGATTGTATTTTGATTGCCTATATACAACACCAACTATAATGTAAAACAACACACCAATCCTTAGGCTAAAATCTCAAATTTTGACTGTTTTCATACATATGTCAAATTAAACTCCAAAAAACCATTTAAATCAATTCGATTCGAGTCTATCATTCCTTTAGCATGCTCCTTTCATATCAGACACTAGACTTGGCCTTATTGTTCAAGCATAGGATTTCAAAAATGCATTTTATTCCAATCAAACATACATTCTAAACCTATACAACACTTCCTTATGCTAATTTCACCCTAAATGCATTCTAATTTCATTCAATTAATGAAAAGACCAAAAATCTCTTTACCTAGGGTTTTCGCAGTCCACAACCCTAACGTCCGTGCGCCTACAACTCAGTACGGACCTGCAATACTTCAAATTGAAGCAAATTTCAGTAATTAAGCTTAATTAATATAAGAATCAAAACCCTAAATCTATAGGTCAGAACTTTCGTCCTTACCTTCGCAAGAAATGAGTGCAGGCAGTCTAGGGTTTGGGCGACTGTAGTTTGGGGCTCTGTAAGAGTGGCAGAAAGCACGCAAGTAGTGAAGGAGTTGCAGCAGCGTGCGTAAGAAGGGGCTATCACGCGCTGGAGCGTGCGCAGGAGGGGGTGTCTCACGCGGGATCACGCGCCCATAGGGGCTGTCTCATGCGAGCAATCGCGCTTTGTTGCGTGCGGGAGAAAGCAGTGCAAGAGAGAGACTGAGGGAGACTGCGAGACAGTGAGATAGAGAGCGAAATAGAGAGAGACAGAGGGTGAGAGATGAGAGGGCGATGTTGAGAAACGGTGAGGGGTTGACTTGGTGGTGGTCGAACCACCGTGCGGTGGCGGAGCCGAGCAGCGGCGGCAGAGAAGAGATCGCGAATGGAAGAGAGGGAAAGACAACGGGAGATAGAGAGAGATGGAACCGAGAGAGAGAGAAATAGAGAGGGGGGCCGAGGGTGAGCTATTAAGAGAGAAGGGAGGTGCCGACGGCCGTCTGCGGTGGAGGAGGGCAGCGGCAGCCGCGAAGAGGCGGGTGAGGAAGGGCGCCAGCAAGGGATGGCCGCAGGAAGATGGAGAGGCGGAGAGAGAAATAGGGAGAGAGAAAAGAGAGAATTAGGGCTTTCGAGCCCTAATTCGATTTTTTATTATTATTATTATTATTATTATTATTATTTATATATATTTCTTTTTTATAATAAATTTATAAATAATTAAATAAGTAAATAATAAACTAATAAATGAATAAATATATATATATATTTTTATACTCGCTTTACACTTCAAATCACGAGTACGGCATTTAAAATATACCAAAAATTAAATTTAAAAATCCCAAAATCGAAAATCAATAAAATTTAAAAATTTTATATATATATATATATATAAACGGAGGAATATTTTATATACATTCCATGAATGCTACACTTGTACGAAACACCGCAGTGTCGGTATTACACTTTCTAACCCCCTAAAAACAAGTTTCGTCATCGAAACTGAAAGAAAGCCTTACCGAAACAAATGGGAAAAGGCTGCGAAGCGCCTATGGGTCACTGATGCTTGGCCATCATCTGCTGACAAACTAGGCATCAAGCAACGAATTCTCTCTTTACACGAGATTACTAATAACTATCTAGTATAGTTAGGTGCATTTTTGTACCTCTCAAATGCATAACGTAAGTGGAGGAATGAGCTTCCTCTAGAATATCTCTACGAAGATTCACTGTCGGTGGGAGTGCAAACCTGTTATCGATATACTATTAGTCCGTTATCACAGACTCGGAACTCTCTATCATCATCTCTAATACGGTCGAGCGAAATAATACTCTCACGTAAGAAAAATTTGAACCAGTGTCAATAAGAACATGAGCGTCGATTCCAAATATCCTCATAATCCCTGAATGTGAGGAATGGAAAAGATTAAGATATTGAAATGCGAAGCAAACTAAATGAAATCATATATATATATATATATCAAACTAGTTAAGCTTCTGAAGCTTTAAGTAGTCAAAACTGTACATCGACACCATGATATACAAAATCTCATAGAGATAACATAACTAAAGTACTACACTGAGGGGTCTGCAGGAGGATTACCCATAACAATATCCGGGTTCACCTGTGCGTCCTCCTGCGTTATCGCGAACACACGAGCCTGGGCCCTAGGCTGCTGTCGCGACGGTCCTGGCACTGTATTACTCCCGACTGCAGTCTGAGGAGCGGTAAGAGCTGAGTGCGCAGGTACCCCCTGCTGGCCTGTGCCAGACGAACCAGTACGACTCTGTGAAGTCGGTCCTCCTCGACCTAAATCTGGGCAAGTACTCCTAAAGTGACCTTGCTTTCCACACTGGTAGCAAGTAACCGGTGCTCTACATGCCCCGAAGGCATGGTAGTTGCCGCATCTGCGGCAGAAAAGCTGTCTCTGTGCAGGCTGTGAAGAGACACTAAGAGCTGGTGCCTCAAAGCCCTGTGGTCGAGGTCCCTGTCACAGTCCTGCTGGTCTAAAGCTAGAAGAACCTCCGGGATGTCCAAAACCTCTACCCCTCTTCGAAGACTGTCCACCCTGTGACTCAGTCTTCCTCTTCTGGTGACTCGCTCTCTGCCTAGTCTCAGCTCAGACGATCTCCTCTGCCCGATATGCTGAATCAATCACCTCTGAAAGTGTAAAAGAGGGAGTCACCGTCATATACTTTCTGATGCTCAACTGGAGGCCATCTTCAAACTTGAACCTCATCTTAGCTGGTGTAGCCATGTCGGGGACGAAAGCTGCTAGTCGTCTGAGCTCAGCCTCGTACTCTGAGACTGACCTAGTCCCCTGGCGTAAGTGCAGGAACTCCGTCCTCATCCGGTCCTATTGAAACGGGGTGAAGTACCTACGGTCGAACTCTCGTAGAAAGTCCTCCCACCGCAAGATCTGTGTGGCACTATCACGGATAGCCTCCCACCACGAGAGGGTATCTCGGTCGAGAAATCTCTCAGCAACTCTCAATCTGAGCTCCTCTGACAACCCCAAATCCGTAAGGATCCTGCGAGTCCTGTTGATCCAGTGCTTCGCCGCTACGGCATCACTGGATCCTAAAAATTCTGTGCATCCGATTTGTCGAGACTCTTTCACCAACTGAGTGAGCTCGTGGATGTGCCTCAAAGTAGCCGACGTCTCATCGGTCGGAGTAGAAACAGAAGGACCGGCCACCGGAGGAGGAACCAGTGCCGTACAAGCAGGTACGGCCACAGGTGCGGTCGCTGGAGTCTGTAGTGGAGGTGGGGGCATTTGTGCCCCATATCTACTAAACCACTCCTGCCACTGCCTCAAAGCGTCGAGCGGTGGTGGAGGGATCTCGGCTGTACCAGCCGGTGGAGGTGCTGGGGGTGGCACAGGGGAAGGTGCGTGAGTAGAAGAAGCACCCTCTGGTACTCGTGGGGCCTCGAGTGCCCTAGAAGCCTCGGGCTCTGAGGGACTCTCCGGTGGTGCTCCGCGCCTACCACGTCTAGGCGGCATAGTTCTTTCAGAACAACATATCATTAGATAAAAGCAAGGATTAGGGTTAGTTTGTGGGTAACTAACCCCCTAAAATAGAATTCAAATTATGAATCAAGATATTTGAATCCAATGGGAGGTGTACCACTCATACAACTGCATAAATGCATCAAATGATAGTGATAGAACCGTAGCTATAATAGCCGGCTGAGAAAGTGTTAGAAGGATACATATAACGAGGAAACATCCTTGGATATTCTAAGTGTCTCAGGTACAAATCTAGTACCTCGTCTAGTAATCATAATCTTACAAGAAAAATTTAAATTATTAGGGTTAGTTGCGAAGTAACTAACCCCCAAAATGAATAAACTTATCAGTTTAAGAACAGATAAAACCAATATGCTAAATTAGATACGCACCGTATCTAACCCCCTAAAAAGAATAACTCATATGCCTAAAACCGTTGTACTGGGATCTCATGACTGTAATGAAACTCTCATATGCATTGAGGACTTTAAAATGTACTTGGGAATATTTTCTAACTATTTTATTAAACACAGCTCTCAACCTAGAGCTCTGATACCAACCGAACTGTCACGCCCCGAACCGAGAATCGTGAACAGCCGTCCGTTGCCCTGAATGCTGGCTGTATTTCTAAAGAAAATCGGGCAGAACCTCCCCATAAATCGGAGGTCTCCCATGTACAATTAAACCTGTATAAATTTAAAATCATCCTGAAAATAAAACAAATGGCCATCCCGGCCTCTCCAAAACCAACAACTCCCAAAGCTGATATCCAGAACAACGCAAGGCTATAAAAATCTATCAACAACCCTAGCCACAAACCTCTACTGTTATGCCTAACTAGAGCATGAGCAGCCGCCATACCGAGCGGACCTAAATTTATACAAATGTATAACAAATTTCTCAAGTAACATTTAAATACGTACAATCGCCTCAATGCAAATGAAATATGAGAGTTTCGTAAATAAATATACATAAATTATACAGTTATCCCAAAATAAGTACACGGTCAACTACGGACCTCAACAAGACCTCGCAGGGTCGAAATAAATTTCGTAATTCATCTTTCAATTTAAATTTTAGATCTCACCTTCCTGAACGTCAAGTACACCCAAACTCTATACTCTGAAATGTCGCTCCAGCACAAAAATCTTGTCTAAGGGAGGAAAGAAGAGGGGTGAGTATCTATGGGAGGATACTCAGTGAGTGAGGGGATTTATAGACTTTTTATTTCTCATCCAATTTCTTCAAACCATATCTCATTTTAAAGGTATTGAAACCTATTTTCATAATATAGAGATTGTATTTTGATTGCCTATATACAACACCAACTATAATGTAAAACAACGCACCAATCCTTAGGCTAAAATCCCAAATTTTGACTGTTTTCATACATATGCCGAATTAAACTCTAAAAAACCATTTAAATCAATTCGATTCGATTCTATCATTCTTTTAACATGCTCCTTTCATATCAGACACTAGACTTGGCCTTATTGTTCAAGCATAGGATTTCAAAAATGCATTTTATTCCAATCAAACATACATTCTAAACCTATACAACACTTCCTTATGCTAATTTCACCCTAAATGCATTCTAATTTCATTCAATTAATGAAAAGACCAAAAATCTTTTTACCTAGGGTTTCCGCAGTCCACAACCCTAACGTCCGTGCGCCTACAACTCAGTACGGACCTGTAATACTTCAAATTGAAGCAAATTTCAGTAATTAAGCTTAATTAATATAAGAATAAAAACCCCAAATCTATAGGTCAGAACTTTTGTCCTTACCTTCGCAAGAAATGAGTGTAGGCAGTCTAGGGTTTGGGCGACTGTAGTTTGGGGCTCTGCAAGAGTGGCAGAAAGCGCGCAAGCAGTGAAGGAGCTGCAGCAGCACGGGCAAGAAGGGGCAATCGCGTGCTGGAGTGCGCGCAGGAGGGGGTGTCTCGCGCGAGGTCACGCACGCGTAGGGGCTGTCTCGCGCGAGCAGTCGCACGAGCAATCGCGCTCTATTGCATGCGGGAGAAACCAGAGCGAGAGAGAGACTGAGAGACAGTGAGATAGAGAGCGAAATAGAGAGAGACAGAGGGTGAGAGATGAGAGGGCGATGTAGAGAAACGGTGAGGGGTTGACTTGGTGGTGGTCGAACCACCGTGGGGTGGCGGAGCCGAGCAGCGGCGGCAGAGAAGAGATCGCGAGTGGAAGAGAGGGAGAGACAGCGGGAGATAGAGAGAGATGGAACCGAGAGAGAGAGAAATAGAGAGGGGGGCCGAGGGTGAGCTATTGAGAGAGAAGGGAGGTGCCGACGGCCGTCTGCGGCGGAGGAGGGCAGCGGCGGCCGCGAAGAGGCGGGTGAGGGAGGGCGGCGGCGAGGGATGGCCGCGGGAAGATGGAGAGGCGGAGAGAGAAAGAGGGAGAGAGAGAAGAGAGAATTAGGGCTTTTGAGCCCTAATTCGATTTTTTATTATTATTATTATTATTATTATTTATATATTTCTTTTTTATAATAAATTTATAAATAATTAAATAAGTAAATAATAAACTAATAAATGAATAAATATATATATTTTTATACTCGCTTTACACTTCAAATCACGGGTACGACATTTAAAATATACCAAAAATTAAATTTAAAAACCCCAAAATCGAAAATCAATAAAATTTAAAAATTATATATATATATATATAAATGGAGGAATATTTTATATATATTCCATGAATGCTACACTTGTACGAAATACCACAGTGTCGGTGTTACACTTACGATCATATAAAATATCCTATATACTTCTCTGTTCAACCATTTGGCTTGTATTCTATATGCATCTCTAGCAATCCCTTTGTATTTTTGTAAAATTGATCTTTGGTGCTTAAAGCTCTCACTTGCAGATAATTCATCATCTCATATCTTAACCGTGGTACCATGTCCTAGATGTGTCTGATGGTTTCAATTTATCATCGTGATAATGTCATTTGCAAACAATATGCACTGTGGAACCATGCCCTAGATGTGTCTGGTGGTTTCATCCATATTTAGTATAAAGAGATAATGACTTAATGCTGACCCTTGATGTAGCCCTATCTTTATTGAAAACTTTTCGATTAATCCACTTGATGCCCTCACTTTTGTCACCACATCCTTGTACATGTCCTTGATTACTTCAATATATGTTATTCTTACACCATTCTTTTTTAAAATTCTCCACATAATTTTCTTAGGGACTTTATCATATACTTCTTAGAGGTCGATAAATACCATGTGTAAGTCATGCTTCTTCTCCTAATACTTCCAAACTAATCATTTAAGGAGGTGTATTACTTCTATTGTCGACCATCCAAACATCCAAATTGATTTTTCAGTCACCTTTGTCTTCTTCTGTAGTCTTCTTTCTATCACTTTTTTTCCAAAGTTTCAAGGTATGGTTCATTAGCTTAATATCCGTATAATTTGCATAATTCTATGTTATCCTTATTTTAAATAAGGGTACTAAAATACTTTCTCTCCACCTATCATGCATCCTCAATATCATGTTGAATAACTTCATAAATCATCTAATACCCTGCTTCCCTTGCACTTCCATACCTTTATCAAGATATCCTTGGGACCAACCAATTTTCCACTTTTTATCCTTTTTTTAAAACTTTTTCAACTTTTGAGGGTTGAATTCTCCAATAAAAGTTCATATTTCTATACTCTTCTAATCTACTTAGTTCACCTAAGTTAAGTTGATCATCTTGTTGATAAAAACACCTCTTTCATCGCTCTTTTATTTCATTATATTCACTAATACCTTATTTATTTCATCTTTAATACATCTTATTTATGTAGGATCTCTTATTTTCATCTCCCTCACTTTAACTATTTTATAAATGTCTCTTTCCACTTCTTTTGTATCAAGCCGGTTGTAAAAATCTTTGAAAGTTTCATTCTTGACTTCACTCACTACTCACTTCACCTCTTTTCTGTCTAACGCTTACTTTTCTAAGTTTTTTCTTATTCTTACTAGTGTAGAGTAATTTATAAGCAAATCTTTTCACATTTTCTTTCTCTTGTACTTTCTTTTTCTCTCACCAAGATTCTTTATTTAGATGTACATGACGTTTTGACTCACCAAGTACATTCTTAGCCATCTTTTTCACATAAAGAGTCATCTTCTCCCATGCCATATTAGGGTCACTTCATATTTCTCCTAAGACTTGTTCTCCTACTCTTTCCTTAAAGTTGTTTCATTTTTCATCCTTTAAATTTCACCACTTAATCTAGGGGTTAAGCACACTGTCCATCCATGCTTGATATGAATATCTAATACCAGTGGTTAAACTCTCTTCAAAATGACCTTACAATCCTTGCATGTTTTTCTATCTCTCTTTTTAATCGTAGGAAACTTAATTTGCGACTTCCCATTTTTGAAAGTAACCATATGTTCCTTTTTCTTTTTAAAAAGCATGCTGGCTATGATGAACTCATATGCTGTCAAAAATCCTAAATGGCTTTTCCCACTTCATATCTTCCTCTAAAACCATAACCCCTAATTGTCTTTCTATATTCCTTTTCTCTCTCATCTACATGCTTATTTAGGTCTCCTCTTATTGAAATCCTCTCACTTTGCAATTCCTTCTATTACCTTATCTAGATGTTGTCAAAACCTTTGTTTAGTAGCTTTATCTAATCCTATTTGAGATGTATATAAGCTAAATACATTAATAGCTTCTTTTGTTATCACTATCTTACTATAATGATTTTTCCTTTCCTAATTATGCCAACTACTTTATCCCTTAACGAACAATCTACAATAATATCTATTCCATTTCTTGTTTTGGTCTTTCCTATATACCATAGCTTAAAACCTAAATTTTATAATATTTTTGCCTTTTTACCCACCTTTTTTATCTCTTGTAAGTACAAAATATTAATCATTCTTGTAATCATTGTATCTACTACCTCCATGACTTTACTAGTGATGGTTCCTAGGTTCCAAATTCCAAATAGAATACCATCCCCAATCCTATGTTGTTTTTTCTTATCCAACATAGGATTGAGAAATCTTACCTATTTAACACTGCATTTGAGTTCCTATGGAGATGAAGTGGTACTTGCCTAGATGCCGTAATCAGATCCTGCAAACCTGTATACTTAATACTACTCCTAACATCTCACAGAGATGTAGTGGACCTTGCTAATAGGTTGTAGTCGAATCTTTCAATGCATTTGATGCTGGCTAATTACCTAGCACAACCCTCCTCCTTTACTCTAGTTTGAGACCTCCATGGTGGAGTTAAAAATAAATCTGAAAGTGTTGAGAGTGGGATTTGAACCCACGCCCTTTCGGACCAGAACCTTAATCTGGCGCCTTAGACCAACTCGGCCATCTCAACTTGTTTATACTTAAAATTATAATTTATGATAAATCAACACAAGGTATAGACCTAAAAAAAATTCACAAAGTTCTCAATCATTATCCATGATCCAAATGTTAGATTACCTCAAATTTAATTTATAGTGTTGGCATAAAGACTTTTGATGATTAACATATGATGCGCAATAGTAAGCATATGATAAGCAAACCAGGTTAGATTAATGAAAGATTAATTTGAATAAAGATAGGATCAATCTAAAAATGATCTAAGATATGCAAATGACTCACAGACATGAAGAAGTCAACTCACCCATAAACACAAGTTGACTTGCTAAGTTAAGAAATGCCTTTAAGTTTAGATAGAATGATAGGCTAATTGACTCACCATGTATCATAGGCAAACAAAACTTGACAGTAGGTTAATCAAGTTAACTCACTATGAACACCTAGTCAACTCACTAAATCTTCTGTGAAATAGAACTAAGTTAGGTCTAAAGGATAAGTTGACCTACCTAAAAGCATAAGTCAACTCATTCATTCAATGAAATAGCAGAATCAAACATTTAAAGTCCTAACAGTGGAATATTTTAAAAGGCTAATTGTCAAATTAAAAATAGGACACAGTATATATGTGAAACCTGAAATTTATAGTTTAATTTCATGAATGACCTGTAATCTATAGAATCAATTTTGATATTGTAAATTGAACCATGGAATTTTGGTAAAGTAAGAAATGAAAATTTGGACTTGGTATGCACTATAAGTGTAACCCAATTTGGACCCATTATGGAGCCCAATATTGGAATTATTGATACTTCAATAAACCGCCCATGTTTTAGCCTTCCCCTTTATTTATTTTCTTCATTTCTTTTGAAAATAAGAGTTAGAAAAGTCAAAAGAAGCAATAAATGTCACCTTTTAGCACTACTAGAAAACAATGCGTCAATGATAGAAATTAGTGACGGATAATTATCCGTCGCTAATTAGCAATAGAATTGCAACGGATTAGAGATGGATAGATTAATGATGAAATTAGCGATAAAAAAATCTATTAGAAATAATTTCGACGCTAATCCATCGCTAATTTAGTGACGGAATTATTTCTGTCGGTAATCTATAGCTAAAATGCACGCGATAATCCTGCAAAAATTTTCAAACAGATTAGCGACGGAATAATAGCAGAAAATCTATCAGAAATAATTTTGTCGCTAATCCATCGCTAATTTTAGCGATGGAATTATTTCTGTCAGTAATCCATTGCTAAAATGTGCGTGAAAATCCTGTGAAAATTTTCGAACAGATTAGCAATGGAATTAGAGACAGAAAAATCCGTCGAAAATAATTCCATCACTGAACCATCGCTAATCTTAGCGACAGAATTATTTATATAGGTAATCCATTGCTAAAACGCTCATGAAAATCTCACAAAAATTTTTGGACAGATTAGCGACAGCAAAATTTTTCAAAAAAAATTTCGTCGCTAATCCGTTGCTAATTTGAGTGACAGAATTATTTCTGTTAGTAATCGGGTATTTCATTTTTATTAAATATAATTTTATATTTTTATTAAATATAATTTTGTATTTTGTATTTTTATTAAATTAGGGTATTGTTTTTTAATTAAATTTAATTTTGTATTTTTATTAAATATAATTTTGTGTTTTTATTAAAAATAATTTTGTATTTTTTTATTAAATTATGGTTTTATTTATTATTAAATATTTTTTATTAAATTAGGGTTTTGTATTTTTATTAAATTAGGTTGTTCTTTTATTAAATATAATTTTGTATTTTTATTAATTTAGAGTATTGTATTTTTATTAAATATAATTTTGTATTTTTATTAAATATAATTTTGTGTTTTTATTAAATATAATTTTGTATTTTGTATTTTTATTAAATTAGGGTATTGCTTTTTTATTAAATATAATTTTTTATTTTTATTAAATTAGGGTATTGTATTTTTATCAAATATAATTTTGTATTTTTATTAAATATAATATTGCATTTTTATTAAATATAATTTTTTATTTTTATTAAATATAATTTTATATTTTGTATTTTTATTAAATTAGGATATTGTTTTTTTATTAAATAAAATTTTTGTATTTTTATTGAATATAATTTTATATTTTTATTAAATTAGGGTATTATATTTTAAATGTTAAGAGTTATATAGAAAGTAAAGAAATAAAAAAAAAAGAAATAACACGTAAATCATTATGGCATAGTGGTTGAGATAACTCAAAATATATTTGGAAACCTAGGTTTAAACCTGGGTGAGGGCAGCAGCCTGTGCGCATGCGCGGGCAGGCGTAGGCAGGGGCGTGTGGGTGTATGCGCCCTCGTTTGTGCCATGACTTTCAATGAAGGATTAGCAATGAAAATTTTCTATTGCTAAAAATTTCCCTCGCTAATCCGTCGGTAATTTGGAATAATTTGAAAAGTGTTAAATTAAATTATGATGGATTAGCGATGGAAATTTTTAGCGACTAAAAATTTCATCGTTAATCCATTGCTAAAAGTCAGGTGACTTTTCCAAATTGTTGAAATTTTTTATAATGGAAATTTTCCGTCGCTAAATTTTCCAACGAAAATATTTTTATCGTTAAATTTAGCGAAGATACTTTTAGCGATGGAATTTCTGTCACTAATTTTTTATCTCTAAAAACTCCAGTGACAGAATATTTACTATCAGCGACAGATATTTTCATCGCTGATACCCCTTTTTTCTAGTAGTGTAGCAATGGGATTTTATTTAAAAAATAAAAATGAATATATGTATTGGTGGACAAGTGTTAACCAAGGAAGCAAAAGAAATAAGGAGAGAGAGAGATAGAGAGATATTCATTCTTGAACATTCTTGAATACACTTGTATGTGTCTATGTGTATTTAACTGAGAGAGGAAGAAAAGAGTGAGAAAGGAGAATGAGAAAGGGAGAAGGTTGAGTTTCTTACCTTCACCATATCTTCTTTATTTTGTTTTTAACCACCCAAGGACCTCTAAACTATTTTTCAACAAAAATACTCAATTTCTAAACTCCCTTATCTTGCTTTCAACCATCTTTAGAAGATCTTTGGGCTTGAAGGTAGTAAGAGTATAGAGTTATCAAAATAAACCATAGAAGTTAGTATTTGGAGTGGTTTAGTTGATTGCTTGAGGAATCCTTGAACCAAATCTAAGGTAAATCTTAAATTCATGGTTTTAAGTTCTTATTTATCATAGAAATCATGGTCAACAACATGTTTGATGATCTGAACATAGGAGTATATGGATGAGTTAGAACAAAGATTGAATCTTTGAGTTGTGTGACTATGATATACTGTTTTAGCTATAACTTTTTGTACACAAAGCCAAATTGAGTAGATTTTCTACATATGAAACCAGACTTTCATGCCTTGAAAATGAGATATGATTCGTTGGATTCTGATAAGAATTGGATTTTTAGTAATTTTTCAAAATGAGACCTTTTATAGAGTAATCCCTTGTTTCTACCCTGTTCGGTTGAAACTTTGGCTCGATTTTGAGATACCTAGACTGAATTAGACTAAACTCTAAACATAAAATTTGTAGATCTATGTCTTATCTTTAATTTGAGGTAAGAATCATGTGAATTGGATATACATAGTGAAAGTTACAGCCATTTTCCCATAACTGCACAAATTAAAAATTATGCAGTCAAGACTACATAGGATAAATCTCCATGTCTTGGTGTCATTGGAGTAGATCTAAGCTACAAATATAAAAATTGTTATTTTATGGCTAGTTTTAAGTGGAAATTAGAAGTTTTACAATCCAAGAATTCTAGTTCAAAGTACAATTATTTTCCTAAGACATGAAGATATGAGAATAAGTATTGAAAATGCGTAATAAGCACTTTAAACATAAAGACATACTTTTCACTTTGCATATCATGCATTTAGCATCTTAATAGCATTAGATAATGTCTAATCTAAGATCTATGTTGTGATTTACATAACCATTAGGGAAAGGTCCATTGAAATGGGATAACGTTGAGAATTTAGATTAGTGGGAGTGCACGCGCTCCCCAAATTGTGAGTGAGACTTTTATGTCTTGTTTAATGAGAAATGTTTTTATGTGTTTTAAATACTTTATTTTAGAATGTGGTTTTATAACTTTATTTGAGTGTGATATGTTCCCATGAAACTATGATGTTGCAAATGTGAACTTTGACATGTTATTGCCACATAATTTACATTGTTTGATGATTGATGCTTATTAAGACAAAGATGTGTATGGGTTGCAAGTTGGTTTTGGTATTTATTTGTGAATGAAAACTCTATTTTTGATCACCGATTGTTCATATAGTTGTGTGGTTTATTGCTCAATCATGAGCGGCGAGAGGAAAAGCGGTATGAGTGGAGTCAGATATTGGATTGGGGTAGTGTGATGCAGGGTATTAAAGGTTACGGTTGGACAAACAAGAGTCACCAATGGTGATGTCCAAGCCAACACCAAGGATGAGACATTTTTTAAACAAATGATTGAATAAAACCCTTGGTGGTTCTAGTCCATGATCCCGGTCAAGGCCTTGGATTTGAAAGATGTTTCAACAGTCCCAAATTTTTGAACGAAATGCAACCCACTTGATGCGAAGAGAAATGTTTTACTTTGAACATGTTAATTGTTAAAAGCTTATGAATGCTTTGTGAACTTGTGACTACTTTTTTAATGATAACATGAAATTTGTTGATAATAGTTTTAGGACATGATCACACTCCCACTCATTAGCATGTACATATATTTTTCACTCACTGGGTACATTTGTACTCACCCCATTCTTTCCCTTTCTGTTTTCAGGTTTATAAATAGTAAGTCCAGATAAAGGACCTTCTTTTGGAGATCTGAGAGTTCTATTTCGTTTGGAGTTTTACACTTCATGTAAGATAGTCTCATTTTGGGCTTACATTGTAGTAGACGGATCCATGGGAAAGATCAATGGAAGCGGAATTATGTTATATTGTGGGTTATTTGTATAAGGTTTAATACTTTTGTGTATGTATGTTTATGTTTTGATTTGCCACTTTGTATTAAAGAGAAGGGGACTTCATTATTTTATTTTGGGAGAGATCATATGGATAATGTATTATGATTACAAGGATTAGGATATGGGTTAAATTCAAGTTGATAACAGATTAGCCTTGTAGAGTCTCGGAGTGCGTGCCCGAGGTTACACGTGTCACGCCCCGAACCAGAGTCGTGATCAACCGCCCGTTGCCCTGAATGCTAGCTGGATTTTTTTTACAGAAAATCGGGCAGAACCTCCCCATAATTTTGAGGTCTCCCATACACAAATAACCTGTTTAAACCTGTGAAATTCAAATCATCCTGTAATATCAACAAATCGTCATCCCGGCCTCTCCAAAATCAACCAATTTCCACAGCCAACATTCAGAACAACGCAAGGCTATAAAATTTCTAACAGACTTAACCACAGACCTCTACTGTCATACCCAACTAGAGCATGAGCAGCCGCCACACCGAGCGGACCTAAATTTATACAAATGTATAACAAATTTCCCAAGTAACATTCAAATACGTACAATCGTCTCAATGCAAATAAAATATGAGAGTTTCGCAAATAAATATACATAAATTATACAGTCATCCCAAAATAAGTACACGGCCAACTACGGATCTCAACAAAACCTCGCAAGGCCGAAAATAAAATACATAATTCAAGTTTCAACTTAAACTTAAAACCTCACCGTCCAGAATAACCAAACCCGCCAATGATCAACCGAAGCCTCTAGAGTCCGAAATGTCACTCTAGCACAATGATCCTGTCTGAGGGAGGAAAGAAGAGGGGTGAGTATCTATGAGAGGATACTCAGTGAGTGAGGGGATTAATCTCAAGTACTAATAGTGTAGGTGAATATTGGAGTATCAAATAATATCATTCGTAACCAATGATTCAAATTTTCGCAGTAAATCATGATATTTCGAATAAAATGAACTCATTTGATCATTCACACGATATCATACATATATGCATCCATTTAAAATCAAGTAGATCATAGAGCAAGCCGAAAGGATCCTGGCAAAGGTTAACCATGACCAAGGACAGGCGCATCAGGGGTTTTATTATGCAAAGTGCTTTAAAAGTAGCTCTTTACCCCGATGTTGGCCGTGGGATTAGCCCATGCTTACCCGGACTCGTCAAATAGGTCCCCGCCCGGTGCTAGATGGTGGCGTCACACACGTCCTCCCCCGATGTGGGTTCAACCGGCCGCGCCTATGAAATATATACATGGCTCGTCAATAGGTCCCCGCCCAGTGCTAGACAGTGGCGTCACACACGTCCTCTCCCAATGTGGGTTCAACCGGCCGCGCCTATGCCATATAAACTGGACGTTTGCGGATACCTCCTGTAGAAGCGTATCCGAGCAACTCGTGCCTCTACAAAGTCCCTTCGTAGCTACGGAATCATCAATGTCATCATCATAGTATCTCATCACAAGTGGGCATCCCAGTGCCCTCACAGTTCATCAAAACATTTCAAATCCATGTGTCAAATACATTTCATCAAAATCATTTCAAATCAACCGATGCAATGGTAGAATAGAAAACATTTCATTTCTCAAATCATGGCACAATTTCATTTCATTTCAAACATGGATGCATAATCGTAGAAAACATAAGTACAACACTCCAATAGTCACAAAACAGATTTGAGATTTAATATCACACGTCGACTCAATGCATATCAAAACATGTTTTGTTTAAAACACGGTAAAATCAGATTTTCACCATTTCATGCAAGAGATTAGGGTCTCACTCACATTCTAGGGAGGGTGGTCACTCCCTATTTTCAAAATCAAACCAATTCGACTCCTCGAGTCTCCAAAAAGATCAACCTAACCAATCAAAGTCGGAAATATGCTTAAAGTAAATAAGTTTCCTACAAAATAGATAAATCTTTGAAAAATCATACACTTTTCAATTCTAATCCGATTTCTTCAAACCATATGTCATTTTAAAGGTATCGAAACCTATTTTCATATTACGGAAATTGTATTTTGATTTCCTATATGCAGGATAACTTAAAATGAAAAATACTGAATCAATCCTTAAACTTAAATCCCAATTTCTGACTATTTTCATGTATACTTCAAATTAGACTATAAAAGAAACTATTCAAATCAAGTCAGCCTGATTCTATCATCCGAAACAGCTCAATTCCTATAAAATTCTATACTTAACCTAAATAATAACATATAATGTCAAACAATGTGTTCTAATCGAATCTAACGTGCATCCGAAACCTATACAACACTTCATTTTCCTAATTTCACCCTAAATGCATTCAATTAACGGAAATCAGTTAGAAATCCCTCATCTAGGGTTTCCACAGTCCACAACTCTATCGTCTGCGCGCTTACAACTCAATCCAAAACCTGCAAAGCTTCCAGTTTGAAGCGGACTCCATTAGTTAGTCTAAATTACCGAAAGAATTCAAACCCTAGAGCTACTGTTCAAAAGAATGGCTCTTACCTGCGCAGGAGTGAAATTTGGGCCTAGGGTTTTTGAGGGTTTGCTACCGCTAACTTGGAGCTCCTGTGATGATTGCAGGAGACTCTCAATCGTGAACTGTTCGCAGTCAAGCGAATAGAAGAGGGAAAATTAGAGAAAAACTGAGAGAGATTGAAGGGGATAGAGAGAGAACGAAAGAGACAGAGAGAGAGGGAAAATCGAGAGAGAAGAACAGAGAGAAGGGAGTAGATAGAGAGGAAACAGAGGGAGCTAGAGAGTGAGAGGAAGGGTGTCGGTTGGTGGTTGAAGGCGAAGGGGGTGGCTCACGGTGGCGATGCGACTGAGAACCGCGAGAGGGAGATTGGGAGACCGCGAGGGGGGGAGATCGGGAGAGCGAATCGCGAGTGATAAAGAGAGAAATAGATAGGGAACCAAGAGAGAGTGAGAGAACAGGTAAGTAGAGAGAGAAAGTGGTGGTCGTGCGGCGGCTGTGGGTGGCGCGATGGTGGTTACGGTGCGGCGGAGATAAAGAGATTTGAGAAGAGAGGGAGATCGGGAGATCGCAAGGCATAGAGAGTGAATCGGGAGGGTGGCAGAGAACGAAATGGGTCGGTGACCGTGGGCAGTCAATGGCGGAGGGAGGATGATCACGGTGGAGGGTAGCGGCGAGAGAGAGAACGCGGCGGCGGGGAGAAAGAGAGAGAAGGAGAGAGTGTGGAAAAGGGTTAGGGTTTTCTAACCCTAACCTGTTTTTTTTTTTTTATTACTATTATTATTATTATTATATATTTATATGGATAGATTTGGAAATAAATAAATGAGGATATAAATGATTTAATAAATGAAAAGAATAATATATTTATATATATTTATATATATACTTTATTATTCTATTTTAAAAATTTAATATACCAAAGGTTTGAATTAAAACCCCAAAAATCAAAATTTAATAAAATTAAATATTTTTCTCTATATATATAAATTGAGAATTATTTTATTAAATTCAAAAAATAGGAGTACAGAAGTTTGGCACTGCAGAGTCGGTGTTACATTTTTTAACTCTCTAAAAATAAGTTTCGTCCTCGAAACTAAAAGAAAACTATACAGCAAACAAATGGGGGTACTGTCTCTTAATAGCCTCCTCGGGCTCCCAGGTTTCTTCCTCAACTTGATCACTCCTCCACAAAACTCCGACCAAAGAAACCTCCTTGCTTCGCAACTTTCTGACCTGTCGATCTAGAATAGCCATGGGCTGGACCGGAAGACTGAGGTCCTGTCGTAACTCAACAGGTGGAGGCTCAAGTACATGAGAAGGGTCAGCTAAATACTTCCTGAGTACCGAGACATGGAAAACGTCGTGAATACGGGAGAGTTCATCTGGCAGCTCCAATCTGTATGCCACGCTCCCGACCCTCTTAAGGATACGGAAGGATCCAATATATCTAGGGCTCAGCTTACCCCACTGCCTGAACCGTATAACTCCTTTCAAAGGAGATATTCTCAAAAAAACCATATCTCCCATAGCAAACTCAAGAGGTCACCGCCTACGATCAGCATATGCCTTCTGTCTGTCCTGTGCGGCTTTCATCCGTTCACGGATGACCTTGACCTTATCCTTCATTTCCTCAATCAGCTCAACGTTGCTAAGATGTCGTTCTCCGACTTCATCCCAGCATATCGGGGTACGACACTTCCTACCATACAGAGCCTCATATGGTGGCATTCCAATACTGGCCTGATAGCTGTTATTATATACAAATTCGATCAGAGGAAGGTGTCGATCCCAACTACCCTTGAAATCCATTACGCATGCTCTCAGCATGTCCTCAAGTGTCTGAATGGTCCTCTCTGACTGACCATCAGTTTGCGGATGATATGCTATGCTAAAACTCAGCCTCGTGCCCATTGCCTCCTGTAACTTGGGCCAAAATCTAGAAGTGAATCTCGGGTCCCTGTCTGATACTATCGACACAAGAACACCATGTAGCCGAACTATCGTATCAATATAAAGACGTGCCAAGGTCTCCAAAGGATAGTTGCTGCGAATAGGCAGGAAATGTGCGGACTTGGTGAGTCGATCTACAATCACCCATATGGCATCATGCCGTGATGAAGTCCGCGATAGCCCTGTTACAAAGTCCATGGTAATATGATCCCACTTCCACTCAGGAATAGGTAAGGGTTGCAATGTACCAGTCGGCCACTGATGCTCGGCCTTAACCTGCTGGCAAACTAGACACCTAACCACAAAATCCACGATTTCCCGTTTCATGCCAGGCCACCAATAACTATCCCGAATGGTCCGATACATTTTGGTAGTACCCGGATGCAAAGCATAAGCAGAGGAGTGTGCTTCCTCAAGTATGGCCTTGCGGAGATCTGTATCAGCAGGAACACAAACTCGATCCCTTAATACCAATAAACCATCATCTCGGATCCGGAAATCTCCACCCTCAGCTCTGCGAACTCTATCCGCAATAACCTGAAACTCCTCATCTGTACCCTGGAGCTCTCTGATACGGTCGAACAAAGTCAGCCTGACCTCAAATCTGGCTAGTAAGCCTCCCTGATCATCACTAGTCAAATTGACTCCTAAGGCTCGGAGTCCTACCAAACAAGAGAGATATGCTTTCTCTGTCGACTATGAGGATGATGCTGACTTCCGACTCAAGGCATCTGCTACAACATTCGCCTTGCCCGGATGATAGTCAATAATGAGATCATAATCCTTGAGGAGCTCTAACCATCTCCTTTGTCTCAAATTCAGCTCTTTTTGGGTGAAGAGATACTTTAAATTTCTATGATCTGTGAATACTCTGCAGGTCACCCCATTAAGATAATGCCGCCATATCTTCAATGCGAAGACTATGGCTGCCAACTCTAAATCATGTGTCGGGTAGTTAACCTCGTGTTTCTTCAGTTGTCGCGAGGCAAACGCAATAACCCAACCATCTTGCATCAGAACACAACCCAATCCCTGTCGGCTAGCATCACTGTACACTGTTTATTCCTGACTACTAGTGGAAAGGGCTAAAATAGAAGCGGATGTCAACCGTCGTTTGAGCTCCTGAAAGCTCGCCTCACAACGGTCATCCCAAACAAACTTGACTCCTTTCTGGGTCAATCTAGATAACGGAGCAGCTATCCGGGAGAATCCCTCGACAAATTTGCGATAATACCCGGCTAAATCGAGAAAACTACGGATCTCGGTAACTGTCTGTGGCTGCTCCCACTTCACTATAGCTTCAACCTTCCGCGGGTCAACATAAATACCCTCCGCGGAGATAATGTGGCCCAAAAATCCAATCTGTCTCAGCTAAAACTCCCATTTCGAGAATTTGGCATATAGCTGCTTCTCACGGAGTATCTGCAATACCACCCGAAGGTGCTGAACATGATCTTCATTACTCCGTGAATACACCAAGATGTCATCAATGAATACGATGACGAACCGATCCAAGTAGTTGTGGAAAACTCGGTTCATCAGATCCATAAAGGCAGCTGGGGCATTAGTTAGTCCAAACGGCATGACTAGAAACTCGAAATGGCCGTATCGGGTGTGAAAAGTTGTCTTGGGTACATCTTCGGCCCGAATTCTCAACTGATGATAACCCGAACGGAGATCAATTTTTGAGAAAACCTTGGCTCCTTGCAGCTGATCAAACAAATCATCGATACGTGGCAGGGGATATCTGTTTTTGATGGTGGCTTTGTTCAACTACCTATAATCCATACAAAGCCTAAATGTACCATCCTTTTTCTTTACAAACAGCACCGGAGCACCCCAGGGTGAAGTGCTCGGGCGAATAAACCCCTTATCCAGAAGTTCTTGCAACTGAATTTTAAGCTCTCTCAACTCAGCAGGCGCCATTCTGTATGGTGGAATAGAAATAGGATTGGTTCCCGGCACTAAATCAATCTCAAAATCGAACTTCCGAACTGGTGGTAATCCGGGAAGTTCCTCGGGGAGCACGTCTGGAAACTCCTGCACCACAGGGACATCCTCAAGTCTCGGTCCCTCAACGGTGGTGTCAACAACATGAGCCAGGTACGCCATGCAGCCTCGGCGTATCAACCTCCTGGCTTCCATCACTGATATGACACAGCGAGATAGTACTCTCCTTTCGCCAGAGAATCTCAAAGGGGATCCCTCTGATCTCCGGAACTCAACCTCTTTGGTGAAACAATCTACTGAAGCTCTATGTCTACTCAACCAATCCATCCCGAGGATGGCATCAATATCTGTCATCTCAAGGGGAATTAAGTCTGCCTTGAGTACCGCATCCCCTACCATGACCTCACATCCGTGATAGACTGAGTCTCTGAGAAGTTGCTCACCGAGAGGAGTGATAACCAATATCTCCTCATCAAGTGGCACTAAGGATTTACCCATCTGGTGGGCAAAGGATGCTCTCACATAAGAGAAATTTGAACCGGTGTCAATAAGGACACGGGCGTCGACTCCAAATATCCTCATGATCCCGGAATCTGAGGAATGAAAAAGATTAATGATATTCAAAATGCAAATAAAAGTAGACAAATATGTATATATATCAGCTAGTTAAGCTTCTGAAGCTTTAACTAGTCAAAACTGTACACCGACATCATGATATACAAAATCTCATAGAGAAAACATAACAAAAGTACTACACTGAGGGGTCTGTGGGAGGATTACCCATAATAACATCGGGGTTCACCTGTGCGTCCTCTTGCATCAACGCAAACACACGAGCCTGGGCCCTAGGCTGCTATCGTGACGGTCCTGGCACTGTACTACTCCCGGCTGCAGTCCGAGGAGCGGTAAGAGCTGAGTGCGCAGGCACCCCCTGCTGGCCTGTGCCACACGTACCCGTACGACTCTGTAAAGTCGGTCCTCTACGACCTAAATCTGGGCAGGCACTCTTCACGTGACCTTGCTTCCCACACTGGTAGCAAGTAATCGATAGTGAACATGCCCCATATGCATGATAATTGTCGCATCTGCAACGAAAAGGTTGTCTCTGTGCAGGGTGTGTAGTGACACTAGGGGCCGGTGCCTCGAAACTTTGGGGTCGAGATCCCTGTCCCGGTCCTGCTGGTCTGAATCTAGAGAAACCTCCGGGATATCCAAAGCCTCTACCCCTCTTCGAAAACTGTCCACCCTGGGATCCAGTCTTCCTCTTCTGGTGACTCTCTCTTTGTCTGGCCTCAGCTCGGATGATCTCCTCTGCCCGTTATGCTGAATCAATCACCTCTGAAAGTGTAAAGGAGGGAGTCACCGTCATATACTTTCTGATACTCAGCTGGAGGCCATCTTCAAACTTGAACCTCATCTGAGCTGGTGTAGCCATGTCGGGGACGAAAGCTGCTAGTCATCTAAGCTCAGCCTCGTACTCTGAGACTGATCTAGTCCCCTAGCGTAAGTGCAGGAACTCCGTCCTCATACGGTCCTGCTGGAACGGGGTGAAGTATCTACGGTCGAACTCTCGTACAAAGTCCTCCCACCATAGGGTCTGTGTAGCACTGTCTCGGATAGCGTTCCACCACAAGAGGGCATCTCTGTCGAGGAGTCTCTCAGCAACTCTCAATCTGAGCTCCTCTGACAACCCCAAATCCATAAGGATCCTGCGAGTCCTGTTGATCCAGTGCTTCGCCGCTACGGCATTACTGGATCCGGAAAAGTTTGTGCATCCGAGCTGTTGAGACTCTTTCACCAACTGAGTAAGCTCGTGGATGCATCTCAAAGTAGCCGACGTCTCATCGATTGGAGTAGAAACAGAAGGACCGGCCACCGGAGGAGGAACCGGTGCCGTAGGAGCAGGTATGGCCGCAGGTGCGGTCGCTGGAGTCTGTAGTGGAGGTAGGGGCATCTGCGCCCCATATCTGCTGCACCACTCCTGCCATTGCCTCAAGGCGTCAAGTGGTAGTGGAGGAATCTCGGCTGTACCAGCCGGTGGAGGTGTTGGGGGTGGCACAGGAAAAGGTGCGTGAGTAGAAGAAGCACCCTCTGGTACTCATGGAGCCTCGAGTACCCTAGAAGCCTCAGGCACTGAGGGACTCTCCGATGGTGCACCGCGCCTACCACGTCTAGGCGGCATATTTCTTTAAAGAGAGCACCATATCATTAGATAAAAACAAGGATTAGGGTTAGTTACCAGGTAACTAACCCCCTAAAAATAGAATTTGAGTTATGAATCAAGGTATTCGAATACGGAATCATGAAATGTATGCATCGTATATCATACCCTTTACAATATATGATCTTATATGCCTATGACCGTGTACGGGACTTTAAGTGACTATATGAAACTCTCTAATGCATTGAGGACTTCTAAATCTACTTGGGAAGACTTTCAAACTATTTTATCAAACACAGCTCTCAACCTAGAGCTCTGATACCAACCGAACTGTCACGCCCCGAACCAGAGTCGTGATCAGCCGCCCGTTGCCCTGAATGCTGGCTGGATTTTTTTTACAGAAAATCGGGCAGAACCTCTCCATAATTTTGAGGTCTCCCATGTACAAATAACCTGTTTAAACCTGTGAAATTCAAATCATCCTGTAATATCAACAAATGGCCAGCCCGACCTCTCCAAAATCAACCAATTTCCACAGTCAACATTCAGAATGACGCAAGGCTATAAAATTTCTAACAGACTTAACCACAGACCTCTACTGTCATGCCCAACTAGAGCATGAGCAGCCGCCACACCGAGCGGACCTAAATTTATACAAATGTATAACAAATTTTCCAAGTAACATTCAAATACGTACAATCGCCTCAATGCAAATAAAATATGAGAGTTTCGCAAATAAATATACATAAATTATACAGTCATCCCAAAATAAGTACACAGCCAACTACGGACCTCAACAAGACCTCGTAGGGTCGAAAATAAAATACGTAATTCAAGTTTCAACTTAAACTTAAAACCTCACCATTCAGAATAACCAAACCCGCCAATGATCAACCGAAGCCTCTAGAGTCCGAAACGTCGCTCTAGCACAATGATCCTGTCTGAGGGAGGAAAGAAGAGGGGTGAGTATCTTTGGGAGGATACTCAGTGAGTGAGGGGATTAATCTCAAATACTAATAGTGTAGGTAAACATTGGAGTGTCAAATAATTTCATTCGCAACCAATGATTCAAATTTTCACAGTAAATCATGATATTTCGAATAAAATGAACTCATTTGATCATTCACACGATATCATGCATATATGCATCCATTTAAAATCAAGTAGATCATAGAGCAAGCCGAAAGGATCCTGGCAAAGGTCAACCATGACCAAGGACAGCGCATCGGGGGTTTTATTATGCAAAGTGTTTCAAAAGTAGCTCTCTACCCCGATATTGGTCGTGGGATTAGCCCTTGCTTACCCAGACTCGTCAAATAGGTCCCCGCCCGGTGCTAGATGGTGGCGTCACACACGTCCTCCCCCGATGTGGTTCAACCAGCCGCACTTATGAAATATATACATGGCTCGTCAATAGGTCCCCGCCCAGTGCTACACGGTGGCGTCACACACGTCCTCCCCCGATGTGGGTTCAACCGGCTGCGCCTATGACCATATAAACTGGACGTTTGTGGATATCTCCTGCAAAAGCGTATCCGGGCAACTCATGCCTCTACAAAGTCCCTTCGTAGCTACGGAATCATCAATGTCATCATCATAGTATCTCATCACAAGTGGGCATCCCGGTGCCCTCACAGTTCATCAAAATATTTCAAATCCATGTGCCAAATACATTTCATCAAAATTATTTCAAATCAACCGATGCAATGGTAAAATAGAAAACATTCCATTTCTCAAATCATGGCACAATTTCATTTCATTTCAAACATGGATACATAATCGTAGAAAACATAAGTACGACACTCCAATAGTCACAAAACAGATTTGAGATTTAATATCACACGTCGAATCAATGCATATCAAAACATGTTTTGTTTAAAACACGGTAAAATCAGATTTTCACCATTTCATGCAAGAGATTAGGGTCCCACTCACATTCTAGGGAGGGTGGTCACTCCCTATTTCCAAAATCAAACCAATTCGACTCCTCGAGTCTCCAAAAAGATCAACCTAACCAATCAAAGTCGGAAATATGCTTAAAGTAAATAAGTTTCCTACCAAATAGATAAATCTTTGAAAAATCATACACTTTTCAATTCTAATCCGATTTCTTCAAACCATATGTCATTTTAAAGGTATGGAAACCTATTTTCATATTACGGAAATTGTATTTTGATATCCTATATGTAGGATAACTTAAAATGAAAAATACTGAATCAATCCTTAAACTTAAATCCTAATTTCTAACTATTTTCATGCATACTTCAAATTAGACTCTAAAAGAAACTATTCAAATCAAGTCAGCCTAATTTTATCATCCGAAACAGCTCAATTCCTATAAAATTCTATACTTAACCTAAATAATAACATACAATATCAAACAATGTGTTCTAATCGAATCTAACGTGCATCCGAAACCTATACAACACTTCATTTTCTTAATTTCACCCTAAATGCATTCAATTAATGGAAATCAGTTAGAAATCCCTCACCTAGGGTTTCCACAGTCCACAACTCTATCGTCTGTGCGCCTACAACTCAGTCCAAAACCTGCAAAGCTTCCAGTTTGAAGCAAACTCCATTAGTTAGTCTAAATTACCGAAAGAATTCAAACCCTAGAGCTACTGTTCAAAAGAATGGCTCTTACCTGCGCAGGAGTGAAATTTGGGCCTAGGGTTTTTGAGGGTTTGCTACCGCTAACTTGGAGCTCATGTGATGGTTGTAGGAGACTCTCAATCGTGAACTGTTCGCAGTCTAGCAAACAGAAGAGGGAAAATTAGAGAAAGACTGAGAGAGATTGAAGGGGATAGAGAGAGAACGAAAGAGACAGAGAGAGAGGGAAAATTGAGAGAGAAGAACAGAGAGAAGGGAGTAGACAGAGAGGAAACAGAGGGAGCTAGAGAGTGAGAGGAAGGGTGTCGGTTGGTGGTTGAAGGCGAAGGGGGTGGCTCACGGTGGCGATGCGGCGGAAAACCGCGAGAGGGAGATTGGGAGACCGCGAGGGGGGGAGATCGGGAGAGCGAATCGCGAGTGATAAAGAGAGAAATAGAGAGGGAACCAAGAGAGAGTGAGAGAACAGATAGGTAGAGAGAGAAAGTGGTGGTCGTGCGGCGGCTGTGGGTGGTGTGATGGTGGTTACGGTGCGGCGGAGATAGAGAGATTTGAGAAGAGAGGGAGATCGGGAGACCGCAAGGGATAGAGAGAGAATCGGGAGGGTGGCAGAGAACGAAGTGGGTCGGTGACCATGGGCAGTCGATGGCGGAGGGAGGATGATCGCGGTGGAGGGTAGCGGCAAGAGAGAGAGCGCGGCGGCGGGGAGAAAGAGAGAGAGGGAGAGAGTGTGGGAAAAGGGTTAGGGTTTTCTAACCCTAACCCATTTTTTATTATTATTATTATTATTATTATTACTATTATTATTATTATTATTATTATTATTATTATTATTATTATTATATATTTATGTGGATAGATTTGGAAATAAATAAATGAGGATATAAATGATTTAATAAATGAAAAGAATAATATATTTATATATATTTATATATATACTTTATTATTCTATTTTAAAAATTTAATATATCAAAGGTTTGAATTAAAACCCCAAAAATCAAAATTTAATAAAATTAAATATTTTTCTCTATATATATAAATTGAGAATTATTTTATTAAATTCAAGAAATAGGAGTACAGAAGTTCGGCACTGTAGAGTCGGTGTTACAGCACGTCTTTTGAGAAAACACAGCGGTTGTCGTGTGCTTGGCTCTAAAGTCTGAGGCGTGACAATATACGAGTCTAGTTGACCTGTTATAAGTTATAAGCTGGCTTGCACATTCAGCACTTAGAAAATTTTATGAAAAATAAGTTGACTCACCTACTAGGCCATAGAGCACAAGGGAATAGATCATGTTATAAGTCCTAGCACGTGTGAAAACATAGAATATACCTTAGAATTTAAGTAATGCATCTAGCCATGTTAGCTTACTTATTATATCAAGTCGAATCACTTATGGAGGACTTAGAAAATTCATGAGCATGATGTGAGCCACGATACAAGCCACAACACATGCCATGACATGGGCTAGGACTTAGGACGTAGAGCATAAGGCCAATTCGACTTGCTCAATGCATTAGTTCGACCAACATAGTCCAAACATGGAATATTCTTAGTAACAACATGCCCAAGCCAACCTAACAAAGTAATTAAGCCAACCTACAAATAATTTGACAGTGAATATCTCAATGCCCTGTTAGTCGAGTGGACTTACACACAACCCCAAGTCAACTTACATATCTTGGACTTAGAATATTCCAAGAGAGCACAAGCTTTAGTTGACCTAGCAAAAATTATAAACCAACTTACTTATGTGCTAAACATAAAATATTTCAAAAGACACCAGGTCAAGTCGACGTGTACCTTGACCAAGTCAACTTGTATAGAAGTTGCTCTCAGAAATCTTAAGTCTAAAACAAGTAGAGTACTAGTATTTTGTCTAAGTTAACCTAGGAGACTTGATAAGCCAACCTATGTATGAGCTGAACATAGAATAACTCAAAGGACACTAGGTCAAGTGGACTTACAACTTTGTATAAGTCAACTTGCATAAGACTTACATATATTAGCAAGCCAAGCATAACAAGCAAAGTACCAATACTTTGTGTCTAAGTCAGCATAGGAAACATATAAATCAACGAACGTATGTGCAAAACATAGAATAACTCAAAGGACATTAAATCCAGGATGTTCAAATTCAGGAGGTTGCTTAACATGGAATGTTACATTAATTATACCATTCAAAAAAGCACTTTTGATATCCATTTAATATAATTTGAAATTCATGAAAGAAGCAAAGGCAAGTAGCATATTTATTTTTCTAATCTTGTTATGAGAGCATAGACCTGACTATAGTCTTGACCTGCCAATCTTGTCTTGTTTCTTGTGATTGTTTCATATTCATCTAGCTTGTTTCTAAAGACCCACTTTGTTCCTATCACATATTGATCTTCAGGCCTAGGAATTAGATCTCAAACATCATTTCCTTCAAACTGCTTTAACCCCTCCTATATAGCCAAAATCTAATTTTCATCTCCCTATGTTTCATCTACATTTTTAGGCTCTATTTTGGAAATGAATGTTACAAATTCACATCGATTTTGGAGAGATGATCTAGTCCTAACTTCAAACTCTAGATTTCCAATAACATTCTCTATATTCACACACTTTCTTACAGTAGGATATCTAATCTCTTGGTCTTTAGGACTCTCTTAACCATCCTTAATTTCTTCATCTAATTTAGAGACTTCTTCTTTGGCATTTTAATTCTCGATAGGTTCTTGTTCTATGATAGACTCATCTAATGCTTCATCATCAAAACTCTTCTTGTCTAACGGATCATTCTCATCAAATTTGATATGTATGGACTCTTAAACCATCATAGTCTTCTTATTATAAACTCTTTTAGCCTAAGGGATCATTCTCATCAAACTGGATAGATCATCTCCAAGACATAGCACTTGTACCCAAATACATGAAAGTATGTTATGTTAGGTTTATTACCCTTATATAGTTCATATAGGGTTTTCTTTAAGATTAATCTTATTAAGGTTCTATTAAGTATGTAGAAGGTTGTGTTCACTATTTTTGCCTATAAATATTTAGGTACATTATGTTCACAAAGCATAATCCTAACCATTTTTTTTAGTATTCTATTCTTTTTTTCTATAGCCCAATTTTGTTTTCAAGTCCTAGAAGCTGAGAAGCTGTGATTGATACCATTCTCCTTATAAAAGTCCTACATTAGCCTAATCTCAAACTCATTGCCATGGTCACTCCTAATGCTTTTTATTGCACAGCCCTTTTCATTTTGGACTTTGATGCACAATTTAATAAAGACATTGCTTATCTCCTTTTTTTGGCCAAAAATAGTACCCCAAGTATATTTAAAGTAATTATCTATGATTACAAATCTATAGTACTTTCCCCCTAGGGTCTGAGTTCTAGATGGATGAAATAGATCTATGTATAAATATTCTAAGGGCCTATTGGTTAACACTATATTCTTTGGTTTAAAAGAAGATCTACTATGCTCTCCGTTCAAACAACCATCACACAGTCTCTCTTTTTCATATTTTAGTTTGGGAAGACCTCTAACATATCTTTTCTAACTAATATTGAAATTAAATCCATGTTTGCAGGACCTAATCTTCTATGCCACAACCAGACATTGTCATGGCCTACGGTATTAAATAACACTCTTCCACATCTCTTATGTTTTCTATGTTGGTTACATAAATATTGCCTTCTCTGGATCCTATGAATTTAGCTTCCTCACATAATTTATCTAACACTTTATAACATTCACAATTAAGCAATACAATATAACCCTTATCACACAGTTGACTAATATTCAACAAATTATACTTCAGGCCCCTAACTAATAGATCATGCTTAATGTGGATAGGAGACCTACCTATATTGCCAATACCGATTATCTTATCCTTTGAGTTATTTCTGAAGACAACCTTGTATCCCTTCTTTTCCTCTAGGTAGCCCAATCTTGTCGCATCTGTAGTCATGTGTATGAAGCAGTTACTATTCAGGAACCAAGTAGTCCTAGATCCTTCAGCTTTGAGGCAAGTCTACATATGGAAATGTTTAGGTTTTTGGTACCCATTTTTGGGTCCAACCTTGTTAGTGATAACAAGAGTCCAAACTAGTTCCTTTGGCATCCATTACAGTATTGTTTTTCTTTGTGTTATATTCTTAAACCAACATGTATTCATGCTATGTTTGTTCCTATGGCAATGCATGTATTTCTGGTGTACTATTGGCCTTTTGGTCTTACAAATACCAGTCTACCTTTTTAAACTTATAGTGGTGTGCACTATGTCCTAGTCTTATGTGGAGATGGCATCTAGTCTTTGGTTTAATTTTCTTAGAATTAAACACAAAGAAACTATAGAGTCTCTTTTGGGTGGCAGCTAGATTATAACCCAAACCAGCCTTATCATGGACAGTTTTTTGGGCTCTTAATATCAAATCTAGTTTTTCTTGGCCCTAAACAAACTTATATAATAAAGTGCTAATTTCTTGTTCTTTCCTATGTCATGCTCAAGCTTATTTACTGATTTATATTACACATGTCTTTTTCTTTGTAGGCATTTATTTTCTTTAGGCTTCCTAATTCTGTTTTGAGGGTATTAGCTTTTTCATTCTTGTCTTCCAATTCGGCATGCAAATTATTCTTTTTTATCTTTAGATTTTCATTCTCTTTCTTTAGTTTTTCATTTTCTGTTTTCAATTTTTTCTTCTCCTCTTCCGTTTCTTCTAGTAGTTTCTTCAATGATGAATTCTTTTTACTTAATTTTTAAGGTCTTTGGGGAATTCTTTTTCTTTCAATGATCTAAGCTGTTGTCCATATAAACTAGGTAGGGTTCACTATGATGAATTTTGAAGAATGACCAATGCTTAATTGATATGATGTGCATATGTAATGATTGTTGCTTACCAATGCATGATCTTGAAAATCTAAGAATCACAAGTCGAATTAAGATGGCTTAGCTAAGTTGGAACTTAGAAACCCACATTTAATGAGTCAATTTACCCAGTATATGTAGTCAACTGGTTCTTAGAACCTTAGGTTCAAAATATCCTCTCAATTCTTTGTGCTAACTTACCTCCAAGTCGACCTGTCCTTAATGTCTTAGGAGTATAGCATGACTTAAGACTCCACAAGTCAACTTATCCCACATGATTAGTTGACTTATCATCGGCTTTAAAAATTCATAAAAAATTCTAAACTTAATGAGTCAACTTGTTCTATAAGATGAGTCGACCTGTAGCAGCTCTAAAAACTACAAATTTTAGACAAAAATGTTCATGAGTTGACTTGTAAAGGACACCAAGTCGACTTTCGATCATCGAAAGAGAGAATATAAATAAGAAACCTAACCATAGTCAACCTAAACACAACTCTAAAACCAAAGTAGCCGACTCCTTATCTCTCCCTCATGTGAAGATGACTCTCCAAAACCCTAACCTTAATTTATTCATGCCAGAGATTCATTACCAAGCATGCCATGATCAAAGAATCCTTCCCTTTTCATTCACACTGACTTCAAACCAAGAAATAAATGTAAGATATTTGAATAAAATTCTCTTGTAGAATTATCAACCACTCAAGGCTTACTAATTGAAATTTCCTAGAAAACATTAACTTTCTTATAGAAAGCATATTAGGAAAGCATGCCTTAACAACCTCATCTACATGTTCTCTCCCTCTTATGATAGATGAGTAAGAATATTTTATAATACCACGGAGGATTTCAAAGGGAGTAAAAATGATAGGAATGAAAGTGATATAACCATAGAAGATTATATCCAAAGATATATGTTCAAGACTTATGTCAGAAGAATGGAAATTAAAGTCACTCCCAAACTCCTATGCATAATAAATAAGCTAGAATGGGTACCCTATGATAATGTGAAGAATACTTAGGCATTGAAATATTAGATGATGCGAGGGTTGTTTTCAAAAACCCAAATCTTCAAGAAGTAAACATCAAAGCTACATCGTTAGATCTTCATGAAAGATTACTTCATTTAATAGTCACTTATGTGCTAAGATCTAGAACAAGCAGTCCTGTTGCAATTACTAGAGAAGACTTTTAGATAATGGCCTGCCTTATGCAAAACATGAATCTTGGTCTCCATTTTCTAGTTCCTCATCACATGATAACAATAGGAAGCTCTAATAAAGGAAATCTCCCTTATACCACCATGATCAATGATATCTTAACAATGTTTGACATAGATACATCTAGAGAAATTGGTGTGGAATTAAATCCCACACATAGTATTAGAACCTGACCCCTCCTTAGGGTTAAATAGATTGAAGTTGATGAAGTATGGAGAAAAAGAGAAGGAAGAGAATGTAGGGAAGAAGTTAGAGAACATAGTATTAGAAGTTCTGAACCTATTACAAAACCTACCCAACCTTCATCCACTCATTCTAACATATCTCAGCCACCAACATTTGTTGTAAATCATGAAGGAGATGTTAGAACTCATACTACATCCTCACAACCAATAACATTAGAAATGCTCTGGGATTTCATGCACAGAATGGATGGTAGAGTGCAAAACCAACTTTCTGGAATGCAGAGTGAACTTTTTAGGATATAGGAGCAACCTCAAAAAGTTGAAAATAGAGTGGATGGTTTGTCCAACTTAAAGAGAGGCAAATGCACACCTTAGTGAGCCTTGTTTATAGAGATCTTACATGCCTACTTGCTTTTTCTTTTATTTGACACTATGTATTGTGTTTATTTTGCTTGAAATAAACTTGCTTGAATCTTGTATGAACTTCCTTTAATGACAACGTAGTTAGGTTTTGGCCTTTATGAACTTCTAAACATGCTCACTTACTTATTTGCACAAATGTCATACGTATTGGGCTTACCTATATTTATACTTAGGACCACCCCTTTTGTTAATGACAAAAAGGGGAGAATAGTTGGTATCCTAATTGGTATCCTAGCAAATAATTGGTGTCTTAGCACAAATAAGTTAGAAAAAGGTGCTTAGATTAAGGGGAAGCATAAGAGCATACATTAAGGGGAGAACTTATGCACATGCAAACACTTAGCAAATCTTTCATCAGGTAATATTTTGTCATCATCAGAAAGGGGGAAGATTGTTGGTATAATGAGTTTTGATGATGAGTAAATGATGAGCAATAGTGAGCATATGATGAGCAAATTGGGTTAGACTAATGAAAGATTAATTTGAAGGAAGATAGGATGAATTTAAAAATGATCTAAGACACACATCTGACTTATAGACTTAAAAAAATCGACCCACCCACAAGCACAGGTCGACTTGTTAAGTTTAGAAATGTCACTAAGTTTAGACAGAATGATAGGCTAGTCGACTCATGAAGAAACTTGAGTTGACTCACCATGTATCATAGGGAGACTAATCTTGGACAGTAAGTTAATCAAGTCAACTTACCCTCAACACCTAATCGACTCACAAAACCTTCTGTAAAATAAAACTAAGTTAGGTCTGAAGGATAAGTTGACCTGCCCAAAAGCATAAGTTAACTTTCTCATTCAATGAAATAGTAGAGTTGAATGTTCAAAGTCCTAATGGTCAAATATTTTAAAAGGCTAACTGTCAATTAAAAAAAAGGGACACATTATATACAGGTCAAGTTGACTTGCTATAAGTCATAAGTTGACTTGCACTTTCAGCACTTAGAAAATTTTATAATAAACAAGTTGACTCACATGCTAAGCCATAGAGCACAAGGGAAATAAAACATGTTATGAGCCATAGCATGTGTCAACACACAGGCTAGATATTAGAATTTAAGTCATGTATCAAGCCAAGTCAACTTACATATTATATCAAGTCAACTCACATATTGAGGGCATAGAAAATTCATAAGAATGATACAAGCCAAGAAATAAGCCATAATACATGTCATTGCATAGGCCAAGTCACATGCCTTAACACGGGCCAAGTTTTAGGACATATAACATAAGGGCAAGTCAACCTGCTCAATGCATTAGGTCGATCTACATAGTCCAAAAATAGAATATTCTAAATGACCACATAACCAAGCTGACCTAGCAAAGTCATTAAGCCGACCTACATATAAGCAGACATTGAATATCTCAATGCTCAGTAGGTCGAGTCGAATCATATATCCTGGACGTAGAATATTCCAAGGGAGCATAAGCTTAAGTTAACCTAGCAAACATGATAAGCCGACTTACATATGTGTTGAACATAAAATATGTCAAAGGACATTAGACAAATTGATTTGCACCTTGACTGAGTTGATTTGCATAGAACCTACTCTCAAAAATCTTAAGTCTGAAGTAAGCAAAGTACTAGTACTTTGTCTAAGTCGACCTAGGAGACTTGATAAAATGACCTACATGTGAGCTAAATATAGAATAACTCAAAAGACACTAGGCAAGTCGACTTACACCGTTGTACAAGTCGACTTCCATACTTGTATATATTAGCAAGCCAAACATAATAAGCAAAGTACTAGTACTTGGTGTCTATGCTAACATAGGAGACATAGAAAGTTGACACACGTGTAGAATATGGAATAACTCAAAGGACACTGGGTCAAGTCAACTTATACCTTTGTGCAAGTCATCTTCCAAAAGACTTGCATACATTAGCAAGCAAAACTTAACAACCAAAGTACTAGTACTTTGTATCTAAGTCAACACACGAAGCATAGTAAGTCAACACACATATGTCCAGAACATAGATTAGTTCAAAAGACATTAGGAAAGTCAACTCATACCATGCCCAAGTCACAGTGCATGGAGCTTGCACATCATAGAACATTGTTGTAAAACTTGTGTTTTGATGATGATAAAACTAGTTGGATTAAAGAAAACAAATGCTAAACAAATTTGGAAATACAAAAACTCTTAATGTCAAAAGACAAGTCGACCTAACTCATCTGCATGTCAACTTGTGAATATTAAGCCTTCATATGAAATATCTCATGTTGGCCTACTACAAGCATATGATAACCTATTAAAGAATAAAATTCAACCTATTAGAAGTCCTTATCAACTTGAGCACTTTATGTTTTAGTTTTGAAGCTACACATTTGACTTGTTCATAATATCTATCGACCTATTAAATGTATAAGCGACCTATTGGATGCACATGTCGACATGCTAAAGATTAAGCCTTGAAGAACAAGTCTGGAAGGAACATGTCAACCTATTAGAATAAGTATATCAACCCATTAAAACCTACAAGTCGACCTTCTAAGATCTTCATGTCGACCTAAAACTAAAACTAAAAAGAGTGCTTGTAAACATATCAACTTGAGACCAAAGATGTTGACCTATCAAGACTTAAGTTTCTAGAAAACCATTCTTGAAACAATACAAGTCGATCCATGGATATATATATGTCAACCTATTGCATTGAAAAATGAGGAAGTATATTTCATGTCGACTTGCCACGTTAGATGTTGACCTACAACAAAAAGTTGACCTATGGAAATGATATAAGTCGACCTATTGAGGTCGGTTATAGAATGAGTCAACCAAAATAGTTAAATAAGTTGACCTGAAACTTTACAAAGTCGACCTGTTTTCGAACAAGTCAACCAATACCTATAAAACCTATCAGAAATGTCGACCTCTCTTATAACAAGTCGATTTGCTCTACAAATTGGCCGACCTAAGAAATTAAAATTGGTCGATGCATCTAGTCTTGTTGTCTTGGAAACATATCAACCCAAAAAAATTATAATTCATCTGATACAGTACATAAGTCAAACGAGGGAATGACCCAAGTCAACCAGAATGCAATATAAGCTAAACAACAATACACATTGGTCGACCTCAAAGGAAACTGAGTCGACCTATACATTAAATGTGTCAATCTGAAAGAAAATCAGGTCAACATATTCTATCCATAACTGAGTAATTTAAAAAAGAGTCGACCCATGAATAAAACTATCACGCCCCAAACCGGGATCGTGAACAGCCGCCCGTTGCCCTGGATGCCGACTGTATTTTTACAAAAAAATCAGACAGAACCTCCCCATAAATCAGAGGTCTCCCATGTATAAATAAACCTGTATACCTGTATAATTTAAAATCATCTTGTAAATTAAACAAATGACCATCTCGGCCTCTCCAAAACCAACAAATCCCACAACCGACATCCAGAACAATGCAAGGCTAAATAAATTACCAGCAGTCCTAGCTACAAACCTCTACTGTCATGCCCAACTAGAGCATAAGTAGCCGCCACACCGAGCGGACCTAAATTTATACAAATATATTACAAATTCCCAAGTTAACACTTTAAATATTTACAAATGCCTCAATGCAAGTGAAATATGAGAGTTTTGCAAACAAAAGTTCAAAAATTATACAGTCATCCCATAATATGTACACGGCCAACTGCGGACCTCAATATCAAGACCACGTAGGGTCGACATAAAGTACGAAATTCATATTTTCAATTAAAACTTAAATCTCACCGTCGTAAATACCAAATCCACCAACAAGCTATCAAGCCCTCTAGAGCCAAATGCGTCGCCCTAGCACCATAATCCTGTTTGGGGAGGGAAAGAAGAGGGGTGAGTACTCAGGGAAGAATACTCAGTGAGTGAGTAGGTCAATGCAATCGTCTAATATGAGGTGTGAAACTGGAGTGTCAAAACATAAGTATACAAATCATATTTCAAAGCATCATGCTTTTCATTTCAACAATATATCATTAGCACGCATTATCAAGTCAAATATGCATCCAAAACACTGTCATTAAAATCATAAAGCTGTCAGCCGAAAGTATCCTGGCAGAGGTCTACCTCGACCTATGACAGGCACATCGAGGGTGTTATATGCGATTTATTTAAAGTGCTCTCTACCTCAGCGTTGGCGACGAACCTCGTCCAGGTGCTAGACTTGGATAGCATCCAAATCCTCCCCCTTTCGGGTTCAACATGGCTAGTACCGTGTCGTAAATATAATCTCGACAACTCGTGGGAGGGATACCCCAGGTCTAGGCATATCCAGACGCCATCCAAGCGCCTCTCATGGTGTCCTTCGTAGCTACGGAACAATACATACCAAAGCCCTCAAGGCCAAAATCAATATCGTATCAAACATGTGCCGTAAATCAGGTTCACAAACCAAATGCAACATATAGCATAAAATGGCACATTATACATTTCAACCACATGGATGCATATTTTCATAATTCAACCAAATTTTTGTACACTCCATCGGTTCACAAAAAGTCAGTTTCAAAACATGTCAAAACCTTTCAAGCACACGACAAATTATGCTCATTTATCAAAATGATGTAAAATAGGGTTCACATATTAGACAGAAAGCATTTAAATAAATCCCACTCACTGTATGAGGAAGGGTAGCGCACTCCCCAATAATACCACCAAGCGAAGAAAAAGTGTTCCCCTCAATCAAGACATCCAACACTTACGAATGTATAAAATCAGCAAGTTTCAAACTTGCGCAATTATAGGAAATAGGCTATAACTTCTAATACACCTTTGCAAATCAGGGGGTTTCTTATTTCATTTTTAAAGCTAAGGATGTCTAGTGTCTAAGGTAGAAAACCTCATGTCATTCGAAGCTATGTAGAGAAAGTTATGCTAAAGGACTACATGCTGTTCAATTGGCTAAAATGCATGTTTTTCACTTTCAAATTTCCAATGTCAAGTCAAGTCTTTTAGGCCACTACCTTAACTCTTCATATTTTGTTCATGCTTACAACATGTCCATAAGACTCAAGTGGTGGTACTCAACCAATCCTGCACAAAGCTCACACCAATCTAATCTCTCGCCGCACATAAGAGTCAGCATATATACCAACACACTCTTATTCAAAATTCTTTATCAACTTCTTTTCTTCAATACACCAATACAATACTATGCATTTATCATATAAATACAAACACATACTTTTGCTCATTCTTTACAATTACACATTTTTATATCACTTTAACACACCAATATCACTATATATGCATACACGTTTTATACCTTATTACATACACATATAAGCCTCCATTTTGCTTACTAGATTCATTCCCAATCTCTCCGATGGATTCGGTCAAGACATTTTTACATCCACATGCTCGCTAACCTCTATCCAAAATTCAGCATACATATATACATAATTCCTCACACTCATGGCCTCAATTTCACATATATATAGTCAATAACACACCACAAAATTTTGCACACTTTCTTATTCCATTTTCCTTACATTTCACTACATATTTCACATGAAAATGACTTCCTTTTAGTTTCCATTTGTGTAGAAAATTCTGCACTCATTCCTTCCTCATTTCATTCACTAATACACATATATACACACCATACTTCAATGCCAAAATCCAGCACACACACAAGTACATCAAATCCACATTTTAACACTCAAAATCACATTAAAACCCATCAAATTTCATACCCAAAGTTCTAAAATTTTCAGTACATGTTTCCTTAGGGTTTCTCCCCTCAATATGTGTTCATTTAAGACTTAAATCAAACATTTCATATACTGAAATTTCCTGCACACTATAACATCCATTTACTTGATTTCCACACCCAAATTAAGCAAAAATCAACACATTTACACAATCACTTTTCTAGATTCTCATTTCATCAATTTCCAAATATTTTTAGATTTTATCCATTTTCTCAAATTTTATACAAATCCAAATTTTTCGATTTATAAATATACTCTAATGTCATCAATTTCATTCCATTTATAAATAATTAATCAAATCAAAATCAAGCCTGATTCAATCCTAAAACCAATCAAAATTGGAAATACGCTTAAAATAAAAAAATTTCCTATGAAATGGAAAAATCTTTGAAAAATCATACACTTTTCGATTCTCATCCGATTTCTTCAAACCATATGTCATTTTCAAGGTATTGAAGTCTATTTTCATAATATAGAAGTTGTATTTTGACTGCCTATATGCAAGACAACTTATAATGAAAAAGACCGCATCGATCCTTAAACTCAAATCCCAAATTCCGACTGTTTTCTTGCATTCGTCAAATTAAACTCTAAGAGCAACCATTCAAATCAAGTCAATATGATTCTATCATCCGGAACATTCTCTTTCCATATCAGACACTAGACTCAAGCTTAATATTTAAACATAGAATTTCATAAATGCATTCAAATCAAGTATACATTCCAAACGTATACCAGGCTTCTAACCCTAATTTATCCTAAATTCATTTAAATAAATCGAATAGGTTAGAAATCCCTCACCTAGAGTTTTCTCGAATCGCAGATCTGACTTCTGAATGTACTTCATTCAATCCAGGACCTACAGTATTCCCAATTCAAAATGGATTCTAGCAGTTAGACTAAACCACTTAAGAGTATTAACTCTAAGGACAAAAATCAGAAATCAGACTTTACCTACATAGTGAGAGGATCGCAGGAAACCGTAGCCTAGGGTTCTTTGTTCTGAAGATTTCAGTGGGCTCTCGAAGGAGAGTGCAGACTGCTCGAGCGAGCGAGCAAGGGGGAGAAGGTGCTTGCAGCTGCGCGGGAAAGGAAAGTCTCACGCAGAAAAGGAGAGTCGCGCGCTGCAGTCGCATACGCGCAGGGAGAGAGACAGAGAGAAACAGAGAGAGAGAGAGAAAGAGAGAGATAGAGAGTGAACCGAAGGGAGAGTGAGAGAGAATGGGGTGGTCGGAGATGGCGGTGGAGGAGCTGAGTGGGCGGTGGCGATGGAAGCGGTGGATGGCGGAGGAAGGTGAATGGTCGCGGGAGAGGGTGAGAGACGAAGAGGGAGAGAGCGAATAAGGGAGAGAAATTAGGGCAAAACCCTAATTTCAATTTGGGGGCAAAACGCTGCATTTTGCTCCCTTTTTTTTTAAAATTAATGAATAAATAAATAAATAATTATCAATATATATATTATTATATCCACTTTTCTCTAGCATATAAATTTCGTAAAAATGGGATTTACTGTGAATTACGGACGCAACATTTTAAAATATACCGAAAATTCAAGTTTAATACCCAAAAATCAAAAATCAATATAAAATTTAAAATTTTTCTATATATATATATATAAACGGAGCAAATATTTTTATTAATTTTAAGTACAGGAGTACAATATGGACACCGTAGTGTCGGTGTTACAAAAACCATGTCGACCCTTAGCAAACATACTCTAAACCTAAAAGACTTAAAGTTTTAAAATGGTTAACACATGGACTCTGTGCTTATTTGTTAATCACTTATGAAATGCTTATGAACTCTAAGATTCTTATGCAGCAAAACAAAGTGTTACATTGGATAAACAAAACTATATACAGAAAAGCAAACAAAAAATAGGTTCTTACTGGCTATAAAGAAGCAATAGTTGAGAGAGCATTAGATAAGACGAAATGAGATGGATAGAGCCTTAAAGAACAATGTTCAAATTCAAATCTGCCACAATGGCTCTTACTAACCTACACATAAATACAGAAGAAAAAGAAAGAATACAACAATGAATGAAATAATTGATGAATTAAATGCTTTGAACTTTGAAGTAAACACACTCTGTTTTTAATTCCTTCTCTATTCTTTCTGTAAATTTTCTTATAAGCTTCAAGTTTGTTGCATCTGAAGATCATAGCCTCATTCCATGTAATATCTACTCATCTCCTGTACAACAGTTCACAAGACCAAAGAAGGGTTTCTCATCCTGGGTTTTAGAGAGAGAGAGAAAGAGAGAAAACCAATGAGGTTGTAAGTGTTTCAAAGGAAATACATGTAAAGGTTTTGCTTGCTCTTGAAAGCAAATGCATTGTACTATTTTGTGAAAATAGTGGAAATCTAGGAGGGTGCATAGGAGTGAACGTATACCGAGTTTGGTAGAACCACTATAAAAATTTGTGTGGTCCATCTCTTTATTTTTCTTTCAAATTATGATACTCTCTATTTGTTTCACACCATCTATAAAATTTTCAAAACTTTCAAAAATTGTCATTCAAATTATTCACCCTCTTAGATTGTTTGTCAATTGGTATCGAAGTAGGTGTGCTAGTGAAAAGTCTAACAGTTTCAGCATCAAAGATCCAAAATGGCAATAAATGGAGATGATGTCCCCTTCAAAGGCTGTTTTACTAATAGAGCACCATTTTTTAATGGAATCAATTACAACTATTAGAAGCAGTGGATGAGAAATTTCATAATTGCTCAAGATAAAACCGCATGGGAAATAATTGAAGAGAGAATTGATTTCCCTACTATAGAAGTGGACAAAGTACATGTGCTGATCAAAATAAAGAACATGATACTGGAGGAAAAGAAAGTATATAGAGCCAATTGCAAGGCCATGAATTTGCTTCATCTGGCATTCAGCTTGAATAAGTGTAATAAAGTCTCATCCTGTATCACAACCAAAGAAAAATGGGAAAAACTGGATGCTACTTATGAAGGTATTGATCAAGTTCAAAAGAACAAGATCAGAATGTTAAAGCAACAATATGAAGCCTTCAAAATAAAGGATAGAGAAAGTGCTAGAAAGATGATCATCCGATTCAACACAATCACCAATGAGTTGAGGTTACTAGGAAAAGGCATAAACTAGGAAGATATGATAGAAAAAGTACTTTGGTGCATGCCAAGTCTTGGGAGCCCAAGGTCACTACCATTGAGGAGTCAAAGAATCTGGAAACACTCAAAATGGACCAACTAGTAGGATCTCTCATAACACATATCTCATAACACATAAGATGAAAATGAATACAAAAGGTCTATTGAAAGAGGAAGCCAACTTTTGCTTCATGGCATTGGACGAGAACCAGAAGGAAGAGGTATCATCTTACTACTCTGACTCATTTAATTCTTCTAACTCTAAAATTGAATTATCTACTCATGAGTTGCATAAAGCATTACTAGAATCCTTAAAGGATATTAAGAAACTAACTAAAAATAATTCATCACTAAAGAAGAAATTAACTAAACTAGAAAAAAAAAAGGATAGGCTAAAAACTGATAATCAAAAACTGAAGGAAGAGAATGACACCTTAATACAAAACAAAAATGAATTGCACATCAAGATTGAAATTAAGTCTGAAGAAACAAAGAAATTGAAGACTGAAATAGAAAATCTTAAAAACATATATGTTTTGTAACACCGAAAATTCGGTGTTAGAAATGTTCTGTGAAATATAGTGAAAAATTTTAAATTTTGCATTGACTTTCGATTTTGGGGTATAAATTTTAAATTTTTGGTATAATTAAAATGCCGAGTCGTAAATTCGTAGTGGATTCTATTTTAGGTAAATTTAAAATTTCATTATAGTAAGAATATAAAAATAAATATATATATATTTGAAAAAAAAAAAAAAAGGAGAGTGGGGAAACGCAGCGTTTCAGCCCGAAACGCTGCGTACCCCTTTTCCCAAATCGATTAGGGCTTCAGCCCTAATCGATCTCACTCCCTCACCCCCTGCTCCCTCTCCCTCTCGCGTAGTCGCCGCACTCCACCTCTCTCCCTCACCGCAAACCACCGCTAGCCACCACCGTGAACTACCGTCGTCTCTCTCCCTCTACTCACTCTCCATTTCTCTCTCTATTTCCAGCCTTTGCTCTCTCCCTCCTGCTCGTGATCTCTCTGTCTTCAGTTTATCTCTCGGTGGAACAACTCTCACTCACTCTCCTTCGCGCTCTCTTTCTCGCGCCTGCGACGCCCTCTCGCGGGTTGCTCCGACCACCGTAGCCGACAGACAATGAAGGAAGGTCGCTGTAACTCTTTCCCTCTCTCCATTTCTCTCCTCGTACGTGAAACACCTCTGCTCGCTCGCACGGTGCACGCTGTGAGCATCTCCTTCGACCAATGATCAACCAGCAGCCCTTGGGATCTCTTGACAGCCCTAGGTCAAGCCTGCAACCGCCCCTCTGCATAGGTAGGATCGGTCCTAACCCTAGCTTTAGGGTTTTGAAATTCTGTAGTAATAAGTTTAGATTTACTGAACTTAACTTTAAAATGGGAGCTTTGCAGGTCTGAGGACGGACTGAGAAGACATCTGAGCGAGGATTGCGAACTGCAAGAAAACCCTAGGTGAGGGATTTTCAATCCCTTCAATACTCAGATTATTTGTCTAATTTAGGTTGAGAATAAGTGTGGATATATTCTAAAAATATGCTAGATCCGTAGAAAATGCGTTATTCTTGAAAGTCTGTATAAAATGAAGGAAGTTAGGTCTAGAATTTGATATAAATTTGACTGCGAAGCATGATAGAATGTCGTAGAAAGTATTAGAGTTTTGTTTGATTGATTTGCGTAGTTGTTCTTGAGATTTGAATTGAAATTGGAATGAATTAAATTAAGATTATGTAATTTGGGAGAAAATTGATAAAATTGAGGAATATTGTAAATTTAAAGTCGTTAGTGATTTGAAATGATTCTAGATTGATGAAACGAAAGTTTAGGAATATAATTGTGTAGTTAAGGCTATTGTAAATAAAAGGGAAATTTGAAAACCCTTTAATAGAACTTTAATTGTTGATTATTCGTGTTGATTGGTCTAGGTTGACCTTTGGAGACTCGAGGGGAGTCTTTTTGAGTTGATATCGAAAATAAGGAGTGAATACCCTCCTTAGAGGTGAGTGGACGGATCGTTGTGTAGTAAATAAGCAAAATGTCTTTAAATCCTTTGATAAATGATTTGAAATGATTTTCATATAATTTTTATGCAATTATTTGTGATTGTGGGATGTCTAAAATGAGAATTTGAAGTATGAATGCATCCTATGTGATTTTACATGAACTTGTGCCGTCTGTTTTGACTTCTTGAATGGTAAATGCTTGTAGCATGAATTTCAGATTGAATTGATAAAATGTGGCACATGGATTGGAATTTGGATGATTGCGAAATTGTGGTATTGTGAATCGATGATTGTGAAATGAAAGGTGCCGCAGATGACTATAGTCATACCCCCCACGGAGCGACCCGACGGGGTGACGTGGGTTTGGGTTATATGTGAGAGAGGTATGCGGCCTCTGCTCTGCCACGTCGGACTATCCGGTTGCACCCCGGTGAGGTTCGAGCCAACGCCAAGGAAGGGGGTAGTTTTGAAAAACTGAAATGGAAAACCCCTTGGCGGACTTTCGTCTTGGTTCAGGCAAACGCAAGACGGAAGTGTTTTCAATGGGAACCTTGTGATTTTCTGAGAAAATACTTGACATGGATGCATATTTTATAAATGATGTTGAATTACTGAAATGTTTGGATATGGAAAATGATGTTTGAAGTATGCTTTGACATTCCCCACTTTCACCCCTTATTTATTACACAATCATGCCATTGCACTCCACTCACTGAGTATTTATTATACTCACCCCACTCTTTAACATTTTTCAGAGGAAGATTAGACTTGTGACAGAGATTGGAGCTTGGGGAGGGCCTACCAGCTGACTTTTGTAGGTATACATCATGATGTATAGTCACTTTTGGATCTGAACTGAATTCCATGGAAAGGAAGACTTGTACAATTCTTTTGGTACGGATTTAATTGATACTTGTTTCCTGTATAGGAACAAGTATTGATAGAATCCTTACGTGGTTTGTTGTTTATTTTCCCTCTCCCCGATGTGTGCTCGTGTGTACAGGGATGGACCGGATGAGTCCTTGCATGTGTTTGTTATGTGATGTTTTCTGTTTTTATATGATTGATGTATGGAAAGAACTGTGATGCTGTCTTTGTAGCCTTGCGGAGTCCCGGTATATTGGGAGGTTCTGCCCGTATACCGAGATTTCGCGGCGGCTGTCGCGTGGTCGATCCGAGGATCGGGGCGTGACATGTTTCCATAGAAAAGGATGATCTTGAATTAACAACCTTGAAAGATAAACTTAAGCATAAAAAAGATAAGAAACAAAAACTCAGTTTTCTTCTACATAAGTTTGCACAAGGACAAGAAACGCTAGATTTATTGTTAAGTGTGACGACCCGCTATCTAGGCATCGCTCCCCTTTGCAAAAGGAAACAAACATGCAAATGCAAAAACTATCTAAATGATTATAATACGATATTTGAACTAGCGATAGTCGCACTCTCCGTGTGTAATAACAAGGAAGGAGATTTATATTAAAAGAAAAGAAGTTAATAGTTTATTCCAAAATAAAAATTTTGATAAAGTCTCTCCTATTTAGTGACAATTTAGCCACTTGGGGGTAAGTATGGAATCTGATAAAATAAATATAGCATTTCTATTATCAAACCAGTTGGCAGTAATGGCTTTCCTAGCCGCCCAGCACAACACACTATGGTATAAAGTCATTATATTCTCAAAACCATACATAAGGTATCTATGTGACATAATCATACACTTATACATGCAACATAACTAAACATCTCAAAAAACACAAATATTTCGATGCCTCAGACAAAATAAAAAGGGGTTAAAGATAAGTAGTGATCTAAGTCTCTCAGCTCAAGTGCCTCTACCCAGTGGTTCGCTTTCGTCTCCCTGATCGCCTGAAAACAAGAATATCAGGGTCAGCATAAACTAAGCAAGTACACAGGGAATCAATAGCATGCATAACAAGCAAATAGGCACAAGAATACCAACATCACCATATAAATAGTATGAACATAGCAGAGTATACAAGTAATGCAAATTGTCTCAAGACATCAATAGCAATTGTCACTTTCCGAATCGTTATCCATTTCCATTTTTGTTGATTCAATTTAATCTTAGTGATTAAAGAAAACAATAGAACGTCGAACCAATTTATTGTATGAAGGCTTGGAAGAGCAAGCCAAAATTTCGTATTCCTAAATGAAATCAAGATCTTTTGGGTTAGATACATCAAACACTTTACCTACTTCTAATTTTACCCTCATAGAAAGAAAAGATACAACTATAGATCCTTAAACTTCACCCATAGGCTTCGCATAAGCTTTTAGAACTCTATATGCAATCCGTATTCCTCAAATTTCACCCGTAGGCCTCGCACAAATTTTCGAAAGAATTCTTGTGTTACACTTTCTCTTTACATTCCTTTATGTTTCTCATAATGCAATCATTATAATCCATCACAAGAAAAACACAGTTTTTGTGATGGAATTTAGCGACAAAAACACTTTATCGCAATTTTGCCACAATTTTAGTCATGAAAAATGATTTCGTCACTATTTTGCGATGAAATTAGCCATGAAATACTATCCGTGGCAAAATTAGCAATGCATAAAAAATTTGTTACCAAAGTCGTTGCTAATTTTAGCGACGAGATAGAGTTTCGTCATTAAAATTAGCAATGAACAAGAAGTTCGTCGTAAAAATTAGCAATGAAAAAGCAATTCGTCATAAAATTTAGCAACAAGCACGATGTTCGTTACCAAAATTAGTGACGAATGTCGAGTTCGTCGCTAAATGTAGCAACGAACAAGCAGTTCATTGCTAAAATTAGCAATGAATAAGCAATTTGTTACTAAAATTAGCAACGAACAGGAAGGCCATTCAAAAATTAGAAAAGAAAAAGTAGTTTGTCACAAAAATTGGTGACGAAAAAGCAGTTCGTCACAAAATTTAATGACAAACATGATGTTCATCGCTAAAATTAGAAATGAAAAAGCAGTTTATTACAAAATTTAGTGATGAACACAATGTTCATCGCAAAAATTAGCGATGAACTAGAAGTTCGTCTAAAAAATTAACGATGAACGCTGAGTTTGTTGCTAAAGGTAGCAATGAACAAGCAGTTCATCGCTAATTTTAACGAAAAATATTGATTTCATCACTAATTTTTGTGACGAAATCATAATTTTGTGACTAAATCCATTGCTAACTACATGTTAGTCGTAGTTAAATTCGTCGCTAATTAGTCAAAGAAAATTTTTTGTCACTAATTTCGTCGTTAATTTGAGAATTCGTAGCTAATTTCAAGACTAAATTCCTTCAACATTCTCTTATGAAACATTTTCAATCGTGTATCGCTTTTTGTCCTTTTGTAAGTAACAGAGTTGTGTAAAATACATAGTAAATGTTATAATTCTCACAAAATTAATTATTTTCGATAATAAATAATTCAACAAATTTCTAACGAAATATTACCATTTTACTTATATAAGCATATATTTTATCTCTACACTCTCATATAAAATATTTTCAACCGTGTTTCTCTTTTTGACTCTTCCTGAATAACGGAATCAAATTGAATGTATATCGAATGTTATTATTCTCATCAAATTGATCATTTTTTATAATATATAATTTAATCAAAATCTAATGAAATATTTCTATGTACAGTAAGTAATAAGATCTTATTTCTATAAACATATTTTTTATATTTTTATTAAGTACAATATTAAATTGGCATTGAATAATATTTTTAGAGATTAGATCAAAGAATTTGTATTTATTCTAAATCTTATCAATTATAACTTTCGAATAAGTAACAAATATATTTAATAATATAATCATTATCAATAAACAACACAATAAATATTTTTTTTTCTCTCTAATTTTGATATAAATATTTGAGAATTTCTTTTTTAATTATTAATTTCATTGGAAACAATTAATTGGTTAGTGAATTCATACTAAAAAGTGGATAAATTTAGATTTTATCCCTAATTATTGATAAATCACAACTTTCGTTCATAGTTAACTTTCACGGAAGATACATTTTCGTAGTTAACTTTCATGGCAAACACACTGTTCGTCGCAAAGTTTAGTGATAGATGAAGTTGTCTATCACTAACATTAGCGACGAACGCATTGTCCGTCACTGAGCTTTGTGACGAATAGCACTATCTGTCGTTACATCTGTGACGGATTATGCTGTCCGCCAGTAAATTAGCAACAAACGCGTTGTCCGTCGCAAAGTTTATCGATGGACAGCGCTATCCATAGCTAAGTTTACTAAAAATCCTTTTTGTTCTTACTTTCGTCTATTCTCTTCATGCTTTTTCTCTTTCCCATCTCCCCCAAACACACAACACACCCAAATAAAGCCTTGAAAGGCGACCTTCATCTCCGACGATCCTATCCGCCGCCCAAAGTTGTTTTTCTTTCTTTCTCTCTCTCCCCCTTCCTACTCTCTTCCTCTCTCTTCTTCCTCTCCTCGCGCAGAGATGTGGAAAACCCTTCTCCTCCTTCATCTGTGGCCTAAAACCCATCACGTCTCTCTCTTCAACCCAAGACCATCCATCATCACTATACCTTCTCTTTATCTAAAAACAGCCCCTAGTTCGAAGTATCAGAAAAATTGCGTACGTCACTAACATCTTCAACTTCCAACATAGAAACCCTAGTTCAAAGCCTTCGATTTTATTTTATTTGCTTCATGGAGTTTCTTCCCCAAAGCGATCAAATATGGCATCTAAGCAGGTCATAATGCATGCAAAATACAAGAGTTCTGTCAAGGATCGTGGTCTTCATGGCATCCTGATTATGGTACTTTTCAATTTCAAGCCACCCTCAATCAATCTGTGATTAAGGTTTTTTAATTAGGGTTTTTTTTGTCTCATTTTGATTTTCAAAAACTGCTTCAAGGTTTAGTCTTCCTTTGTCAATCATTTTTTGGAGCTGATGTTATTTTCTCGTGAGATGCATTATTTTGTTACTTTGATTTTAGTTTCATGAGATGCATTATTTTGTCACTTTGAAACATCACGAAGTTGCTGCAATGTTTCAATCTGCGATGGATGAATTCTTCTAGACTCATTGAGATGGGAAAGGTTGCAAATGACTCTGTTTAGAATGGATGCTCCGTGTAGACATTTTAGAATGACTCTATTAAATTGTTTGCTTGTATGGTTTGGCTTTAACTGGGTTTTTTTTTTTTAATTTTATTTTTTATCTCTTTGTGAATTGATATGTTGCTGCAAATGGTGATTTTTCCTGTTTGTTGTCATTAATTAAAAGGGAGATTTTAACTTGATTAAAAAGGAGATTTTGAGACCCACCCTTTAAAGACTGAGTTAAATACAGACAGAATATTCTATAATAAAAAATATTTTGTTTCCCCTCTAAGACTGCATGCTGTTGTGTCCCAAGTCATTGCTTCATAACTTGTGACCTAGTAATATTGATAATTTTAAAGTTAAGTTGATAATTTTGCATAGCATGTAGTTATTTTGGTTTTTTTTAATCAAGATCGAATCATTTCGGAACTATCTCTTTCAATTCCCCCTTGTTTTTCCTGATGGCTTTATGCCTTTCTTGAAAACAGACATTTTGTCAATGAGTATTTCATGGAATTAATTATGGAATAGTGAGACAGCTATGAGCTTGTGAATGCAGGATTGAAAGATCCAATTCCTTTTTTTTTTCTCCTTTTGCTGGTTGGTTTTTTAAATTATTCATCAATTGTCTTCATTCTTACCCAAGGGCCTATAAGATGTAGGCAAGTCAAGGTGGTCCTATGATATACAATATCGTTTCCTTATTGTAATTTCTTTCCTTTCTTACAGATTAGTGGGATATCTTCTGATTTCAAGTTAGATGCAGTTATGGCGAATGATTATGATGGACCTGTATCAATCTCTTCAAGTGAGGAGAAGACTTTGTTGAGCAAGGCTGCTAATACCTTTCATAAACAAGGAATTAGGTTAATCAGCAGCTTTACGTCAGGCCCAGAACGTAAAATCACAAGTGGTAGGTGAAAATTTTGCTTTGTAGCAATATTTGAGTAGCCTTCATGCACATAAACTAAAACTGTTCATTAACCATGTAGCAGAATTTATTACTATTTGTTTGTATTTCATTGTCCATTAGTATGTGGTTCTGATACTTAACTAGACTCGCTATTGTGCTAGGTTGTTATCTTAATCAGACTCACCATCATAAGGAATTTACTTTCATGTTTCCCTTAGTTACAACTTTAAAATGTTAGTCATCCAAAGCAAATAAACTGCCTTCTTGTTCAGAGGTTGTCTGCTATATGTTTGCTACCTTAACATGCAATGTTTAAAGCTGTGCTACGTATGATGTGTATGCAGATTTTCTAGATTAATATGCACTATAAACCATATCATTCGCAGGCCTGCCAAAGAAGAAGATAGATCAAGAAGACTATCTGGACCCTTGTTGTCTGGAGCGGCTTACTGCATTTCTTCTTGCAGTATGATGTTGTTAAACAAAGTTGTTTTATCAAGTTACAATTTCACCGCTGGAATATCTCTGATGTTCTATCAAGTATATTGTATTACCTAGTACTTGGTAATTTATGCTGCTTATGATCCCACAGAATTTTCTTTTTTAATTAATGTAAGGCTCATAGTTCTGTTACTTGGCACCAAATAGAATATTTTAATGTGTAATTATACAAGTTGAAATTTTGTGGAATTTAATTTGCTCTATTATTGTTCTTATCCTCGGGTTCACAAGGTTGTTAAAAAAAGATGATGGTCTTGGGCATAGCACTTTTTTTCCTAAGGCACACTAGAACTCTTGGGCAATAAAAATTTTGAGATATTGCATGTGGTACCTTCATGATAGATCATATGGTCATTTCTTCCCCTTTGTTTACCTCTTTATTGTCCTAACCACCATAGAGCTGTAAAGCAAAGAGAAAGGATAAATTCTTCCAACTCACTAGTGTTGTAATACTGCAGTGAATCCCTTTCCCCTGAGATGCAGCCGCCTAAGGTACATTAGCAACAATTGTCAATATACATGTTGAGCCCCTATAAATACTTGATTTTTTTTTTTTTTTTTATTTCAGCTGGTCATTATGCATGCTCTAAGACTATCCTTTATTTTCTTTATTATTATTATTATTATTATTGTTGTTGTTGTTGTTGTTGTTGTTGTTGTTGTTGTTATTATTATTATTATTTGAAGAGCATAGTATCCTTTGGAAAAGTGTAAAATCAAAGACCATGTATTCTTATGAACCATTTTAAAACTAGGAATAACAATCCTCAGGCATAGGCTTTTTCAAAGTCTAGGTTCTTTCTCTTTTTTTTTTTAAGCATCTTTCATCAACTCATTGGTCAAAAGAGCTTCCAGATGCAAAGAATCTGTATATGTCTGATAAAAGCAATTTTGAGTAGGTGAAAAATTGCATCACTTAGAACCTTACTCAAATCATTGCCTAGATCCTTACCAAGAATTTGAATACTAGTTACTTTGTTAATTGGCTTAAAATTCCTCTGCTTGCCAGATCATCTCTTTTTGGAATAACAATTTGTTAGTGTTCATATTGCTGGATCAGCTCTTTTTACTATGTCCTTACTTTGAGCCTTTATCTCTATCCACCTCAACCTGTTAGTGTTCATATTGTACCCTTTATTTGTTGTCATATTAGTGCAATTTGTGGACAGGGATGTTTAGAACTTGTAGAATTGAGATCACAAGATTCATAATTAAAATAACTTTACAGACTAACTTCTATTAAACTTTCTCCTTTTAGATTGATTAAATGCAAATTGTGTCTTTGATTTCTCATAGCAATGCTTTGTATGGTGGTGATAATACATTTTATCTCTCTTTAGTTTCTTTTTAGATGTGTTGTTTAAGTGTATGACATATCATTGTAATAGGGACAATGCTCGTATTGTACCTGAGTTTCCATCTAAGCTTGATTGGCTGAATACCTATCCCCATAAGTTTCGCAGGGTAAATCGTTTGTTATTATGCCTATTCTTGCTGCAACCTACCTAAATACAGCTGTATTCTAGTTTTTGATGAATATTTGCAGGTTATTATGCCTGTCATTTGATTGGCTTGTTTGAAGGTCTTTTCACATGTGAATTGTTTTTCTCTAAGAGGACAAAATAGAATGTTGTTCTCTTTGCTACCTTGCCACTCTCACATGGCTTTGATGAATAATTGTCCTTTAGTGCATATGCTCTGATTATTAGTGGTTTGGGTATTCCGTAGACACAGCTGCCCAATGAAGATTGTATCCCTCAATATTTTTATTTAACCTGCATTCTCAAAAATATTTTCAAAATTGAAGCTTAAATCTTAGGAACATCCTGAATTGAACAGCTTGCTTATAAACTTCCATATCTCAATGGTTTTGGCAAATAAGTAGCAACACCTCAATTGTCATCCTGAATTGAACAGCCTGCATATAAACTTCCATACCTCAATTATCTGTAGAGCTTGCCAACAATGAGAAACCAATTGAGTCTTAGCGGTTGGCCGGTATTGTGCTCTTCCAGTGGATCTATCATTTTTTGCCATCTTTGTATTTTAACATTGACATTCATTTTCTTTTGGTAATCCCTTCCAGACATAGTTTTGGTATTGCTCAATTACAAATCCTGATGAAGCTATCTTTCCTGGATTTGTCTCTTTATTGCTGTATCCATCCAATATTGAAGGGCTTTTATTTCATAGTGTAATTGTTATTTTATTCTTCTTTCTTATTTACCTAGGTACTTCCAACAATTGTAAAACTTTTTGTTGCTCATGACCAGGCTATACATGTTGCTCTTCTCTAGCATATTGATCAATATTGAGAGTCATTGTCGGCAAATGTTGTTGATGAACAAGTAAAATCCTTGCCACTGGGTTCTCTGACACATCTGCTTTTCTTAGGGAACTGACACTAAAATCCTTGCTTTTTCTGTCTCCTAAGGTATGTTATTCCATTTTTTCTCTGTTGTCTGCCTGCAGTGCATTTGGATTGCAATATGGTCAAGGATACAGGATGTTCTTTTTTTTTTATTATTTTGAAGTTCCTTCAATATAAAGCTTTTAAATTAGATCTGACAAAGAAAAAATGTATATATGAAGCTATCAAATGAAAACTAATGTTGGTGACTCATATTGCATTTGTTTCAAGAGATGCCCCCTTCATCTTCTGGGAATTGTAGGTTGAGCAAATGTGGTAAATTATTGTCATTATGGTGGATTCAAAATTTTCTTTTGGGGGAGGAGTGGGATACCAAATATATATATATATAAATCGTATTTACACATTATTTAAATACATAAAAATTTAATTAAAGATTAAAGTCATTAAGAAATTAGGCATAAGAGTAAGTATTGCACATACAACATTTTTTTAGGCAGAAAAACACGCCATCCCAATTATTGAAATAATTTAGAGCTAGGGGGTGTTTCTTTTCTCATTAAGGTCCAAATAATAATCATAGTGGTCTGAACATTACTTCCAGAAAACATTTTTCCTAAGGTTTTAGTGTTTGATTACTAAAATATTTTTTAATCAATTAAAAGTATATTTTTTTAATTTTTCAAAAAGAAAGCAATAATTTAAAAAATTTGTTTATAAATTCATAAATCAATTTCTAGGGTGCCATGCCATTTGTCATGATGATCTCTTGCATTTGATGAGGACGCTAGCACCAGATAATTAGGGAATTTTATGAATTGCAATAGCCATGGGAATTGCTTGGCGTGTATTATTGATGGTTAGTGAACTCATAGTTTCATGTCCTCTAATGGAGTTCCTAGGATTGATTTTACATCTATGTCACCATCTAGAACTATTGATTTAGTATTAGAAAGAAGTTGAACAAGTTTTGTTAAAGGATATTGTGGTTCTTGCCAAAATGCCAAGGCAAGAATGCACATGAAGGCACTTTTTATTTAGAAAGGATAAGAAAGCAACTAGCAACCAAAAATTTTAATCTGCTTGTAGCCCTACATGTGTCACCACTGTTTTTTTTTTCTTTGTTTTGCCCGTGGTTGTTTTCTTTGTTAGTATGGTTTCTGTCTGACTGAAACAATCCATCAGTAATGACAGGTAGTAGATGAATTCATCACGAGGCGCGTTGACACGAAATGGTAAGGAGAATTCTTGATCTGGTCACTTTGATTTGCTCATAATTGTATATTTTCTAAAGAAGCCTATGAAGTAGTGCTTTATACCGACCTTGACTGTCATATTGTTGCTACAATAGAATAAAAATATAGACACATAGGAAAGGCTAAATGGAACTAAATAACTTTGTGGTGGAGTTTGGTTATGTTTTTCCTTAACCGTTGACATTTTTCCAATAAATATATCCACTAGGTTCTAGTTGTTTGCATATATCCTTTTTGCCATGTTTCTCATCATATTCATCACTTGAACTATCAGGTTTCTAGAAGGTGATTTTGACACATGTTAGGCAAATGCAGCAACCCCACAGGAATTAGATGTTGTGAAATGTTGTGGTACATTTTCTTGGCCTCAGATTTTATTTTGTGATTAAATATTGTGTACTAATATAAATAATATCAACTAGCTATTTATTCAAATAACTTTTGATTATTTGATTATTTGAGTATTGTATACTTCATTTGTGACAACAACTTATAATATTTAATTTCTTATTAGGTACATTTTCTTGGGATGGGATCATTGAGCAAGATGTACACACCTGGCCTATCTTCCTCCACCGTGGCTACTTCAAGGACACAAGCGCAACTAAACAGATAATTGCTTAACCTCAAAGAGCAACTTGCTCAGTAGGACGAAGAAACCAAAGAATTCAAGCATACTAGATTATTATGTTATAAGAGGACATTTTTTTTTCCGTTGGAGTATTTGTTACAAACTATATTGATATTTGTTTGATTTTGTTTCTATTAACATTTTGTTAGATACTTGAATATTTATGAACAATTTTGACTTTATTGGTTTCGAAAATATGTTTAGAATCTGATTATTATGTTGGCTAGATTGGAAAAATTTTTAGATTTATTAGATAGATATTCGTGGTTAAATTCGGTATTTGTGTTTATTGGGTAAGATATTTTTTTTAATAGGAAAAATTTTAAAAATAATAAATTTTTTAAATAAAAAAAATCCATTGCTAAACTTGTCAGAAAAAAAATAATTTGTTGCTAAATTCATAACTAAAAATTCGTCGTTAAATTCGTGAAAAAAATTTCATCACTAAATTCGTGGGAAAAAAATTTGTTACTAAATTCGTCGAAAAAAACTAAATTCGTGATAAAAATTTCATCACCAAATTCGTCGTAAAAATCTGTCATTAAATTCGTCGCAAAGTTCGTAACTAATTTGTGACAAACTTTGCCACCTATATTTTTCATCACAAATTTGCGATGAAATTTTAAAATTTTTATTACAAAATTTTGCGACAGCGTATTGACCACGGAAAATTTTTAGTCACAAAGTTCGTCACAAAGAGTTTTTGTGACTAATTTTCTTCATTTTTTCAATATCAAATCCGGGCTAGTAGTGGGATTTTTTTGTAGGGAATACAACTTACGCAGTTACTTCTTTTGTACAAATCGGATTAAGGTGATTCTAGTGGCATTTAAAAATAAGACATAGAGCTATAATTTCTATGCTCAGAACTTAATCTAATTTAGTCTAGAATGTAGCTCAAAATTGTTGCAAATTTTAGAACAAAAACAGGATAGAAAATAGGGTAGCTTCTTGCAGACTTTGTGCTATGTTTGAAAATTCACCAAAAATTCAATTCTTCATGAAACTTTTCAAATCATATGTCATATCACAACTATGGAAGTCTAGTTTCATTAGAAGAAAACTTCTCTCAATTTGCAGTTATGCAAAAAGAGATATGAAATAAAGAATAGAGAATGGTCATGCTGAAAAAACAGAGCATAATTTTTAATCTCCAAAACTTATGTTCAATGTTCGAAAATTCTTTCTTCCTTTCCTACTCTGTTCTTATCACAGCATGATAACAACTTAAAAACATGTTATTCATGGCTATTAAGCATCAAATAAACAAGCACAAGTAAGGTACTTACCTTTCCAAGCTTCTAAACCTTCTTTGCTCTCTTATACTCTTCTTCCTCCAATTTCCTTGAATTCCATGTGTTTTTAACTTGTCCTAAACTTGTTTTACACATTTTCTACACTTCTTTATGTTAGGGATACTTAGTGGTTGGATGGAGGTTGCTGAATGTAAGCTCAAGTGGAGGTTTCAATAGAGTTTGGGGGTGGTTTTGGAAGGAGGAAGGTGGAATCCGAGAATAGGTTCTTAGGAAGGGAAAGTGGTGTCTTAAGCTTTCTATTTCTCTCTCTTTCTCACCCTATTCCTCTCTCTCTCTCTATCTCTTAGGTGGTGTCAAAAGAAATGAGCCATGTGTCTATCTCTTTACCAATTTGGCCCCTTCCAAGAATATGTGGTGTCAAAGGAAAAGAGCCATGTATCTATCTCTTTACCAATGTGGACCCTATATTGAACCCCAGTTTGGTTCTCTTAATGCTTATTCCAATTATTTTCATTCTCCAATATGTCCTGCTAATATATACTAATTGTAATAAACAAGATTTATAATTAAAACCATAACAAGGAAAGTATGAATCGCACATAAAAATTCATGAATTTTAACACATGGCAATACAAATAATTTAAATGCATGCAGGAAAATAAGAAAAATGCTTATGCAATTACATGACCTAGTATTTTTTCAAAATGGGGTCTTACATTAAGAGTCCAAGGGTAGTACATGACATGGCTAGGTTAGGCTATAATCCTATAGCAACTCAGAAGACGCTTAGAGATGTGAGGGAGTTGAAGGGTTGTTTCCAAAAACCACTCCCTCTTATTTTCTCTCCCTCATTCAAATTCAAATTGAACAAATGTTTTGGGTCGGGTTGACCCTTATAGGTGGACCTGCACCATTTTCCAACTTCTCTTACTCATATATGGGGGATAGATCCGCACATAGCGTGATCATTACAATTGAATGCCACAAATTTTATTTTGAAAAGTGGATCGTGTATTCTACAAGCATACTAAGAGCTCAGAACTATACATCGATTAAGGATATATAACAACTCACTTTCAATGTAATGATGAAGAAGTCGTATCTCACCATACACTAGATTTCTTTTACTAGACACAGTCAACATATCTCTCATCCCTCAAATATTGTATGAGCATACTTGACTCAACTCAAATCATGTATTAACAATTACGTCTCTAAACATTTAGTTATATACATAATTGGCATGTTTGTAAATATAGAGTAATGCGTCGATCAAAGATAACCTTCTTTTTATACTACTTATTTTTAACTTTATCTTAAATATTTTTTTAAATATGCACTACCAAATCGAATCAACCATGATTTCTTAATGGCATATTAAAGTAACAACATTAAAATAAAATTTCCAAAAACAGTTGAAAGTTTTAAAGTTATAAATTGAGGTTGAATATGAACCTTGGGGTCTCACATAATTAGGTATGAAGGGATACACCATTGTATCATATAGATTTTAATTCAAGTGTACTTAATACGTGACCTGAGTTTTCCGTCTTACAAGTCCTCAAAAACTCATAATATTAAGAAAATCTCACGCCTAGTTATTAGACAACTTCAATAGATTGTAGAGAATCCATTTCAATTTCCATATATGTATATACAATCGGTAATCCCATCTTAGTAATCTACTAAGACGGCATATATGTTAATCAATCACGAGTTAATATTGTCTCATCTCTACATGTCACCTAAACATTAGAGGTGATTGCTCGTGTAAGATAACCAATCTAAAAAAAAAATTATCCGATATATGTTTAAATGTTGACACAAGAATTTTGGATACAAAAACAAAATTCAAATATCAATGAATATGAATATTATATCATATATACTCTGTATATAATTACAATCATAATTACAATAACAATTACAATCATAAGCTATGCAATTCAAGTGATTTAACATGTCACATAAATATGTTTCTAGGTATTAGTTTCATAAAAGGATTAGCCACCATCAAATACATAGTCATATATTTTAGCATCACTTTCCTCTATTTAATCAAATATCTGACAAAATTGAAATTTTTGTTAATATATTTGTTTTTACCATGATATTTGAGGTCTTTTGAGTATGCAATAGTTGATTGATTGTTACAATAGATTATCATAGCTCCCATTGAATTACATACTAATCTCAAATATTACAAAATTCTATTTAATCAAACTCCTTCTTGAATTATGGAAGTACAGGCCTTAAATTCGGATTCCATTGTAAAAAGAGATGTATAGATTTGTTTCTTACTACTCCATGAGATAATGCCATTATTGAGCAAGAAAACATAATCAGAGGTAAATTTTATCTCATCTATATCAACTTTCCAATCAATATCTGTGTATACTTTCACTAATAGATCATTTCCTTGACCAAAAAAGGAAATAATCTATAATTCTTTTCAGTTATCTCAATATCCTTTTCATAGCACTCTAGCGACTCCTTTCTGGATTGAATTGATACCTGCTAACTAAATCCATAACATGACAAATATTGGAATGAGTACACATCTTAGCATACATCAAGCTCCCAACCATACCAGAACATGGCACTATGGACATTTCATCTTTTTCTTTAGGAGTCTTTGGGCACATTTTGTGTTTTAAGTTATTACCTTTAGCTATAAAAATATCATTGTGTTTGCAATTTTCCATTCTGAATCATTCTAGAATCTTTTTGATATAAGACTTTTGAGATAATCCTAATAATTTCTTGGAATGATTTTTATGGATTTTAACTCCCAATAAACAATATATCTCACCCATATCTTTTATCTAAAAATTAAAAGATAATCATTTCTTGATCTAGAAGATATACTTCTTGTCAATTATGGCTAACAATATGTCATTAACATATAGGGATAGAATCACAAACTTGTCATTCGACTTCTTTACATAAACATAATTGTGTTCATCTATCATAATGAAATCATAAGAGATTATAACTCTATGAAATCTCAAATATCATTATCTCAAAAATTTCTTAAGACCATAAATTGATCTGTTTAATCTACATATGTTGTCTTCCTAGCCTTTAATGACAAAACCTTCCAGTATGTCATATAGACTTCTTTCTCAAGCTCTCCATTGAGAAAGACAATTCTCATATCAATCTGACGTAATTTTAAAACCAAATTGGATACTCTTGCCAACAACTAGTGAAAGGAAGTAAATCTCACTACCTGGGAAAAGGTTTCTCATAATCAATACCCTTTTATTGAGTATAACCTTTTTCTAACAGTCGAGATTTATACCTCTTAATCCCAATAGTTCCATCTACCATATGCTTCGTTTTGAGAACCTATTTGTTCCCAATAACTTTACATCTTGGTGGACACAAATCCCCCCTAAGCAACGTTTAGGAATTAAAAGTTGATAAAATAATTTTATTTAACAAAACAAAATAGATTATTAACTGAAAAAGAGAGTAATTCCGGGGGGATCAACAATCCCATTTATAAAATTTGGTATACCAATTTGAAAATTTCACATCACCTCTAGCAGTTGATTTTTTTGTCAGAAGTGTGAAAAAAAAAAAATTGTGCTTGTGGGGATTCAAAATGTTGGTTAGGAGAATGCTAGCAATTATTTTCAGATCCACAAAATTTTTATAGAACTACTCCAGTCTCTCCCAAAAAAATGTGAGTCCCATATGTAATGTGATTTTCCTCATTTTTATGAAAGTTCTATCTACACTTTAATGATTGTAGATTATGTTACCAAATGATGAAAACAGAACAACGATGTTTGATGAATTAAATAAAAGATGATCAAATTTTATATAACAATTCAATCTTACATGTATTTTTAATTAAATTATTAACTTACTTTGATTAATTCAAACAAAATCTTAGAAAAGATATTAATGTGGTGATCTTATTAGTTTAGGATTTTCTTAAACCATTTTACATTATTATATCTAATAAAATTTAAATTTTAATTAGATTTAAATCTTCAACTAATCAACTCTCCATTAGACTCCTTAGTAACTCTGTTTTGATCTATCATTTGACCCAAAAGGTGCTATATTTTATTTCCATCGAATATGAGTGGCAGGTATAGGAAAAGGAGCCTTGAGGAACTACTATTAACACATTAATGCAAAATAATTGCCTATATCACTCTACTTTTGTGGAGAAGCAAGCGAGGAGTAATCTTAAATATTCAAATAACATAATTTGCCGAGATCAATAGCCTTTTCGGTATATAGATGGATCTATCGGGTAGGTCTAAACTTCTATTTATCGGTCCATCCTTTGCGGTTGATACGAAGAATATCAGTATTTGAACAAGGATTAGTCCCGCTTCTATTCCTTGCGAAGATTCATCAAAAGGCTGTACTATTTCATAACGTAGATTGTCTCTCGGCCAAGGTGATACCTCATTTTAGAATATAAATATTGTTTAAATCAATCGCATTATAGTAGGTTGGATTTAACTCTTAAACTCACTTTTAGAATGATCTCATCTTTTGTTTATTAAAATCCTCCATAAATTGTGAGCGTTGATATATATTATGCGACCATAAACATAATATCTAATTTGAAGTATAACTTTTGTTTTAATAATAAGCATGTTATTTTTATTTTTTATTTTTCCAGAATAATTTTCTGTTGAGCCACTTAGTTTCACTTGTACATATTAAAAATTTGATTTTGGGGGCTACTACTACCATGCTTTTTTCTTCCCCATTTCTTCCTCTAGAACACATATGAGCCGAATAGTTAAACATGAGGCTAGTGTGCTCACTGAGTTAAATATATTCTAACTATGACATGTGAGAGTTGTACCGAATTTTGCCAATTATCTAATCTAAAAAGATACATAAATGTGTGAAAGCTTCTGTTCTTAACGATAATAGCTATAATGGGAGGAATTCGTTAGTTAGGTCCACACGGAAAGCAATTTTCATAACCTCCCACTTCTCATTTGAGTAAGGGAAAAACAAAATAAAATAAGAAACACATAAATGCGCATTATTATCAAATTGAAAAATACGGCATATAAGACTTTTTAGTAGCATTAATGCCTAACAACATTCTTATTCAATAAAGCATTTATGGGCAAACAAACACCCGGACCAAAAGCCTCTTGGGTAGAGATAAAAACACCCACCTACATTTTTGGGCGATGAGGTGGTGGAGGAGGAGGATCCGAAGTCCTATGTGATGGCCCAGATGGAGGAATATGATCCCCTTTTGGGTATCTCCCGAAATTTAGTCGCGGTGGTGGCGGAGGAGGATCTGAGGTCCTATGTGAGGGCCCAGAAGGAGGAATATGATCTCCTTTTGGGTATCTAGGGAAATTTAGCCTCGGTGGGGGCGGTGGAGGATCCAAAGTCCTATGTGATGGCCCAGAAGGAGGAATATGATCCCCTTTCGGATAGCTCTCAAAATTTAGGAGCAGCGGTGGAGGTGGAGGATTTGAAGTCCCACGGGATGGAGCCGAAGGAGTGACCGGAGGCCCCTTTGGATACACTCTGAAGTCAATACTCTCCACTTTTTTTGATAAGCAAACCTCGAGACCTAAAATAAGAATGATAAAAATTGTCAAACATCGCATTTCTTCAATTAATCTTCCCATTCTCTATTTCTTGCTCTTTCCCCTCGTTCACTAACATGTAGCTTTGTTGTGTGTATAACATACATGCTTATATACGTATATATACCCCTTTTGCCATATTTGAGTTGTGAATAAGGCTTCCCCGTTTGGCTATAATGTTTTGAAAAATATAACAAGCTTTATTGAAGTTATATAAGGAAACTTTTACAAATTGTATAATTAATATACCTAAACAAAATTATGAAGATTTGGAACAGAAGATCTTCATATAATTGATTTGCTAACAATTTCCACATTTAGTTTTTATTCTCGTCACTGAAAAATTTTGACAAATGGGGATTTATGAGTTAAAATTCCCTGCCATACAAGAGGCAAGGGGAAGATATTTCCATCTTCTAATGAATCATGTGAGATGTTTACTTTTTTTGAACGTCCCACATTATCTTGGGCTTTATCCTGAAATAATATTTTTCTTTGGCTTAAAAATTTTACATTTTGGACGAAATAATGTAGGACCTCGTGCATCGTGAGTGCAAACCTTAGGGAATGGAAATCTCCATTTTCTTATTGAGCATTTTTGCTTCTATTTGAGAATTAGGTACTTGAAAAACTAAGGTAAAGCAAGCACTGAGAAGTGAGAGATGGGTAATATTAAAAAAATAATTAACAAATTACTCGATTAAAATTACGTGAGTTTTTAATCAAAATTAACAATATAATGGTAATGTTTTGTTCATTTTGTTAGAAAATTTGATTCGTTCTTACAAAATTCTATAATCTGCGAAAACGTTAATTTTAATTGTAAAACATTATATGTAGAATAAAATAAAATACATTTGGAGAATTCCAATATTATATAAGTTGTACTTTAAGAAGTTTAGAAAAATCACCTAGTTGGTCTAGCGGTTGGACACAAATCCCCCCTAAGCAATGTTTTGGAATTAAAAGTTGATAAAACAATTTTATTTAATAAAACAAAACAGATTATTAACAGAAAAAGAGAGTAATTCCGGGGGAATCGACAATCCGATTTATAAAAATTAGTATACCAATTTGAAAATTTCACATCACGTCTAACACTTGATTTTTTTGTCAGAAGTGAGAAAAAAAAAATTGTGCTTGTGGGGATTCAAAATGTTTGTTAGGAGAATGCTATCAATTGTTTTCAGATCCACAAAATTTTTATAGAACTACTCCAGTCTCTCCCAAAAATATGTGAGTCCCATATGTAATGCGATTTTCCTCATTTTTATGAAAGTTCTATCTACACTTTAATGATTGTAGATTATGTTACCAAATGATGAAAACAGAACAACGATGTTTGATGAATTAAATAAAAGATGATCAAATTTTATATAACAATTCAATCTTACATGTATTTTTAATTAAATTATTAACTTATTTTGATTAATTCAAACAAAATCTTAGAAAAGATATTAATGTGGTGATCTTATTAATTTAGGATTTTCTTCAACCATTTTACATTATTATATCTAATAAAATTTATATTTTAATTAGATTTAAATCTTCGACTAATCAACTCTCCATTAGACTCCTTAGTAACTCTGTTTTGATCTATCATTTGACCCAAAAGGTGCTATATTTTATTTCCATCGAATATGAGTGGCAGGTACAGGAAAAGGAGCCTTGAGGAACTACTATTAACACATTAATGCAAAATAATTGCCTATATCACTCTACTTTTGTGGAGAAGCAAGCGAGGAGTAATCTTAAATATTCAAATAACATAATTTGCCGAGATCAATAGCCTTTTCGGAATCTAGATGGATCTATCGGGTAGGTCTAAACTTCTATTTATCGGTCCATCCTTTGCGGTTGATATGAAGAATATCAGTATTTGAACAAGGATTAGTCCCGCTTCTATTCCTTGCGAAGATTCATCAAAAGGCTGTACTATTTCAAAACGTAGATTGTCTCTTGGCCAAGGTGATACCTCATTTTAGAATATAAATATTGTTTAAATCAATCGCATTATAGTAGGTTGGATTTAACTCTTAAACTCACTTTTAGAATGATCTCATCTTTTGTTTATTAAAATCCTCCATAAATTGTGAGCGTTGATATATATTATGCGACCATAAACATAATATCTAATTTGAAGTATAACTTTTGTTTTAATAATAAGCATGTTATTTTTATTTTTTATTTTTCCAGAATAATTTTCTGTTGAGCCACTTAGTTTCACTTGTACATATTAAAAATTTGATTTTGGGGGCTACTACTACCATGCTTTTTTCTTCCCCATTTCTTCCTCTAGAACACATATGAGCCGAATAGTTAAACATGAGGCTAGTGTGCTCACTGAGTTAAATATATTCTAACTATGACATGTGAGAGTTGTACCGAATTTTGCCAATTATCTAATCTAAAAAGATACATAAATTTGTGAAAGCTTCTGTTCTTAACGATAATAGCTATAATGGGAGGAATTCGTTAGTTAGGTCCACACGGAAAGCAATTTTCATAACCTCCCACTTCTCATTTGAGTAAGGGAAAAACAAAATAAAATAAGAAACACATAAATGCGCATTATTATCAAATTGAAAAATACGGCATATAAGACTTTTTAGTAGCATTAATGCCTAAGAACATTCTTATTCAATAAAGCATTTATGGGCAAACAAACACCCGGACCAAAAGCCTCTTGGGTAGAGATAAAAACTCCCACCTACATTTTTGGGCGATGAGGTGGTGGAGGAGGAGGATCCGAAGTCCTATGTGACGGCCCAGATGGAGGAATATGATCCCCTTTTGGGTATCTCCCGAAATTTAGTCGCGGTGGTGGCGGAGGAGGATCTGAGGTCCTATGTGAGGGCCCAGAAGGAGGAATATGATCCCCTTTTGGGTATCTAGGGAAATTTAGCCTCGGTGGGGGCGGTGGAGGATCCGAAGTCCTATGTGATGGCCCAGAAGGAGGAATATGATCCCCTTTCGGATAGCTCCCAAAATTTAGGAGCAACGGTGGAGGTGGAGGATTTGAAGTCCCACGGGACGGACCCGAAGGAGTGACCGGAGGCCCCTTTGGATACACTCCGAAGTCAATACTCTCCACTTTTTTTGATAAGCAAACCTCGAGACCTAAAATAAGAATGATAAAAATTGTCAAACATCGCATTTCTTCAATTAATCTTCCCATTCTCTATTTCTTGCTCTTTCCCCTCGTTCACTAACATGTAGCTTTGTTGTGTGAATAACATACATGCTTATATACGTATATATACCCCTTTTGCCATATTTGAGTTGTGAATAAGGCTTCCCCGTTTGGCTATAATGGTTTGAAAAATATAACAAGCTTTATTTAAGTTATATAAGGAAACTTTTACAAATTGTATAATTAATATACCTAAACAAAATTATGAAGATTTGGAACAGAAGATCTTCATATAATTGATTTGCTAACAATTTCCACATTTAGTTTTTATTCTCGTCACTGAAAAATTTTGACAAATGGGGATTTATGATTTAAAATTCCCTGCCATACAAGAGGCAAGGGGAAGATATTTCCATCTTCTAATGAATCATGTGAGATGTTTTGTCACGCCCCGAACCGGGAATCTTGATCAGCCGCCCGTTGACCTGGATGCCGGCTATATTTCTACAGAAAATCGGACAGAACCTCCCCATAAATCGGAGGTCTCCCATGTACAATTAAACCTGTATACCTGTATAAATTTTAAATCATCCTGTAAATCAAACAAATGGCCATCCCGGCCTCAAATCAATCCATCACATCTCACCACCGACATCCAGACAACGCAAGGCTAACAATTCAACAACAGTCCTAGCCACAGACCTCTACTGTCATGCCCAACTAGAGCATGAGCAGCCGCCACACCGAGCGGGCCTAAATTTATACAATTATATTACAAATTCCCAAGTTTACACTTTAAACATTTACAAATGCCTCAATGCAAATGAAATGAGAGTTTCGCAAATAAACATACATAAATTATACAGTCATCCCAAAATATGTACACGGTCAACTACGGACCTCAATATCAAGACCACGCAGGGTCGACATTAAATTATGAAATTCATCTTTTCAATTAAAACTTAATCTCACCGTCGTTAATCACCAATCCATCATCAAGCTATCAAGTCCTCGAGCCACATACATCTCCCTAGCACCATAATCCTGTCTGGGGAGGGAAAAAGGAGGGGTGAGTATTCAGGGAAGAATACTCAGTGAGTGAGTGGGTCAATGTAATCGTGTAATATGGGGTGTGAAACTGGAGTGTCAAAACATAAGTATACAAATCATATTTCAAATCATCATGCTTTTCATTTCAACAATAGATCATTTACACGCATCATCAAGTCAAATATGCATCCAAAACACTGTCATCAAAATCATAGAGCTGCCAGCCGAAAATGTCCTGGCAGAGGTCTACTACGACCTATGACAGGCGCACTGGGGATGTTATATGCGATTTTTATTTAAAGTGCTCTCTACCCCAGCGTTGGCGACGGACCTCGTCCAGGTGCTAGACTTGACTAGCAGCCAAGTCCTCCCCCTTTCGGGTTTAACCTGCCTAGTTCCGTGTAGTAAATATAATCTCGACAACTCGTGGGATACCTCAGGCCTAGGCATATCCGGACGCCACCAAAGCGCCTCTCACGGTGTCCTTCGTAGCTACGGAACAATACATATCACAGCCCTCAAGGCCAATATCAATATCATATCAAACATGTGCCGTAAATCAGGTTCACAAACCAAATGCAACATATAGCATAAAATGGCACATTTCACGTTTCAACCACATGGATGCATATTTTCATAATTCAACCACATTTTTGGACACTCCATCGATTCACAAAAATCATTTCCAAAGCCAGTCAAAACATTTTAAGCACGCGATAAATCATGCTCATTTATCAAACTGTTGTAAATCAGAGTTTACATATTAAACGAAAACATTGAAATAAAACCCACTCACCGTATACGGGAGGGTCAATCACTCCCTACAATACACAACAAGTGCCGAAACTGTGCTCCCTTCGATCAAGACATCCAACACTTACGCATGTATGTAATCAGCAAGTTTCAAACCTGCGCAGTTATAGAAAATAGGCTATAACTTCTAATACCCTTTACAAATCAAGGGATTTCTTATTTCATTTTTAAAACTAAGAATGTCTAATGTCTAAAGGCAGACAACCTCATGTCATTCGGAGCTGTGTAGCGAAAGTTATGCTTACAACATATCCACAAGACTCAAGTGATATTACTTAATCAATCTTACACAAAGCTCACACCGTTCCAATCTCTCGCCGCACATTTTCATATCACTTTAACACACCAATATTACTATATATATGCACACACATTCTATACCTTATTACATACGCATATAAACCTCCATCTTGCTTAATAGAGTCATTCTCAATCTCTCCAATGGATTTGATCAAGACATTTTTACATCCACATACTCATTAACCTCTATCCAAAATTCAGCATGCATAAATCCTCACACTCTTGGCCTTAATTTCACGTATACATAGCCAATAACACACCATACTTAAATACCAAAAACACAAGTACATCAAATCCACATTTTTACACTCAAAATCACATTAAAACCCATCAAATTTCATACTCAAAGTTCTAAATCTTTCAGTACATGTTTCCTTAGGGTTTCTCCCCTCAATATGTGCTCATTTAAGACTTAAATCAAACATTTACACAATCACCTATCTAGATTCTCATTTCATCACTTTCATTCCATTTATAAATAATTAATCAAATCAAAATCAAGCCTGATTCAATCCTAAAACCAATCAAAATTGGAAATACGCTTAAAATAAATAAGTTTCCTACGAACTGGAAAATCTTTGAAAAATCATACACTTTTCGTTTCTTATCCGATTTCTTCAAACCATATGTCATTTCAAAGGTATTGAAACCTATTTTCATAATATAGAATTTGTATTTTGATTGCCTATATGCAAGACAACTTATAATGAGAAAGACTGCATCGATCCTTAACTCAAATCCCAATTTCTCATTATTTTCATGCATTCGTCAAATTAAACTCTAAGAGAAATCATTTCAAATCACCAACGTCTTTAAATTCACAATATTCCTCAATTTTATCAATTTCTCCCGAATTCATATAATCCTAATTTAATTCATGTCAATTTCAATTTAAATTTCAAGGAAAACTACACAGACCAATCAAACAAAACTCTAAGACTCTCTAAGACATTCAATCATGCTTTGCAGTCCAATTTACATCAAATTCTAAGCTTAACATAAATAATTTCATACGAAATTGCAGGAAAGTACATTTCCTTTTAATCTAACTTATTTCAAGGCATACATAAAATTTCTAATTCTAATTTCAATCCTAAATTCAATAAAATAACTCAAATATAGAAAGGATTGCATTTCCCTCACCTAGGGTTCACTGCGATCCAAAACCCTAACGTCCAACTGTCTTCTCATTCCATTCCGAAACCTGTAAAACTCCCAATTTAAAGTCAATTTCAGAAATCTAAAGCTGAAACCCTAAAATTAGGGTTAGGGACTGAACCTCACCTATGCAGACCGGATCTCACAGCCGCAGCTAGGGTTTTTGAAAGTCACTAACTACGCTGCAGCAGAGGTTGCAGCAAGTCCGCGCGCAGAAAGAAGCTATCGCGCGCTGGAGCAGCGATCGCCGCGGGCGCGCGCGGGAGGGCGATGCAGGGAGCAACGCAAGGCAGCCAGCACGGCCTGCACCGCGCGCAGTCGCGCGAGCAATCGCGCGCTGCTGCGCGCAGTCGCGCGCGCGAGCAGGAAAGAGAGGCGGCTGTGGGTGGTCGCGGGATGCGGCGGTGCACGGTGGACTGCGGTGGCTGAGAACCACGAGAAGGAGTGAGAGAACTCGCGGTGAGAGAGAAGCCGAGAGAGAGAGAAGGAGAGAGAGTGAGCAAAATAGAGAGAGAATAGAGAGAAGGTGGGGTGGCTGTGGTTGGCAGCGGCGACGGCGGCCGCAGGGCGGAGGCGCGACGGGTCGCGGCGGGGGAGAGGGAGCCGCGGGGATGGAGAGGCGGTGAGGGAGGAGAAAGAGGGAGAGAGAGAGAAGAATGAGAAAATTAGGGCTTAGCCCTAATTTTGACTTTCTTTTTTTTTATTATTATTATTATTATGATTATTATTCTTATTATTATTATATTTCTTTTTTTGTAAATAAATTGATCAAGAATTAAGTGAGTAAATGTATAAATTAATAAATGAATAAATAATCATCTATATATTTTTTTATACTCACTTTATTTTACAAATCGGAAATACGGATATTTTAAATATCCCAAAATTTTCAAATTACTTACCTCAAAATCGAAAATCAATATAATTTAAAATTCTCTCTCTATATGTAAACGGAGAAATATTTTATTTAATTTCATGAACAGTATATTTGTACGGACACCGCGGTCTCGGTGTTATATGTTTACTTTTTTTGAATGTCCCACATTATCTTGGGCTTTATCCTGAAATAATATTTTTCTTTGGCTTAAAAATTTTACATTTTGGACGAAATAATGTAGGACCTCGTGCATCGTGAGTGCAAACCTTAGGGAATGGAAATCTCCATTTTCTTATTGAGCATTTTTGCTTCTATTTGAGAATTAGGTACTTGAAAAACTAAGGTAAAGCAAGCACTTAGAAGTGAGAGATGGGTAATATTAAAAAAATAATTAACAAATTACTCGATTAAAATTACGTGAGTTTTTAATCAAAATTAACAATATAATGGTAATGTTTTGTTCATTTTGTTAGAAAATTTGATTCGTTCTTACAAAATTCTATAATCTGCGAAAACGTTAATTTTAATTGTAAAACATTATATGTAGAATAAAATAAAATACATTTGAAGAATTCCAATATTATATAAGTTGTACTTTAAGAAGTTTAGAAAAATCACCTAGTTGGTCTAGCGGTTGGACACAAATCCCCCCTAAGCAATGTTTTGGAATTAAAAGTTGATAAAACAATTTTATTTAATAAAACAAAACAGATTATTAACTGAAAAAGAGAGTAATTCCGGGGGAATCGACAATCCGATTTATAAAAATTAGTATACCAATTTGAAAATTTCACATCACGTCTAGCACTTGATTTTTTTGTCAGAAGTGAGAAAAAAAAATTGTGCTTGTGGGGATTCAAAATGTTGGTTAGGAGAATGCTATCAATTGTTTTCAGATCCACAAAATTTTTATAGAACTACTCCAGTCTCTCCCAAAAATATGTGAGTCCCATATGTAATGCGATTTTCCTCATTTTTATGAAAGTTCTATATACACTTTAATGATTGTAGATTATGTTACCAAATGATGAAAACAGAACAGCGATGTTTGATGAATTAAATAAAAGATGATCAAATTTTATATAACAATTCAATCTTACATGTATTTTTAATTAAATTATTAACTTATTTTGATTAATTCAAACAAAATCTTAGAAAAGATATGAATGTGGTGATCTTATTAATTTAGGATTTTCTTAAACCATTTTACATTATTATATCTAATAAAATTTATATTTTAATTAGATTTAAATCTTCGACTAATCAACTCTCCATTAGACTCCTTAGTAACTCTGTTTTGATCTATCATTTGACCCAAAAGGTGCTATATTTTATTTCCATCGAATATGAGTGGCAGGTACAGGAAAAGGAGCCTTGAGGAACTACTATTAACACATTAATGCAAAATAATTGCCTATATCACTCTACTTTTGTGGAGAAGCAAGCGAGGAGTAATCTTAAATATTCAAATAACATAATTTGCCGAGATCCATAGCCTTTTCGGTATCTAGATGGATCTATCGGGTAGGTCTAAACTTCTATTTATCGGTCCATCCTTTGCGGTTGATATGAAGAATATCAGTATTTGAACAAGGATTAGTCCCGCTTCTATTCCTTACGAAGATTCATCAAAAGGCTGTACTATTTCAAAACGTAGATTGTCGCTCGGCCAAGGTGATACCTCATTTTAGAATATAAATATTGTTTAAATCAATCGCATTATAGTAGGTTGGATTTAACTCTTAAACTCACTTTTAGAATGATCTCATCTTTTGTTTATTAAAATCCTCCATAAATTGTGAGCGTTGATATATATTATGCGACCATAAACATAATATCTAATTTGAAGTATAACTTTTGTTTTAATAATAAGCATGTTATTTTTATTTTTTATTTTTCCAGAATAATTTTCTGTTGAGCCACTTAGTTTCACTTGTACATATTAAAAATTTGATTTTGGGGGCTACTACTACCATGCTTTTTTCTTCCCCATTTCTTCCTCTAGAACACATATGAGCCGAATAGTTAAACATGAGGTTAGTGTGCTCACTGAGTTAAATATATTCTAACTATGACATGTGAGAGTTGTACCGAATTTTGCCAATTATCTAATCTAAAAAGATACATAAATTTGTGAAAGCTTCTGTTCTTAACGATAATAGCTATAATGGGAGGAATTCGTTAGTTAGGTCCACACGGAAAGCAATTTTCATAACCTCCCACTTCTCATTTGAGTAAGGGCAAAACAAAATAAAATAAGAAACACATAAATGCGCATTATTATCAAATTGAAAAATACGGCATATAAGACTTTTTAGTAGCATTAATGCCTAAGAACATTCTTATTCAATAAAGCATTTATGGGCAAACAAACACCCGGACCAAAAGCCTCTTGGGTAGAGATAAAAACTCCCACCTACATTTTTGGGCGATGAGGTGGTGGAGGAGGAGGATCCGAAGTCCTATGTGACGGCCCAGATGGAGGAATATGATCCCCTTTTGGGTATCTCCCGAAATTTAGTCGCGGTGGTGGCGGAGGAGGATCTGAGGTCCTATGTGAGGGCCCAGAAGGAGGAATATGATCCCCTTTTGGGTATCTAGGGAAATTTAGCCTCGGTGGGGGCGGTGGAGGATCCGAAGTCCTATGTGATGGCCCAGAAGGAGGAATATGATCCCCTTTCGGATAGCTCCCAAAATTTAGGAGCAACGGTGGAGGTGGAGGATTTGAAGTCCCACGGGACGGACCCGAAGGAGTGACCGGAGGCCCCTTTGGATACACTCCGAAGTCAATACTCTCCACTTTTTTTGATAAGCAAATCTCGAGACCTAAAATAAGAATGATAAAAATTGTCAAACATCGCATTTCTTCAATTAATCTTCCCATTCTCTATTTCTTGCTCTTTCCCCTCGTTCACTAACATGTAGCTTTGTTGTGTGTATAACATACATGCTTATATACGTATATATACCCCTTTTGCCATATTTGAGTTGTGAATAAGGCTTCCCCGTTTGGCTATAATGTTTTGAAAAATATAACAAGCTTTATTTAAGTTATATAAGGAAACTTTTACAAATTGTATAATTAATATACCTAAACAAAATTATGAAGATTTGGAACAGAAGATCTTCATATAATTGATTTGCTAACAATTTCCACATTTAGTTTTTATTCTCGTCACTGAAAAATTTTGACAAATGGGGATTTATGATTTAAAATTCCCTGCCATACAAGAGGCAAGGGGAAGATGTTTCCATCTTCTAATGAATCATGTGAGATGTTTACTTTTTTTGAACGTCCCACATTATCTTGGGCTTTATCCTGAAATAATATTTTTCTTTGGCTTAAAAATTTTACATTTTGGACGAAATAATGTAGGACCTCGTGCATCGTGAGTGCAAACCTTAGGGAATGGAAATCTCCATTTTCTTATTGAGCATTTTTGCTTCTATTTGAGAATTAGGTACTTGAAAAACTAAGGTAAAGCAAGCACTTAGAAGTGAGAGATGGGTAATATTAAAAAAATAATTAACAAATTACTCGATTAAAATTACGTGAGTTTTTAATCAAAATTAACAATATAATGGTAATGTTTTGTTCATTTTGTTAGAAAATTTGATTCGTTCTTACAAAATTCTATAATCTGCGAAAACGTTAATTTTAATTGTAAAACATTATATGTAGAATAAAATAAAATACATTTGGAGAATTCCAATATTATATAAGTTGTACTTTAAGAAGTTTAGAAAAATCACCTAGTTGGTTTAGCGGTTGGACACAAATCCCCCCTAAGCAATGTTTTGGAATTAAAAGTTGATAAAACAATTTTATTTAATAAAACAAAACAGATTATTAACTGAAAAAGAGAGTAATTCCGGGGGAATCGACAATCCGATTTATAAAAATTAGTATACCAATTTGAAAATTTCACATCACCTCTAGCACTTGAATTTTTTGTCAGAAGTGAGAAAAAAAAAATTGTGCTTGTGGGGATTCAAAATGTTGGTTAGGAGAATGCTATCAATTGTTTTCAGATCCACAAAATTTTTATAGAACTACTCCAGTCTCCCCCAAAAATATGTGAGTCCCATATGTAATGCGATTTTCCTCATTTTTATGAAAGTTCTATCTACACTTTAATGATTGTAGATTATGTTACCAAATGATGAAAACAGAACAGCGATGTTTGATGAATTAAATAAAAGATGATCAAATTTTATATAACAATTCAATCTTACATGTATTTTTAATTAAATTATTAACTTATTTTGATTAATTCAAACAAAATCTTAGAAAAGATATTAATGTGGTGATCTTATTAATTTAGGATTTTCTTCAACCATTTTACATTATTATATCTAATAAAATTTATATTTTAATTAGATTTAAATCTTCGACTAATCAACTCTCCATTAGACTCCTTAGTAACTCTGTTTTGATCTATCATTTGACCCAAAAGGTGCTATATTTTATTTCCATCGAATATGAGTGGCAGGTACAGGAAAAGGAGCCTTGAGGAACTACTATTAACACATTAATGCAAAATAATTGCCTATATTACTCTACTTTTGTGGAGAAGCAAGCGAGGAGTAATCTTAAATATTCAAATAACATAATTTGCCGAGATCAATAGCCTTTTCGGTATCTAGATGGATCTATCGGGTAGGTCTAAACTTCTATTTATCGGTCCATCCTTTGCGGTTGATATGAAGAATATCAGTATTTGAACAAGGATTAGTCCCGCTTCTATTCCTTGCGAAGATTCATCAAAAGGCTGTACTATTTCAAAACGTAGATTGTCTCTCGGCCAAGGTGATAGCTCATTTTAGAATATAAATATTGTTTAAATCAATCGCATTATAGTAGGTTGGATTTAATTCTTAAATTCACTTTCAGAATGATCTCAACTTTTGTTTATTAAAATCCTCCATAAATTGTGAGCGTTGATATATATTATGCGACCATAAACATAATATCTAATTTGAAGTATAATTCTTGTTTTAATAATAAGCATGTTATTTTTATTTTTATTTTTCCAAAATAATGTTCTGTTGATCCCCTTTCGGATAGCTACCAAAATTTAGGAGCAATGGTGGAGGTGGAGGATTTGAAGTCCCGTGGGATGGACCCAAAGGAGTAACCAGAGGCCCCTTTGGTTACACTCCGAAGTCAATACTATCACACCCCAAACCGGGAATCGTGAACAGCCACCCGTTGCCTTGAATGCCGACTCGGGCAGAATCTCCCCTTAGATCGGAGGTCTCCCATGTACAAATAAACCTGTTTAAACTTGTATAATTCAAAATCATCCTGAAAATAAAACAAATTGTCATCCCGGCCTCTCCAAAACCAACAACTCCCATAGCTGACATCCAGAACAACGCAAAGCTATAAAAATCTATCAACAACTCTAACCACAGACCTCTACTGTCATGCCCAACTAGAGCATGAGCAGCCCCCACACCGAGCGGACCTAAATTTTATGTAAATTTACAACAATTTTCCCAAGTAATATTCAAATACATACAATCGCCTCAATGCAAATGAAATATGAGAGTTTCGCAAATAAACATACATAAATTATACAGTCATCCCAAAATAAGTACACGGCCAACTACGGATCTCAACAAGACCACGCAGGGTCGACATAAAGTACGAAATTCATATTTTTATTTAAAACTTAAATCTCACTATCGTGAATCACTCAAATCCACCAAAATCTCCAAAATCTGAAGCATCGCTCCAGCACAACAATCCTGTCTGAGGGAGGAAAGAAGAGGGGTGAGTATCTATGTGAGTGAGGGGATTAATCTCAAGTACTAATAGTGTAGGTGAATATTGGAGTGCCAATATCATTCGTAACCAATACTTCAAATTCCGCAGTAAATCATGATATTTTCGAATAAAATGAACTCATTTAATCATTCACACGATATCATACATATATGCATCCATTTAAAATCAAGTATATCATAGAGCAAGCCAAAAGAATCCTGGCAAAGGTCAACCATGACCTGGGACAGGCGCATCGGAGGTTTTATTATGCAAAGTGTTTCAAAAGTAACTCTCTACCCTGACGTTGGCTGTGGGTTTAGCCCTTGCTTACCCAGACTCGTCAATAGGACCACGTGCGGTGCTAGACGGTGATGGACACACGTCCTCCCCCAAATATGGGTTCAACCGGCCGCGCCTATGAATATATATATGCTCGTCAATAGGACCACGTGCGGTGCTAGACGGTGATGGACACACGTCCTCCCCTGATGAGGGTTCAACCGGCTGCGCCTATGAATATATGACTGGACGTTTGCGGATACCTCCTGCAGAAGCGTATCTGGGCAACTCGTGCCTCTACAAAGTCCCTTTGTAGCTACAGAATCATCAATATCATCATCATAGTATCACAAGGGCACAACGTCCCGCAGATAAGAATCATATCATCACAAGTGGGCATCCCAGTACCCTCACAGATCTTTAAAATATTTCAAATCCGTGTGTCAATACAATTTCATCGAAATTATTTAAATTCAACAAACCAATGCAATGGTCGAATAGCAAACATTCCGTTTCTCAAATCATGGCACAATTTCATTTCTTTTCAAACATGGATACATAATCGTGGAAAACATAAGTACGACACTCCAATAATCACAAAACATAAGTACACACGTCGAATCAATGCATATCAAAGCATGTTTTGTTTAAAACACGGTAAAATCAGATTTTCACCATTTCATGTAAGAGATTAGGATCTCACTCACATTCTAGGGAGGATAATCACTCCCTATTTCCACAATTTAACTAATTCGACTCCTCGAGTCTCCAACAAGATCAACCTAATCAAAGTATCACATAAAACATGAAATTTTTAATTATTCTTAGGGTTTATCATTTTCCCTAAATTTGTACAAATCTTAATTCTCCAAGTTATGAATAAACTCTAATGTTATCAATTTTCATTCCATTTATAAGTAAATAGATAAATCAAAATCAAGTTAAATTCAAACCTCAAATCGTTCAAAATCGAAAACACGTCTAAATACATAAATTCCCTATAAATTAGAAAAATCTTTGAAAATTCATACATTTTTCAATTCTCATCCGATTTCTTCAAACCATATCTCATTTTCAAGGTATTGAAGCCTATTTTTATAATATAGAGATTGTATTTGACTTACCTATATGCAACATCAACTATAATGTAAAACAACGCATCAATCCTTAGGCTCAAATCCCAAATTTTGACTGTTTTCATGCATTCGTCAAATTAAACTCTAAGTGGAACTAATTAAATCAATTTAACTCAATTCTATCATCCGAAACAGCTCAATTTCGTATAAAATTCTATACTTAACCTAAATAATAACATATAATGTCAAACAATGTATTCTAATCGAATCTAACGTGCATCCTAAACCTATACAATACTTCCTTATGCTAATTTCACCCTAAATGCATTCAATTAACAAATCAGTTAGAAATCCATCACCTAGGGTTTTCACAGTTCGCAGATCTACCTTCCGTACGCCATTCAGCTCATTCTGGAAACTGTAGTATTTCCAATTGAAACAAATTTTACCTGTTAGACTTAATCACCTAAAGAATTAAACTTTAGGGTTATTGAGAGACCAACCCTTACCTATGCAGTGAAGAAGATCGCAGGAAACCATCGCGACCTAGGGTTCTTTGTTCTGAAGATTTTAGTGGGCTCTCGAAGGAGAGAGCAGAGTGCTCGAGTGCGCGAGCAAGGGGAAAGCAGCACAGCAGCCGCGTGCTGGGGTAGTCGCGCCCGGGGTCACGCGCGCGTAGGGGCTGTCAGTGCGCGAGCAGTCGCGCGCTGTTGCGCGAGCAGGGAGAAGCAGAGCGAGAGACTGAGGGAGACTGAGAGACAGTGAGCGAAATAGAGAGAGAACTCACAGGAGGGACAGAGAGATCGCGCGAAATAGAGGGAGAGAGGGGAAAAATAGAGAGACAGAGAGGGAGACAACAAAGGACGGCGGTGGTGATGGTGGCAGTTGTGGGTGGCGGAACACAGTGGAGGACCGCGGGAGGGAGAGATTGAGAGAGAGCAACCGAGAGAGAAGCTAAGAGAGAGAAGGAGAGAGATAGAGAGGTGGCGGTTCACGGCGGTTCGCGATGGAGGCGTCGAGGGCGAGTGAGGGAGGGCGGCGGTGAGGGGAATGCGAAGAGGTGGAGAGAGAGTGAAAGGGGAAAGGGGAAGAATTAGGGCTATTAGCCCTAATTCGAATTCTTTTTTTTTTTATTATTATTATATATTTCTTTTTATAAATAAATTATAAATAATTAAATGAGTAAATGTATAAATTAATAAATGAATAAATAATCATCTATATATTTTTATACTTTACTTTACAAATCGGAAATACGGATACCTTAAATATCCCAAAAATTTCAATTTAAAGATCCCAAAATCGAAAATCAATATAAAATTTAAAATATTTTTTCCCATATATATATAAATTGAGGATCTTTTATTAAATTCGGAAACGGAAATAATATACGGATACCGTAGTGTCGGTGTTACATTTTCTAACCCCCTAAAAACAAGCTTCGTCCTCGAAACTGACAAAAGACCTTACCGAAACAAATGGGAAAAGGCTGCGAAGCGCCTTTGGGTCACTGATATTTGGCCATCATCTGCTGACAAACTAGGGATCAAGTAACAAACTCTCTCTTTATACCAGACCACTAATAACTATCTCGGATAGTTAGGTACATTTTTGTACCTCTCAAATACATAACGTAAATGGAGGAATGAGCTTCCTCTAGAATATCTCTACGAAGATTCACTGTCGGCGGGAGTGCAAACCCGTTATCGATATACTACTAGTTCGTTATCACGGACTCAGAACTCTCTGTCATCATCTCTACAGATCTATCATGAATATCTTAGAGCTCCTCATTTGCTCCCTAAATCTCTCTAATGCGGTCGAGCGAAATAATACTCTCACGTAAGAATAATTTGAACCAGTGTCAATAAGAACACGGGCGTCGATTCCAAATATCCTCATGATCCCTGAATGTGAGGAATGGAAAAGATTAACGATATTGAAATGCGAAGCAACTAAATGAAAACATATATATATATCAAACTAGTTAAGCTTCTGAAGTTTTAACTAGTCAAAACTGTACATCGACATCATGATATACAAAATCTCATAGAGAAAACATAACTAAAGTACTACACTGAGGGGTCTGAGGGAGGATTACCCATAACAAAATCCGGGTTCGCCTGTGCGTCCTCCTGCGTCATCGCGAACACATGAGCCTGGGCCCTAGGCTGCTGTCACGACGGTCCTGGCACTGTATTACTCCCGACTGCAGTCCGAGGAGCGGTAAGAGTTGAGTGCGCAGGTACCCCCAGCTGGCCTGTGCCAGAAGTACCAGTACGACTCTGTAAAGTCGATCCTCGACCTAAATCCAGACAGGCACTCATAATGTGACCTTGCTTCCCACACTAAAAGCAAGTAACCCGTATTCTTCATGCCCCGTATGCATGATAATTGCCGTATCTGTGGCAAAAAGGCTGTCTTTGTATAGGCTACGTGGTGACACTAAGAGCTGGTGCCTCAAAACTCTGTGGTCGAGGTGGTGGCATCTGCACCCAATGGGAGGTGTACGACTCATACACCTGCCTAAACGCATTAAATGATGGTGATGGAACCGTGGCTATAATAGCTGGCTTAAAACATGCTAGAAGGGTACACCTGATGAGGAAACATCCTCGGTATTCTAGGTATCTCAGGTACAAATCTAGTACCTCGCCTAATAATCATAATCTTACAAAGGAAGACTTTAAATTAGAAATGATTCAAAGATTAAGGTTAGTTACAAAGTAACTAACCCCCTAAAATGAATAAAATTATAAGTTTAAGAACTGATAACACCAATATGCTAGGTTAGATACGCACCGTATCTAACCCCCTAAAATAATAACTCATATGCCTAAAACCATTGTACTAGGATCTCATGACTGTAATGAAACTCTCATAAGCATTGGGGACTTTTAAAATGTACTTGGGAATACTTTCAAAACTAATCTATAAAACACAGCTCTCAACCTAGAGTTCTGATACCAACCGAACTGTCACGCCCCGAACGGGAATCATGAACAGCCATCCGTTGCCCTGAATGCCGGCTATATTTCTACAAAAAATTGGACAGAACCTTTCCATAAATCGGAGGTCTCCCATTTACAAATAAACCTGTTTAAACCTGTATAATTCAAAATCATCCTGAAAATAAAACAAATGGCCATCCCGGCCTCTTCAAAACCAACAACTCCCATAGCCGACATCCAGAACAACGCAAGGCTATAAAAATCTATCAACAACCCTAGCCACAGACCTCTACTGTCATGACCAACTAGAGCATGAGCAGCCACCACACCAAGCGGACCTAAATTTTATGCAAATTTATAACAATTTTCTCATGTAACATTTAAATACATACAATCGCCTCAATGCAAATGAAATATGAGAGTTTCGCAAATAAACATACATAAATTATACAGTCATCCCAAAATAAGTACACGACTAACTACGGACCTCAACAAGACCACGCAGGGTCGACATAAAGTACGAAGTTCATATTTTTATTTAAAACTTAAATCTCACCGTCGTGAATCACCCAAATCCACCAAAATCTCCAAAATCTGAAGCATCGCTCCAGCGCAACAATCCTGTCTGAGGGAGGAAAGAAGAGGGGTGAGTATCTATGAGAGGATACTTAGTGAGTGAGAGGATTAATCTCAAGTATTAATAGTGTAGGTGAATATTTTAGTGTCAATATCATTCGTAACCAATACTTCAAATTCCACAGTAAATCATGATATTTTCGAATAAAATGAACTCATTTAATCATTCACACGATATCATACATATATGTATCCATTTAAAATCAAGTATATTATAGAGCAAGCCAAAAGAATCCTGGCAAAGGTCAACCATGACTTAGGACAGGCGCATCGGGGGTTTTATTATGCAAAGTGTTTCAAAAATAGCTCTCTACCCCGACCTTGGCCGTGGGTTTAGCCCTTGCTTACCCAGACTCGTCAATAGGACCACGTGCGGTGCTAGACGGTGATGGACACACGTCCTCCCCCAAATATGGGTTCAACCGGCCGCGCCTATGAATATATATATGCTCGTCAATAGGATCACGTGTGGTGCTAGACGGTGATGGACACATGTCCTCCCCCAAATATGGGTTCAACCGGCCGCGCCTATGAATATATATATGCTTGTCAATAGGACCACGTGCGGTGCTAGACGGTAATGGACACACGTCCTCCCCCGATGAGGGTTCAACCGGCTGCGCCTATGAATATATAACTGGACGTTTGCGGATACCTCCTGCAGAAGCGTAACCGGGCAACTCGTGCCTCTACAAAGTCCTTTCGTAGCTACGGAATCATCAATGTCATCATCATAGTATCACAAGGGCACAATATCCCGCAGATAAGAATCATATCATCACAAGTGCGCATCCAAGTACCCTCACAGATCTTTAAAGCATTTCAAATCCGTGTGCCAATACAATTTCATCGAAATTATTTAAATTCAACAAACCAATGCAATGGTCGAATAGCAAACATTCCGTTTCTCAAATCATGGCACAATTTCATTTCTTTTCAAACATGGATACATAATCATGGAAAACATAAATACGACACTCCAATAATCACAAAACAGATTTGAGAATTTAATATCACACGTCGAATCAATGTATATCAAAGCATGTTTTGTTTAAAACACGGTAAAATCAGATTTTCACCATTTCATGTAAGAGATTAGGGTCCCACTCACATTCTAGGGAGGGTAATCACTCCCTATTTCCACAATCAAACCAATTCGACTCCTCGAGTCTCCAACAAGATCAACCTAATCAAAGTATCACATAAATCATCAAATTTTCAATTATTCTTAGGGTTTATCATTTTCCCTAAGTTTGTACAAATCTTAATTCTCCAATTTATGAATAAACTCCAATGTCATCAATTTTCATTCCATTTATAAGTAAATAGCCAAATCAAAATCAAGTTAAATTCAAACCTAAAATCGTTCAAAATCGAAAACACGTCTAAATACATAAATTCCCTATAAATTAGAAAATTCTTTGGAAATTCATACACTTTTCAATTCTCATCCGATTTCTTCAAACCATATCTCATTTTCAAGGTATTGAAGCCTATTTTCATAATATAGAGATTGTATTTGACTTACGTATATGCAACATCAACTATAATGTAAAACAACGCATCAATCCTTAGGCTCAAGTCCCAAATTTTGACTGTTTTCATGCATTCGTCAAATTAAACTCTAAGTGGAACCATTTAAATCAATTTAACTCAATTATATCATCCGAACCAGCTCAATTTCGTATAAAATTCTATACTTAACCTAAATAATAACATATAATGTCAAACAATGTATTCTAATCGAATCTAACGTACATCCTAAACCTATACAACACTTCCTTATGCTAATTTCACCCTAAATGCATTCAATTAACTAAATCAGTTAGAAATCCCTCACCTAGGGTTTTCACAGTTCGCAGATCTACCTTCCGTGCGCCATTCAGCTCATTCTGGAACCTGTAGTATTTCCAATTGAAACAAATTCTACCCGTTAGACTTAATCACCTAAAGAATTAAACTTTAGGGTTATTGAGGGACCAACCCTTACCTATGCAATGAAGAAGATCACAGGAAACCATCGCAACCTAGGGTTCTTTGTTCTGAAGATTTTAGTGGGCTCTCGAAGGCGAGAGCATAGCGCTCGAGTGTGCGAGCAAGGGGAAAGCAGCACAGTAGCCGCGCGCTGGGGCAGTCGCGCACGGGGTCACGCACGCATAGGGGCTATCAGCGGGTGAGCAGCCGCGCGCTGTTGCGCGAGCAAGGAGAAGCAGAGCGAGAGACTGAGGGAGATTGAGAGACAGTGAGCGAAATAGAGAGAGAACTCACGGGAGGGGGAGAGAGATAGCGCGACAGAGAGAGAGATCGGGCGAAATAGAGAGAGAGGGGAAAAACAAAGAGACAGAGAGGGAGACAACAAAGGACGGCGGTGATGGTGGCGGTTGTGGGTGGCAGAACACGGTGGAGGACCGCGGGAGGGAGAGATTGAGAAAGAGCAACCGAGAGAGAAGCCGAGAGAGAGAAGGAGGGAGATAGAGAGGTGGTGACCCGCGGCGGTTCGCGGCGGTTTGCGGTGGAGGCGGGGAGGGCGAGTGAGGGAGGGCGGTGGTGAGGGAATGCGAAGAGGCGGAGAGAGAGTGAAAGGGGAAAGGGGAAGAATTAGGGTTATTAGCCTTACTTCAAAAATTATTTTATTTATTATTATTATTATTATTATTATTATTATTATTATTATTATATATTTCTTTTTATAAATAAATTATAAATAATTAAATGAGTAAATGTATAAATTAATAAATGAATAAATAATCATCTATATATTTTTATACTCACTTTACTTTACAAATCGAAAACACGGATACCTTAAATATCCCAAAAATTTCAATTTAAAGATCCCAAAATCGAAAATCAATATAAAATTTAAAATATATTTTTTTCCCATATATATATAAATTGAGGATCTTTTATTAAATTCGGAAACGGAAATAATATACGGACACCGTAGTGTCGGTGTTACAAATACTCTCCACTTTTTTTTTATAAGCAAATCTCAAGACCTAAAATGAGAACGATAAAAATTGTCAAACATCGCATTTCTTGAATTAATCTACCCATTCTCTATTTCTTGCTCTTTCCTCTCGTTTACTAACCTGTAGCTTTGTTGTGTGTATAATATACATGCTTATATACATATATATACCCCTTTTTCCATATTTGATTTGTGAATAAGGCTTCCCCGTTTGGCTATAATGTTTTGAAAAATATAACAAGCTTTATTTAAGTTATATAAGGAAACTTTTACAAATTGTTTAATTAATATACCTAAACAATATTATGAAGATTTGGAACACAAGATCTTCATATAATTGATTTGCTAACAATTTCCACATTTAGTTTTTACTCTTGTCACTTAAAATTTTTGACAAATGGGGATTATGATTTAAAATTCCTTGCCATAAAGGAGGCAAGGGGAAGATATTTCCATCTTCTAATGAATCATGCGAGATGTTTACTTTTTTTGAATGTCCCACATTATCTTGGGTTTTATCCTGAAATAATATTTTTCTTTGACTTAACAATTTTACATTTTGGACGGAATAATGTAGGGCCTCGTGCATCGTGAGTGCAAACATTAGCGAATGGAAATCTCCATTTTTTCTTATTGAGCATTTTTACTTTTATTTTGAGAATTAGTTACTTGAAAAACTAAGGTAAGTCAAGCACTTAGCAGTGAGAGAAGGGTAATATTAAAAAAAAATAAAAAATTATTCGATTAAAATTATGTGAGTTTTTAAACAAAAATTAACAATATATAGGTAATGTTTCGTTCGTTTTGTAAGAAAATTTGATTCGTACTTACAAAATTCTATAATCTGCAAAAACGTTAATTTTAATTGTAAAACATTATATGTAGAATAAAATAAAATACATTTGGAGAACTCCAATATTATATAAGTTGTACTTTAAGAAGTTTAGAAAAATCACCTAGTTGTTCTAGCGGTTGGACACAAATCCCCCCTAAGAAATGTTTTGGAATTAAAAATTGATAAAATAATTTTATTTAATAAAACAAAACAGATTATTAATTGAAAAAGAGAGTAATTCCGGGGGGATCGACAATCCGATTTGTAAAAATTACTATACCAATTTGAAAATTTCACATCACCTCTAGCATTTGATTTTTTTGTCAAAAGTGTGAAAAAAAATTGTGCTTGTGGGGATTCAAAATGTTGGCCAGGAGAATGCTATCAATTGTTTTCAGATCCACAAAAATTTTATAGAACTACTCCAGTCTCTCCCAAAAAAATGTGAGTCGCATAAGTAATGCGATTTTCCTCAATTTTATGAAAGTTCTATCTACACTTTAATGATTGCAGATTATGTTACCAAATGATGAAAACAGAACAACGATATTTGATGAATTAAATAAAATATGATCAAATTTTATATAATAATTCAATCTAACATGTATTTTTAATTAAATTATTAACATTTTTTTTTTAATTCGAACAAAATTTTAGAAAAGATATTAATGTGGTGATCTTATTAATTTATGATTTTCTTAAACCTTATATCTAATAAAATTTATATTTTAATTAGATTTAAATCTTCAACTAAATAACTCTCCATTAGACTCCTTAGTAACTCTGTTTTGATCTATCATTAGACCCAAAAGGTGTGATATTTTATTTCCATTGAATATGAGTGGCAGGTACAGGAAAAGGAGCCTTGAGGAACTACTATAAACGCATTAATGAAAAATAATTGCCTATGTCACTCTACTTTTGTGGAGAAGCAAGCGAGGAGCAATTTTAAATATTCAAATTACATAATTTGTAGAGATCGATAGCCTTTTTGGCATCTAGATGGATCTACCGGCCTGTTCTAAACTTTTATTTATCGGTGCATCCTTTGCTATTGACATGAAGAATATCAGTATTTGAACAAAGATTAGTCCCAGCTCTGTTCCTTGCGTAGATTCATCAAAAGGCTGCATTATTTCAAAACGTAGATTGTCTCTCGGCCAAGGTGATACCTCATTTTAGAATATAACTATAGTTTAAATCAATCGCATTATAGTAGGTTAGATTTAATTCTTAAACTCACTTTCATAATGATCTCAACTTTTGTTTATTAAAATCCTCCATAAATTGTGAGCGTTGATATTTATTATGTGACCATAAACATAATATCTAATTTGAAGTATAACTCTTGTTTTAATAATAAGCATGTTATTTTTATTTTTATTTTTCTAGAATAATTTTCTCTTGAGCCACTTAGTTTCACTTGCACATATTAAAAATTTGATTTTGGGGGCTACTACTACAATGCCTTTTTCTTCCCCGTTTCTTCCTCTAGAGCACATATGAGCTGAATAGTTAAACCTGAGGTTAGTGTGCTCACTGAGTTAAATTTATTCTAACGGTGACATGTGAGAGTTATACTGAATTTTGCCAATTATCTAATCTAAAAAGATACATAAATGTGTGAAACTTCTATTCTTAATTATAATAGCTATAATGGGAGGAACCCATTAGTTAGGTCCACACGGAAAGCAATTTTGATGACCTCCTGCTTCTCATTTGAGTAAGGGAAAAACGAAAAACAAAACAAAATAAGGAACACATAAATGCGCATTATTATCAAATTGAAAAATACGACATATAAGACTTTTTAGTAGCATTAATGCCTAACAACATTCTTATTCAATAAAGCATTTATGAGCAAACAAACACCCAGGACCAAAAACCTCTTGGGTAGAGATAAAAACTCCCACCTACATTTTTGGGCGATGAGGTGGTGGAGGAGGATCCGAAGTCCTATGTGATGGCCCAGATGGAGGAATATGATCCCCTTTTGGGTATCTCCCGAAATTTAGTCACGGTGGTGGCGGAGGAGGATCTGAGGTCTTATGTGAGGGCCCAGAAGGAGGAATATGATCCCCTTTTGGGTATCTCCAGAAATTTAGCCTCGGTGGTGGCGGTGGAGGATCCAAAGTCCTATGTGATAGCTCAGAAGGAGGAATATGATCCCCTTTCGGATAGCTTCCAAAATTTAGGAGCAACGGTGGAGGTGGAGGATTTGAAGTCTCGTGGGACGAACTCGAAGGAGGAACCAGAGGCCCCTTTGGATACACTCCAAAGTCAATACTCTCCACTTTTTTTGAAAAGCAAATTTAGAGACCTAAAATAAGGATAATAAAAATTGTCAAACATCGCATTTCTTGAATTAATCTACCCATTCTCTATTTCTTGCTCTTTCCTCTCATTCACTAACCTGTAGCTTTGTTGTATGTATAATATACATGCTTATGTACATATATATACCCCTTTTGCCATATTTGAGTTGTGAATAAGGCTTCCCCATTTGGCTATAATGTTTTGAAAAATATCACATGCTTTATTTAAGTTATATAAGGAAACTTTTACAAATTGAATAATTAATATACCTAAACAAAATTATGAAGATTTGGAACACAAGATCTTCATATAATTGATTTGCTAACAATTTCCACATTTAGTTTTTATTCTTGTCACTAAAAAATTTTGACAAATGGGGATTTATGATTTAAAATTCCTTGCCATAAAGGAGGCAAGGGGAAGATATTTCCATCTTCTAATGAATCATGCGAGATGTTTACTTTTTTTGAATGTCCCACATTATCTTGTGCTTTATCCTGAAATAATAATTTTCTTTGACTTAAAAATTTTACATTCAGATGAAATAATGTACGACCTTGTGCATCGTGAGTGCAAACATTAGCGAATGTAAATCTCCATTTTTTTTATTGAGCATTTTTACTTTTTATTTTTGAATTAGGTACTTGAAAAACTAAGGTAAAGCAAGCAATTGGAAGCGGGAGATGGGTAATATTAAAAAAATAATAATAACGAATTACTCGATTAAAATTACGTAAGTTTTTATACAAATATTAGCAACATATTGGTAATTTTTCGTTCATTTTGTAAGAAAATTTGATTCATACTTACAAAATTGCATAATTTACGAAAAAGTTACTTTTAATTGGAAAACATTATAGGTGGAATAAAATAAAATATATTTGGAGAGCCCAAATATTATATAAGTTGTGCTATAAGAAGTTTAGAAAAATCACCTTGTTGGTCTAGTGGTTGGGCACAAATATCCCCCAAGTAACGTTTTGGAATTAAAAATTGATAAAATAAATTTATTTAATAAAACAAAATAGATTATTAAGTGAAAAAGTGAGTAATTCCGGGGGATGAACAATCTAATTTATAAAAATTACCACACCATTTGGAAAATTTCACATCACCTCTAGCACTTGATTTTCTTGTCAAAAGGGTGAAAAAGAAAAAATTGTGCTTGTGGGGATTCTAAATGTTGTTCAGGAGAATGTGGTCAATTGTTTTCAGATCCACAAAAATTTTATAGAACTACCCTAGTCTCTCCCAAAAAAATGTGAGTCCCATAAGTAATGCAATTTTCCTCATTTCTGTGAAAGTTTTATTTACACTTCAATGATTGCATATTATGTTACCAAATTATGAAAACAGAACAGCGATGTTTTATGAATTAAAGAAAATATGATCAAATTTTATATAACAATTCAATCTAACATGTACTTTTAATTAAATTATTAACATATTTTGAACAATTTGAACAAAATTTTAGAAAAGATATTAATGTAGTGATCTTATTAATTTATGTTTTTCTTAAACCATTTTATATTATTATATCTAATAAAATTTATATTTTAATTAGATTTAAATCTTCGACTAATCAACACTCCATTAGACTCCTTAGTAACTCTGTTTTGATCTATCATTTGACCCAAAAGGTGCTATATTTTATTTCCATTGAATATGAGTGGCAGGGACAGGAAAAGGTGCCTCGAGGAACTACTATTAAAGTATTGATGCAAAATAATTGCCTATTGCACTCTACTTTTGGGGAGAAGCGAGCGAGGAGTAATCTTAAATATTCAAATAACATAATTTGCCGAGATCGATAGCCTTTTTGGTATCTAGATGGATCTACCGGACCGGTCTAAACTTCTATTTATCGGTCCATCCATTTCTATTGATATGAAGAATATCAATATTTGAACAAGGATTACTCCCTGATCTGTTTCTTGCTTAGATGCATCATAAGGCTGCACTATTTCAAAACCTAGAAAGTCCCTCGGCCAAGGTGATACCTCATTTTAGAATAATAAGTATAGTTTAAATCAATCACATTATAGTAGGTTAGATTTAGTTCTTAAACTCACTTTTAGAATGATCTTAAGTTTTGTTTATTAATAGCCTCTATAAATTGTGAGCGTTGATATATATTATGTGACCATAAACATAATATCTAATTTGAGGTATAACTCTTGTTTTAAAAATAAGCATGTTATTTTTATTTTTATTTTTATTTTTTATTTTTCTAGAATAATTTTCTCTTGAGCCACTTAGTTTCACTTCCACGCATTAAAATTTTGATTTTGGGGGCAACTACTACAATGCTTTTTTCTTCCCCATTTCTTCCTCTAAAGCACATATGAGCCGAATAGTTAAACATGAAGTTAGCGTGCTCACTGAGTTAAATATATTATAACTGTGATATGTGAGAGTTATACTGAAATTTGCCAATTATCTAATCTAATCAGATATATAAATGTGTGAAAGCTTTTATTCTTAACGATGATAACTATAATGGGAGGAACTCATTAGTTAGGTCCACAGGGAAAACAATTTTGATGACCTCCCGCTTCTCATTTGAGTAAGGCAGAAACAAAATAAAATAAGGAACACATAAATGTGCATTATTATCAAATGGAAAAAATACGACATATAAGACTTTTTAGTAGCATTAATGCCTAACAACATTCTTATTCAATAAAGCATTTATGAGCAAACAAACACCCGAACCAAAATCCTCTTGGGTAGAGATAAAAACTCCCACCTACATTATTAGACGATGAGGTGGTGGAGGAGGATCTGAGGTCCTATGTGACGGCCTAGAAGGAGGAATATGATCCACTTTTGGGAATCTCCCGAAATTTAGCTCCGGTGGTGGTGGTGGAGGATCCAAAGTCCTATGTGTTGGGAAAAATAAGTTTATGCAAAACCATGTCAAATACCGTGTTAAATTATCATAATTAAAACAAAAAAACTTAGTAAACTGAAATTGAAATCCAGATCGGATAGAAATGTACCTGATTCTATAGTCGAAGACTGAATAGAGTAAATCCTTGATTCGACCTTCATCAAGGCAGAACGTCATGCCCCAACCCTCGGATCGTGCACGTAACAATCGCCGCATTATCCCAGTATACGGGCAGAACCTCCTCATATACCGGGACTCTGCAAGGCATTCAACCTGTTTATCCAGATTCAAAAACAATTCAACAGCATTCAAATAACCCTCCTAGGTCATCAATTATCTTAGGCATGCAAGATCACACAAACAAAGGGTCCACCGAATCCATCCCTGTACATGCACGCATGCAATTTGGCTAACCTGGCCTTCCAGATAGTTTCCAATGTCGTTTCATCCATATACAACTAAAAACTCAAAATAAAAATCCAAATATCCCATTCAAAACAATAAGTTTTGAAAAAGGAGAATTTAAACGAAAATAATCAAGTTTCATAATGAGCAAGCGTGGATTCTATCAATACCTACCATATCGATTAAATTCATACCAAAAGAATAGTAAAATAGTTTCTTTCCATGGTTTATACTACAATATTCACAAAAAATGAATCCAACATCAACAATACCTATATATATATATTACAAAACAATATCTTCTATAGGCTCCCAATGATGTATCCCTTCTAAGCTTCCCCTAAAAATGTAAGGAGAGGGGTACGTATTGGGAATACTCAGTGAGTGGAGTGCAATGGTATTGTGACAATAAATGAGGGGTAGTCAAAGCATAATTCATAAACAACATTTGCATGTATGAAATGATTTCAATAAATCAAGATAATTCAACAAACATTTGCATCCATACAATTTATATTTTCCAAAAATCATGGGGTCCTTCTATGAAAACACTCCCGTACCAGGTTTGGTCGAACCCGGACGAAAACCCGCAAAGGGATTTTCATTCCATATATCTCAAAATACCAAAACTCCTTTCCTTGGCCTTGAATCGTGCCTCACTGGGGTGCATCCAGATATAGCTCGACATACAACAAATGGAGTCACGTCTGTCTCCCTCGCTAATCTAAACAAACCCTCAACCATGTCATCACGTCGGGTCGCTCCGTAGGGGGAATGACTATAGCCATTTTCATTGCACCTCCTTTCACAATCATTCAATTTTTCAATAAATGTGCCAAAATTCAATTATCAATTGCCAAACCATAAATTTAACAGTCTTAAATCAAATATCCAATAATCACATAGCACATTTTCAATTATAAACACAATAGATGCATATTAAGTACAAATTCATATTTCAGACTTTCTACAATCACAAATCAATTCAATAAATCATGTGAAAATTTATTCAAAATCATTTGTAAATAAACTTCAAACAATTTGCTCATTAAAGCCACAATAGACCATCCACTCACTTCTTGGGAGGGTAATCACTCTCAAATTCTAAATCAAACAAAATCCAACATCTTCTTTGATTCTAAATGCCTCAACCTAAGTCATTGATCATAAATTAATCATTAAATCATATACCAACCCTAGAGCAAATAGGTTCTTTCCAATATATCACAATTCCTAATTTCCCAATAAATTTCTAACACAACATATTATTAAAAAATAACCGTATCTTGACATAGACTTCTTGGATCATTGAAATTCCAATTTTTACTTAAAGATTAGACATAAAACTACAATTTTGATGTCCAAAATCCATTCAAATCATACCAAAGCATCTAAGTCCATGATCATCATTGTCCAGAATTCATAACTCTTATCTGTGTAGTCATGGAAAAATTGTCATAACTTTCACCACACATATCAGATTTAAATGATTCAGATCTCAAATTAAAGATAAGACATTGATCTACAATTTTCATGTTGAGACCTAAGCCTAAATTTATCTTGAAAATAGTTCAAATCTGCACCAAAACTCACGGCCAGAACAAGACACAGAACAGAGTTTTCCGCAGAGTTCTTACCAATTCAAAAATTCAATCCTTAACGAAATCCTTCGAGTCATATGTCATTTTAAAGTCCTAGAAGTCTAGTTTCAGCAGAAATAAACCCTATTCAGTTTGCAGTAGTGTAGAAGGAGTTATGACTTAAAAGATCACAGCAGGTACAGACTGTCCTGCTTGTAGGAAATTTTAGGGTTTTGATTTTCCAACTAGATCTCCAAAATTTCAATAATACATCACAATCTAGCACTAATGAAACTAAACCCAAGATTAGGGAGTGAAAAATACCTTGATTATGATGTTGGATCGATTCGGAGGCGTCAGATTTCAAAATCCCCAAATTTTCTCCATTTTGTACAAACCTTAGATTTCTCAAAATTTCTTCCTTCCCTAGGTTTGAATGGGATTTCGGAGGGATTAACGGAGTGATTTAATGAGGGTGAAATAAATTTTTTGGAAAGAGAAATCAAGAGCGAATGGGGAGAGAAAGTGAGAATGCAAAGAGGGTTTCGTGAGCTGTCGAGAGAGAAATAAGCTGAACAAATGAAGGGCTTAATTCATGTTTTAGATAGTGGATTTGTGAACTTACCATTTTACCCTTTCTATAATTTAAGTTTAATCAAGGTTTGGAGGGCATTTAGGTTATTTGCCACTCAGAGGGCATTTTTATCATTTGTCACTCTAGTGGTTCCACTGCGAGTGCCATGCTCTCTCTAGTCAGTTCCACCGGCTGGGTTGTCCGGTTCCACCGCGCATGTGTATGTCCATGCTCAATGTGCAATTTTTTTATTATTCTTACTATTTTTTTTTATTATTATTATTATTATTATTGTTATTATTATATATATTTTATATATATTAATATTTTGAAATGATGGTGGAACCGCCGGTTCCACCGCCCCTCACAAATGATATATATATATTTTTTTAACTCTCTCTTTCTCTCTCTTCAAATGAAAAATTGATTCCTCCATTTGGACTTCACCCCATGACCTTGCACTCCTCCAAAATGTTTAATACCACTTAGCCACTTCAATTTATACACACTAATTAAATTATAAATTCTTTCTCATTTTCATAAAATACAAAAATTGCAAAATTTTAAATTTCACATTCCACCATTTTTTTTCATATATATATTTTAAAGAAATTAAACAAAAATTTTTTAATACCGAATTTTCGGTATTACAATTCTTAACCCCTAAAAAAAAATTTCGTCCTCGAAATTTAAATCACCAAATCATCTGGTATTACCTCTTTAGTGACTCCTCATTTGACAATGGTACCTTTACTACTACTGGCATCATCAATATTCATAAAAATTTTAGAGAGATTGAAAATCTCAATTTTATTCATCTTGATTATTTCGACTCACTGTAAATATGAATGTAACATAAATATATCAAATATTCATAACACAAGCACACCACATGTCACTTCTCTAAGATAGTTTGAGAACTTGAGTCATCATTCATGCTAGTGTGCTAGGGGCATTGGATAAGCCAAATAGTGCTACCAACTGCTCATAGAAATAATATACACAGAAACAATCAAAATCAATATAATCTTAAATTCAATCATCTAAAATGTTTTACTCTATAACAGAGTGTTAACAAAACTAACAAGATTTCTCAAATAAAGTTCCTCAACAAATATCCCTTTAAAACCAACACTTCACCATGACATATAATCTCAGTGAACACTTAATTATCATGGTTGAAACTAAGGAGATAAGGGAAAGTATATAAGAAAATTCCCATACTCAGAGGCAATGTTTCCACAATTGCATTGCTAACAATGTTTAAAATTTAACTAGTAGCAATCAACTCACATTTAAACATTAAAATTTTAATCCTTCAAATCGACCTAAATGCAGAAACTCTCACAAACAAACCTTTCATTAGACAAAGCCACATCACTAAAATAATAAATCAACAAAATATGTCCTGAATAACCATAGATCTTCTCAAGGCATTATCGTACAAAATCTCTCTACCATAAATCATTCCATCTAAAGTAATATTAACTCATTAACAAAATAAAAGACCTACTGAAGCAAATCATTTTCATCATAGGTACTTGCTATTGTAAGTCTCATTTATGATAATACTATCATGTTTTACTTGTTATGCGTAGATATGCTTTCCAAAATTTGACCTTGTTGCTACTAACCAAAGTTCATGCTTCGAATCTAAAATTCTTCTGAAAAATTTTATAAAAGACTGGAATGAGCATAGAAATTTCTTAGTGAATGGACAACAATGGCATATTGAGCATGAATGAGGGATGAAGGTGATTATGCTAAACACATATCAAAATTCATTCCCATATAATGCCAAACATTATTTGCAATAAAATAAATTCATATCAAATTTTCCATGACTCATATTTTCTAATTCAATAAACAACTTTATATTTTTTTTCCAATTATTTGGGGGTTTGCCAAAACCACTATCCTACCCACGGTAGTTGGTAGGATCAGCCAAGGGGTTTTTCACATTTTTTTTGTTCTATGTTGGAAATTATTAGCAAGAAGGTATTTGCTACCTATAGTTCTCAGTTGATTTAATATGAATCGAGATCTCCAACATATTCCAACTAAAGTCATAAGACACTTTGATTATTATTCACCTCACAGCTAATTATTATAAATGTACCTGCAGCTTATTAGCTTCTACAAGATGCCAACTCAACCACAGCAAAATGAGGCTGAGTGATCCCCTAATCATTGGTTTACCAAAGAACCTAGATAATATACCTCTAATACAAGGTCATGACCTCTTAATACATATCTCGATAGGTTAAATATATCTGTATTTATCTTATCATCACTTCTCTCCACATTAATCTATTAATCTCTTTTTTTATTTCAGAAATGATGAGCACTTTCTCTAAGTTAATTTTTATTATCACAAAATAGTTCATGATGCCAAGAGAACCAACTCATTTCATTATTACAAGCTATAGTACAACTATATAGTTGATTTCAAATCACCAAGGAAAAGTCCTCAAAAAATTATAAGTGCTAATAATCATCTACAAGATAAGGTATTACACAAAGTAGTACAACTTAATCTTATCCCACACATTACGTTGATCCTATTCATTTAAACAGAGTTTACAAATGCCTTGAAAAACAGTTTGCTCCAGTTTCTCACATGCAAATGACCAATAATTTTCTACTATACCTCACTAGGAATCATTGCCTACCAATACAATACATTGGGCCTTATGATAGCAAAGAATAAATCCTTTTAGTCTCACCTACCAGAGACCCATAAAAAGTCTTATCAACTTTTATTCTTAGACACTATGCATAGGAATGATAAAACAAAATCTTCTTATGAGTCGGCACCTTGGGATATTTATCTTTTGTCACAAGGAGTCAATGATTACAAGTATTCTGCACCTAATTTTGACTTACGCCAAAAGACAAATAGCTTGTAGGGTTTCACACTACCAAGTATCAGCCACCAAGAAGCATGCTCAACCCAAAAGTATGACACATTAAGGGATGCACATATGCTCTAATATTTGCTATAAGTTGAATGTTTATGATTCTATCTTCATGTAAATACTATTCGTTAATTCTGTCCTCTTCCTCATTACGAAAAGATGAATAAAAGAAACTTATACTAGAATGATGGCTTAAAGAAGCCAAGTACCCATATTAGAGGGAAACACTTGGGACTGAGTGGGCAAATCTTTACATTGGTTAGCTACAAACATATCATATCATCAATAGTCAAAATAGGTATAGTCATGTACTCTAAACATCAATTTTTACTTAAAGATCTCTTGAAATGAAAAGAACCAGATACATTAACATTTACATGTACTCTCAAATCCAACATGTACTCCGCAAATAAAAATTCTCATTTGATACTTGTGTTGATAGATTATAAAACCCTAGCATAACAACCATTATATTGTACTACATCATTGCCTCCTGAAGTGACTTTTACGCTACAACTTAATTAAGCATCCAAGAGGCTGAGCATAACATTTATCACATCCAATGCCATTTTCACAGCCACTACTTGACTTATGCTTCAATCACCGTAGTAATCCATTACTACAACCGCTATTTGATTCAAGTTTCAATCACCACAGTAATCCATGACAAAGATGACATCAAATAAAAATGCACAGTACCTTGCTTTTCCTATTTAAATGATCTAAATAAGGTATATATATCTAAGTGTATTCCTATTTCAAAGGTGAGGGCTTGCTTTTCTTGTTGGCCACTCTGATCATTGTGCAAATGTGTTAGGAAGACTACAAATAAACTATATATACTTGATAAAAGAGAAATACTATTCTTAACTTACTAAGTTAGAACTTGGACTAGGTATTTGACCCCCTAAAAATAAAATTGATCCTAATGTTTAAGAATCCATGGAAGGTTTTTGTACATCATTTGAAAATTCTTCTTAAAATCTGAAATTTCAAAAGAAGAATGCTTTTAAAACTTTTGAAAAACCTTTGGGGACATTCGGGAACATTTCAAACATTTGCATATTAACAATCATGAACCTAAAATCTGATACTAATAAAGTTGTCATGCCTCAACTCTCGGATCGCGCACGCAACAACCGCCACGTTATCCCAACATACGAGCAAAACCTCCCCATATATCAGGACTCCGCAAGGCATTCAACCTGTTTATCTAGATTCACAAACAATTCAACAACATTCAAATGATCCTCTTAGGTCATCAATTATCATAGGCATGCAAGGTCACACAAACAAAGGATCCACCGGATCCATCCCTGTACATGCACACATGCAATTTGGCCAACTCGGCCTTCCAGATAGTTTCTAACACTGTTTCATCCATATACAACTAAAAACTCAAAATAAAAATCCAAATGTCCCATTTGAAACAATAAGTTTTTCAAAAGGAGAATTTAAACGAAAATAACCAAGTTTTATAATGACCAAGCGTGGATTCTATCAATACTTGCCGTAAGGATTAAATCCAAACCAAAAGAATAGTACAATAGTTTCCTTCTATGGTTTATACAAAAATATTCCCAAAAAATGAATCCAATATCAACAATACATATATATATATATATAGCAAAACAATGTCTTCTACCAACCCCCAATGACGTATCCCTTTTAAGCTTCCTTTGAAAAATGTAAAGAGAGGGGTGAGTATTGGGAATACTCAGTGAGTGGAGTGCAATGGTGTTGTGACAATAAATGAGGGGTAGTCAAAGCATAATTCATAAACAACATTTGCATGTATGAAATGATTTCAGTAAATCAAGATAATTCAACAAATATTTGTATCCATACAATTTATATTTCCCAAAAATCATGGGGTCCTTCTATGAAAACACCCCCGTACCAAGTTTGGCCGAACCCGGATGAAAGCTCGCTAAGAGATTTTCATTCCATATGTCCCAAAATACCAAAACCTCCTTCCTTGGCATTGAATCATGCCTCACTGGGGTAGTCCAGATATACCTCGACATACAGCAAAGGGAGTCACGTCTGTCTCCCCCAGTAAACTAAACCAACCCTCAACCACGTCACCTCGTCAGGTTGATCCGTGGGGGGAATGACTATAGCCATTTTCACTACACCTCCTTTCACAATTATTCAACTTTTTAATCAATGTGCTACAATTCAATTATCAATTGCCAAACCATAAATTTAGCAGTCATAAATCAAATATCTAATAATCACGTGGCACATTTTCAATTATAAATACAATAAATACATATTAAGTACAAATTCACATTTGAAACTTTCCACAATCACAAATCTATTCAATAAATCATGTGAAAATTTATTTAAAATCATTTGTAAAGAAACTTCAAACAATTTGCCCATTAAAGTCACAATAGACCATCCACTCACTTCATGAGAGGGTAATCACTCCCAAATTCTAAATCAAACAAAATCCAACCTCTCCTTTGATTCAGAATGCCTCAACCTAAGACATTGGTTATAAATTAATCATTAAATCATATACCAACCCTAGAGCAAATAGGTTCTTTCCAATATATCACAATTCCTAATTTCCCAATAAATTTCTGACACAACATATTATAGAAAAATAACTGTATCTTGACCTACACTTCTTGGATCATGGAAATTTCAATTGTTACTTAAATATTAGACATAAAACAACAATTTCGATGTTTATGTCCTAAATCCATTCAAATCATACCAAAGCATCTAAGTCCATGAACATCATTGTCCAGAATACATAACTCCTATCTACGCAGTCACTGAAAAATTGTCATAACTTTCACCACACATATCGGATTTAAGTGATTCAGATCTAAAATTAAAGATAAGACATGGATATACAACTTTCATGTTCAGACTTAAGCCTAAATCTATTTTGAAAATAGTTCTAACCCGCAGCAAACCTCACGGCCAGAACAAGACACAGAATAGAGTTTTTTACAAAGTTTATACCATTTCAAAAATTCATCAAAAATTCAATCCTTAACGAAATCCTTTGAGTCATATGTCATTTTAAAGTCCTAGAAGTCTAGTTTTAGCAGAAATAAACCCTATTCAGTTTGCAGTAGTGTAGAAAGAGTTATGATTTAAAAGATCACAGCAGGTACGGACTATCCAGCTTGTAGGAAATTTTAGGGTTTTGAATTTCCAACTAGATCTCCAAAATTCCAATAATACATCACAATCTAGCACTAATGAAACTAAACCGAAAATTAGGGAGTGAAAAATATCTTGATTATGATGTTGGATCGATCCGGAGGTGTCAGATTTCAAAACCCCATATTTTTCTCCATTTCATACAAACCCTAGATTTCTCAAAATTTCTTTATTCCCTAGATTTGATTGGGATTTCAGAGGGATAAACAGAGTGATTTAATAAGGGTGAAATAAATTTTCAGGAAAGAGAAATCAAGAGCGAATGGGGAGAAAAAGTGAGAATGCAGAGAGGGTTTCGTAAGCAGTCGAGAGAGAAATGAGCTGAACAAATGAAGGGCTTAATTCATGTTTTAGATAGTGGATTTGTGAAGTTACCATTTTACCCTTTCTATTATTTAAGTTTAATCAAGGTTTGGAGGGCATTTAGGTTATTTGCCACTCAGAGGGCATTTTGGTCACTTGTTACTCTAGCGATTCCACTGCGAGTGCCATGCTCTCTCTCAGGCGGTTCCATCGGCTGGGCTGTGCGGTTCCACCGCACATGTGTATGTCCCTGCCCAATGTGCAAATTTTTTTTAATTGTTATTTATTATTATTATATTATATATTATATATATATATATATATATATTAATAATTTGAGTGACGGTGGAAGCGCTGGTTCCACCGCCCCTCACAAATGAATTTTTTTTTTTAACTCTCTCTCTCTCTCTCTCTCTTCAAATGAATTCTTTCCCATTTTCATAAAACACAAAAATTACAAAATTTTAAATTTCACATTCCGCCATTTTTCATATATATATATATATATATATATTTTAAATAAATTAAACAAAATTTTCTAATACCAAATTTTCGGTATTACACAGAATCTTGGGTTCGGTTTTTCAGGTCAAATGTATTCTCACATATTCTCTCTATATGATGGGGATATTAGGAAGAAGAGTAATACATTAACCCGTAGACCATAACCGTATTTATAATTATTGGATGACTTTTACCTTCCAAATTTGTCTACTCAGCTTATGGCAGCTGTCATTAAATCATCCTTAGACATTCCGTATTTAACCCATCATAAATAGTAAATGTCTATTGGTATCTACACATAAATAGTAATTTTTTTTTTTGAAAAATTTGATTCAAAAATTAGGAAGTCAAGATTTAAAAAAAAAAAAAAGGAAAAGTTAAATCTAAGAGTTTCCTTTTTTTTTTTTTGTTTCCCAAATTCTAAAATTTTTTTTAAAGGAAACTAAATTCCAAAATATTCATTAAAAGTGTAAATTTTTCAAAAATACTTGAATATGGAAATTTCTTAAGAAAATCAAATTCCAAAAGAATCTTTCAAACCGGAATTTTTTTTTTCAAAATTGTGACATGGAAAAATAAAATCCGAAGTATTCCTTTCAAAAAAGAAAAGAAGTCAATTTTATTACTTGACATAAAAAAAAAAAAAAAAAAAAAAAAAAAAAAAAAAAACTTGATTTTTTTTTGAGAAATCTTAAAGATTCCTTTCCAAAGAAAGGTTTTTGTTTGAAAGTTCAAAAGATCCAGAAAAAAATCAACTTTCTTAAAAAAAATGCTCAAAAAAGAAGAAAAGAAAATATTCCAAAACATTAAGAATCTTAAATCTTTTAAAAACTTGTCATCTTCTTCTCTTTTACCCAAATATATATATATATATATATATATATATTTAAACACCAAATGTCGATTTTAATAAAATACTTAATGTCGACTTTGATGAAAAAACTTCCCAATTATTATTATTTTTTTAATACACTGGAAGTCAACTTTTAATAAAAAATTGAAGTTCGACTTTAATAAAAAGTTTCCATAATTTTTTTTATTGAAATCTACAAAAAAAAAACTGAATATATAAATATGTATATATATATATTTTGCTGAAAACCAAAATATCCATAAATGTTTTCATACATATTTTTCAAAAATTCATAAAGTACTAAAATCATATTAAATCTTAAAATATGTAAAAAAAGATCCCGATGATTTAAGCACGAGAGGTTCTGATACAACTTGTTGGGAAAAATAACTTTATGTAAAACCATGCCAAAGATCAAGTTAAATCATCGGAATTAAAAAAAAAAAAAAACTTAATATACTGAAATTGAAATCCAAATCGGACAAAAGTGTACCTGATTCCATAACCAAAGACTGAATGGAATGAATCCTTGATTCGACCTTTGTTTAAGCAGAATCTTGGGTTTGGCCTTCTAAGTCAAATGTATCCTCACATATTCTCTTTATATGATGGGGGTATTAAGCAGAAAAATAATATATTAACCCGGGGACCACAACCTTATTTATAATTATAGGGTAACTTTTACCTTCCAAATCTGTCTGTTCAACTTGTGGCAACTATCCTTAAATTACTCTCAGACATTCCCTATTTAACCTATTATAAATAGTAAATATCTATTGGTATCTACACCTTAATTTATTTCCATAATCTTTGAGATATTTAAATCCAAATTACTAAATTTTTCAAATTTGTCAGATCACTTTTATATGGGCTTAATTTATGAGACTTGACATTATGTAACACATAATTATTTTAATATATAAACCCAATGTTGGATTAATGATCCAACACAAAGCGATGGCCTAGAAGGAGGAATATGATCCCCTTTCAGATAGCTCCCAAAATTTAGGAGCAACGGTAGAGGTGGAGGATTTGAAGTCCCATGGGATAGACCTGAAGGAGGAACTAGAGGCCCCTTTCGATACACTCTGAAATCAATATTCACCTCTCTTTTTGAAAAGCAAATCGCGAGACCTAAAATAAGGATGATAAAAATTGTCAAACATCGTATTTCTTGAATTAATCTACCCATTCTCTATTTATGGCACTTTCCACTCATTCACTAACCTATAGCTTTGTTGTGTTTATAATATACATGCTTATATACATATATATACCCCTTTTGCCATATTTAAGTTATGAGTAAACCTTCCCCGTTTGGCTATAATGTTTTGAAAAATATCACAAGCCTTATTTAAGTTATTTAAGGAATCTTTTACAAATTGCATAATTAATATACCTAAACAAAATTATAAAGATTTGGTACAGAAGATCTTCATATAATTGATTTGCTAACAATTTCTATATTTTGTTTTAATTCTTCTCACTGAAAAATTTTGACAAATGAGAATTTATGATTTAAAATTTCATGCCATAAAGGAGGCAAGGAGAAGATATTTCCAACTTCTAATGAGTCATGCGAGATGTTTACTTTTTTTGAACATCACAGATTATCTTGGGCTTTATCTTGAAATAATATTTTTCTTTGACTTAAAAATTTTACATTTAAGATGAAATAATGTACGACCTCGTGCATCGTGAGTACAAACATTAGCGAATGGAAATCTCCATTTTGTTTTTATTGAGCATTTTTACTTTTTATTTAAGAATTAGGTACTTGAAAAACTAAGGTAAAGCAAGCAATTAGAAGTGAGAGATGGGTAATATTTTAAAAAAAAAATTAATGAATTACTCTATTAAAATTACGTGAGTTTTTAAACAAAAATTAACAATATAATGGTATCGTTTCGTTTGTTTTGTAAGAAAATTTGATTCATACTTACAAAATTGTTTAATTTACAAAAAGTTAATTTCAATTGTAAAACATTATATGTGGAATAAAATAAAATACATTTGGAGAACCCCAATATTATATAAGTTGTACTTTAACAAGTTTAGAAAAATCACCTAGTTAGTCTAGCGGTTGGACACAAATACCCCCTAGGTAACGTTTTGGAATTAAAAATTGATAAAATAATTTTATTTAATAAAACAAAACAGATTATTATGTGAAAAAGTGAGTAATTCCGGGGGTATCGACAATCCGACTTATAAGAATTACTACACCATTTGGAAAATTTCACATCACCTCTAGCACTTGATTTTCTTTTCAAAAGTGTCAAAAAAAATTGTGCTTGTGGGGATTCAAAATGTTGGTCAGGAGAATGCTGTCAATTGTTTTTAGATCCACAAAAAATTTATACAACTACTCCAGTCTCTCCCAAAAATGAGTCCCATAAGTAATGTGATTTTCCTCATTCCTATGAAAGTTCTATCTACACTTTAATGATTGCAAATTATGTTACCAAATGATGAAAACAGAACAATGATGCTTGATGAATTAAATAAAATATGTTCAAATTTTATATAACAATTCAATCTAACATGACTTTTAATTAAATTATTGACATATTTTGAATAATTCGAACAAAATTTTAGAAAAGATATTAATGTGGTGATCTTATTAATTAATGATTTTCTTAAAGCATTTTACATTATTATATCTAATAAAATTTATATTTTAATTAGATTTAAATCTTTGACTAATCAACTCTCTATTAGACTCCTTAGTAACTCTGTTTTGATCTATCATTTGACCCAAAAGGTGCTATATTTTATTTCCATTGAATATGAGTGGCAGGGATAGGAAAGGAGCCTCGAGGAGCTACTATTAAAGCATTAATGCAAAATAATTTCCTATGGCACTTACTTTTGTGGAGAAGCGAGTGAGGAGTGATCTTAAATATTCAAATAACATAATTTGTGGAGATCGATAGTCTTTTCGGTATCTAGATGGATCTACCGGGCAAGGGTCCATCCTTTCCTGTTGATATGAAGAATATAAGTATTTGAACAAGGATTACTCCCTGATTTATTCCTTGCTTAGATGCTTCATAAGGCTACACTATTTCAAAACCTAGAAAGTCTCTCGGCCAAGGTGATACCTCATTTTAGAATAATAACTATAGTTTAAATCAATCTCATTATAGTAGGTTAGATTTAGTTCTTAAACTCACTTTTAGAATGATCTTAAGTTTTATTTATTAATATCCTCTGTAAATTGTAAGCGTTGATATATATTATGTGACCACAAACATAATATCTAATCTGAAGTATAACTCTTGTTTTAAAAATAAGCATGTTATTTTTATTTTTATTTTTTATTTTTCTAGAATAATTTTCTCTTGAGCAACTTAGTTTCACTTCCACACATTAAAAATTTGATTTTGGGGGCAACTACTACAATGCTTTTTTCTTCCCCATTTCTTCCTCTAAAGCACATATGAGCTGAATAGTTAAACATGAAGTTAGTGTGCTCACTGAGTTAAATATATTATAACTGTGATATGTGAGAGTTATACTGAAATTTGCCAATTATCTAATCTAATAAGATATATAAATGTGTAAAAGCTTCTATTCTTAACGATGATAGCTATAATGGGAGAAACTTATTAGTTAGGTCAACACGGAAAGCAATTTCGATGACCTCCCACTTCTCATTTGAGTAAGGGAAAAACAAAATAAAATAAGGAACACATAAATGTGCATTATTATCAAATGGAAAAAATACGACATATAAGACTTTTTAGTAGCATTAATGCTTAACAACATTCTTATTCACTAAAGCATTAATGAGCAAACAAACACCCGGACCAAAATCCTTTTGGGTAGAGATAAAAACTCCCACCTATATTCTTGGGTGATGAGGTGGTGGAGGAGGATCCGAAGTCCTATGTGACGGCCCAGATGGAGGAATATGATCCCCTTTTGGGTATCTCCCAAAATATAGTCATGGTGGCAGGGGAGGAGGATCTGAGGTCCTATGTGACGGCCCAGAAGGAGGAATATGATTCCCTTTAGGGTATCTCCCAAAATTTAGCCTCGGTGGTGGTGGTGGTGGATCCAAAGTCCTATGCGATGGCCCAGAAGAAGGAATTTGATCCCCTTTCGGATAGCTCCCAAAATTTACGAGCAACGGTGGAGGTGGAGGATTTGAAGTCTCATGGGACGGACCCGAAGGAGGAACAAGAGGCCCCTTCGGATACACTCCGAAGTCAATATTCTCACCTCTTTTTGAAAAGCAAATCTCGAGAACTAAAATAAGGATGATAAAAATTATCAAACATCGCATTTCTTGAATTCATCTTCCCATTCTCTATTTCTTGCTCTTTCCTCTCATTCACTAACCTGCAGCTTTGTTGTGTGTATAATACGCATGCTTCAAATATCACATGCTTTATTTAAGTTATTTAAGGAATCTTTTACAAATTACATAATTAATATACCTAAACAAAATTATCAAGATTTGGTACAGAAGATCTCCATATAATTGATTTGCTAACAATTTCCACATTTAGTTTTTATTCTTGTCATTGAAAAATTTTGACAAATAAGAATTTATGATTTAAAATTTCTTGCCATAAAAGAGGCAAGGGGAAGATATTTCCATCTTCTAATGAATCATGCGAGGTGTTTACTTTTTTGAACTTCCCACATTATCTTGGGCTTTATCTTGAATAAATATTTTTCTTTGACTTAAAAATTTTACATTTCAGACGAAATAATGTATGTCCTCGTGCATCGTGAGTGCAAAAATTTGCGAATGGAGATCTCCATTTTTTTATTGAGCATTTTTACTTTTTATTTGAGAATTAGGTACTTGAAAAACTAAGGTAAGGCAAGCAATTAGAAGAGAGAGATGGGTAATATATATAAAAAAATAACGAATTACTCGATTAAAATTACGTGAGTTTTTAAACAAAAATTAACAATATAATGGTAATGTTTCGTTTGTTTTGTAAGAAAATTTGATTCATACTTACAAAATTGTATAATTTACGAAAAAGTTAATTTTAATTGTAAAACATTACTTGTAGAAAAAAATAAAATAGATTTGGAGAACCCAATATTATATAAGCTATGCTATAAGAAGTTTAAAAAAATCACCTTGTTGGTCTAGTGGTTGGACACAAATCTCCCCTAAGTAACGTTTTGGAATTAAAAATTGATAAAATAAATTTATTTAATAAAACAAAACAAATTATTAAGTGAAAAAGTGAGTAATTCTGGGGGGATCGACAATCCAATTTATAAAAATTACTATACCATTTGGAAAATTTCACATCACCTCTGGCACTTGATTTTCTTGTCAAAAGAGTGAAAAAGAAAAAATTGTGCTTGTGGGGATTCAAAATGTTGGTCAGGGGAATGCTTTCAATAGTTTTCAGATCCACAAAAATTTTATAGAACTACTCCAATCTCTCCCAAAAAAATTTGAGTCCCATAAGTAATGTGATTTTCCTCATTTTTATGAAAGTTCTATCTACACTTCAATGATTGCAAATTATGTTACCAAATAATGAAAACAGAACGTCGATGTTTTAAGAATTAAATAAAATATTTCAAATTTTATATAACAATTCAATCTAACATGTATTTTTAATTAAATTATTAACATATTTTGATTAATTCGAACAAAATTTTAGAAAAAGATATTAATGTGGTGATCTTATTAATTTATGATTTTCTTAAACCATTTTACATTATTATATATAATAAAATTCATATTTTAATTAGATTTAAATCTTCAACTAATCAAATCTCCATTAGACTCCTTAGTAACTCTGTTTTGATCTCTCATTTGACGCAAAAGGTGCTATATTTTATTTCCATTGAATATGAGTGGCAGGGATAGCAAAAGGAGCCTCGAGGAACTATTATTAAAGCATTAATGCAAAATAATTGCCTATGTCACTCTACTTTTGTGGAGAAGCAAGTGAGGAGTAATCTTAAATATTCAAATAACATAATTTGCAGAGATCAATAGCCTTTTCAGATTCTAGATGAATCTACCAGGCCGGTTTGAACTTCTATTTATCGGTCCAACCTTTGTTTTTAATATGAAGAATATCGGTATTTGAACAAGGATTAGTCCGAGGTCTGTTCCTTGGTTAGATGCATCATAATGTTGCACTATTTCAAAATGTAGAATGTCTCTCGGCCAAAGTGATACCTCATTTTAGAATAATAACTATAGTTTAAATCAATCACATTATAGTAGGTAAGATTTAATTCTTAAACTCACTTTCAGAATAATCTCAAGTTTTGTTTATTAATATCCTCTGTTAATTTGTGAGCGTTGATATATATTATGTGACCATAAACATAATATCTAATTTGAAGTATAATTCTCATTTTAATAATAGGCATGTTATTTTTTTTTTTATTTTTTATTTTTCTAGAATAATTTTCTCTTGGGCCACTAATTTCAATTCCACATATTAAAATTTTGATTTTGGGGGCTACTACTACAATGCTTTTTTCTTCCCCATTTCTTCCACTAGAACACATGTGCCGAATTGTTAAACATGAAGTTAGTGCACTCACTAAGTTAAATATATTCAATCAGTGACATGTGAGAGTTGTACTGAAATTTGCCAATTATCTAATCTAATAAGATACATAAGGGTGTGAAAGCTTCTGTTCTTAATGATAATAGCTATAATGGGAGGAACTCGTTAGTTAGGTCCATGCGAAAAGCAATTTTGATGACCTCCTGCTTCTCATTTGAGTAAGGGAAAAACAAAATAAAATAAAGAACCCATAAATGGGCAATATCATCAAATGAAAAAAATACAACATATAAGACTTTTTAGTAGCATTAATGCCTAACAACATTCTTATTCAATAAATCTTTTATGAGCAAACAATTACCCAGACCAAAAGCCTATTGGGTAGAGATAAAAACTCCCACCTACAGTTTTGGGCGATAAGGTGGTGGAGGAGGATCTGAAGTCCTATGTGACGGCCCAGATGGAGGAATATGATCCCCTTTTGGGTGTCTCCCGAAATTTAGTCGTCGTGGCAGCAGAGGAGGATCTGAGGTCCTATGTGATGGCCCAGATGGAGGAATATGACCCCTTATGGGTATCTTTCGAAATTTAGCCTCGGTAGTGGCGGTAGAAGATCCGAAGTCCTATGCGATGGCCTAGAAGGAGGAATATGATCCCCTTTCGGATAGTTCCCAAAATTTAGGAGCAACGGTGGAGGTGGAGGATTTGAAGTCCCATCGGATGGACCCGAAGGAGGAACCAGAGGCCCCTTTGGATACACTCCAAAGTCAATAGTCTCCTCTCATTTTGAAAAGCAAATCTTGAGACCTAAAATAAGGATGATAAAAATTGTCAAACATCACATTTCTTGAATTAATCTACCCATTCTCTACTTCTTGCCCTTTCCTCTCATTCACTAACCTGTAGCTTTGTTGTGTGTATAATATACATGCTTATATACATATATACCCATTTTTCCATATTTGAGTTGTGAATAAGCCTTCCTCGTTTGGCTATAATGTTTTGAAAAATATCACACGCTTTATTTAAGTTATTTAAAGAAACTTTTACAAATTGCATAATTAATATACCTAAACAAAATTATGAAGATTTGGAACAGAAGATCTTTATATAATTGATTTGCAAACAATTTCCACATTTAGTTTTTATTCTTGTCACTGAAAGATTTTAACAATTGGGGATTTATGATTTAAAATTTCTTGCCATAAAGGAGGCAAGGGGAAGATATTTCCATCTTCTAACGAATCATGCGAGATGTTTACTTTTTTTGAACGTCCCACATTATCTTAGGCTTTATCTTGAAATAATATTGTTCTTTGACTTAAAAATTTTACATTTCAGACAAAATAATGTACGACCTTGTGTATCGTGAGTGCAAACATTAGCAAATGGAAATGTCAATTTTTTTTATTGAGCACTTTTACTTTTTATTTGAGAATTAGGTGCTTGAAAAACTAAGGTAAAGCAAGCAATAAGAAGTGAGAGATGAGTAATATTAAAAAAAAAAAAAATAAAGAATTACTCGATTAAAATTACGTGAGTTTTTAAACAAAAATTAACAATATAATGGTAGTGTTTCGTTCGTTTTGTAAGAAAATTTGATTCGTACTTACAAAATTGTATAATTTACAAAAAAGTTAATTTTAATTGTAAGAATTATATATAGAATAAAATAAAATAAATTTGGAGAACCCTAATATTTTATAAGCTGTACTTTAGGAAGTTTAGAAAAATCACCTAGTTGGTCTAGCGGTTGGACACAAATACTCCCTAAGTAACATTTTGGAATTAAAAATTGATTAAATAATTTTATTTAATAAAACAAAACAGATTATTAATTGAAAAAGTGAGGAATTCCGGGGGGATTGACAATCCGATTTATAAAAATTACTATACCATTTGGAAAATTTCACATCACCTCTAGCACTTGATTTTCTGATCAAAAGATATGAAAAAAAAAAAAAAAAAAAACTTGCTTGTGGGGATTGAAAATGTTGGTCGGGAGAATGTTGTCAATTATTTCCAGATCCACAAAAAATTTATAGAACAACTCCAGTCTCTCCCAAAAAAATGTGAGTCGGATAAGTAATGCGATTTTCCTCAATTTTATGAAAGTTCTATCTACGCCTTAATGATTGCAGATTATGTTACCAAATGATGAAAACAGAACAACGATGTTTGATGAATTAAATAAAATATGATCAAATTTTATATAATAATTCAATCTAACATGTATTTTTAATTAAATTATTAACATTTTTTGATTAATTCAAACAAAATTTTAGAAAAGATATTAATGTGGTGATCTTATTAATTTATGATTTTCTTAAACCATTTTACATTATTATATCTTATAAAATGTATATTTTAATTATATTTAAATCTTCGACTAATCAACTCTCCATTAAACTCCTTAGTAACTCTGTTTTGATCTATCATTTGACCCAAAAGGTGCTATATTTTGTTTCCATTGAATATGACTGGCTGGGATAGGAAAAGGAGCCTTGAGGAACTACTATTAAAGCATTAATGCAAAATAATTGCCTATGTCACTCTACTTTTGTGGAGAAGCGAGCGAGGAGTAATCTTAAATATTCAAATTACATAATTTGTAGAGATCGATAGCCTTTTCGGCATCTAGATGGATCTACCGGCCTGTTCTAAACTTTAATTTATGGGTCCATCCTTTGCTATTGACATGAAGAATATCAGTATTTGAACAAGGATTAGTCCCAGCTCTGTTCCTTGCTTAGATGCATCATAAGGTTGCACTATTTCAAAACGTAGAATGTCTCTCTACCAAGGTGATGCCTCATTTTAGATAATAACTATAGTTTAAATCAATCACATTATAGTAGGTAAGATTTAATTCTTAAACTAACTTTCAGAATGATCTCAAGTTTTGTTTGTTAATATCCTCTGTAAATTTGTGAGCGTTGATATATAATATACGACCATAAACATAATATCTAATTTGAAGTATAACTCTTGTTTTAATAATAAGCGTGTTATTTTTATTTTTTATTTTTCTAGAATAATTTTCTCTTGAGCCACTTAGTTTCACTTCCACATGTTAAAAATTTGATTTTGGGGGCTACTACTACAATTCTTTTTTCTTCCCCATTTCTTCCTCAGAAGCACATATGAGCCGAATAGTTAAACATGAAGTTAGTGTACTCACTGAGTTAAATATATTCCAACTGTGACCTGTGAGAGTTATACTGAAATTTACCAATTATCTAATCTAATAAGATACATAAATGTGTGAAAGCTTCTGTTCTTAACGATAATAGCTATAATGGGAGAAACTCATTAGTTAGGTCCACAGGGAAAGCAATTTTGATGACCTCTCGCTTCTCATTTGAGTAAGGGAAAAACAAAATAAAATAAGGAACATATAAATGTGCATTATTATCAAATGGAAAAAATACGACATATAAGACTTTTTAGTAGCATTAATGCCTAAGAACATTCTTATTAAATAAAGCATTTATGAGCAAACAAGCACCCGGACCAAAATCCTCTTGGGTAGAGATAAAAACTCCCACCTACATTCTTGGGCGATGAGGTGGTGGAGGAGGATCCGGAGTCCTATGTGATGGCCCAGATGGAGGAATATGATCCCCTTTTGGGTATCTCCCGAAATTTAGTCGCGGTGGCCACGGAAGAGGATCTGAGGTCCTATGTGATGGCCTAGAAAAAGGAATAAGGTCCCCTTTTGGGTATCTCCCAAAATTTAGCCCCGGTGGTGGTGGTGGTGGAGGATCCGAAGTCCTATGTGTTGGCAAAAATAAGTTTATGCAAAACCATGCCAAAGATCGTGTTAAATTATTGGAATTAAAAAAAAAAACTTAGTAAACTGAAATTGAAATCTAGATCAGATGAAGTGTACCTGATTCCATAGTCAAAGACTGAATAGAGTAAATCCTTGATTCGACCTTCGTTTAGGCAGAATGTCACGTCTCGACCCTCGAATCGAGCACACGACAACCGCCATGTTATCCCAATATATGGGCAGAATTTCTCCATATACCGGGACTCCGCAAGGCATTCAACCTGTTTATCCAGATTCACAAACAATTCAACAGCATTCAAATGAACCTCCTAGGTCATCAATTATCATAGGCATACAAGGTCACATAAACAAAGGATCCACCGGATCCATTCCTATACATGCACGCATGCAATTTGGCCAACCTGGCCTTCTAGATAATTTCCAACATCATTTCATACATATACAACTAAAAACTCAAAATAAAAATCCAAATGTCCCATTTGAAACAATAAGTTTTGCAAAAGGAGAATTTAAACAAAAATAACCAAGTTTCATAACGAACAAGCGTGGATTCTATCAATACCTGTCGTATCGATTAAATCCAAACCAAAAGAATAGTACAATAGTTTTCTTCCATAGTTTATACTACAATATTCACAAAAATGAATCCAACATCAACAATACCTATATATATATTACAAAACAATATCTTCTATAGGCTCCCAATGATGTATCCCTTCTAAGCTTCCTCTAAAAAATATAAAGAGAGGGGTAAGTATTGGGAATACTCAGTGAGTGGAGTGTAATGGTGTTGTGATAATAAATGAGGGGTAGTCAAAACATAATTCATAACAACATTTGCATGTATGAAATGATTTCAATAAATCAAAATAATTCAACAAATATTTGCATCTATACAATTTATATTTCCCAAAAATCATAGGGTCCTTCTATGAAAACACTCCCGTACCAGGTTTGGTCAAACCCGGACGAAAGTCCGCCAAGGGATTTTTATTCCATATATCTCAAAATACCAAAACTCTCTTCCTTGGCGTTAAATCGTGCCTCACTAGGGTGCGTCTAGATATAGCTCGACATACAGCAAATGGAGTCACGTCTGTCTCCCCCGCTAATCTAAACCAACCCTCAATCACGTCACCACGTCGGGTCACTCTGTAGGCGAAATGACTAAAGCCATTTTCACTGCACCTCCTTTCACAATCATTCAATTTTTCAATAAATGTGCCAAAATTCAATTATCAATTGCAAAACCATAAATTTAGCAGTCTTAAATCAAATATCCAATAATCATATAGCACATTTTCAATTATAAACACAATAGATGCATATTAAGTACAAATTCAAATTTCAGACTTCCCACAATCACAAATCAATTCAATAAATCATGTGAAAATTTATTCAAAATCATTTGTAAAGAAACTTCAAATAATTTTCTCATTAAAGCCACAATAGACCATCCACTCACTTCTTGGAAGGGTATTCACTCCCAAATTCTAAATCAAACATTTCCAACCTCTCTTTTGATTCTGAATGCCTTAACCTAAGACATTGGTCATAAATTAATCATTAAATCGTATACCAACCCTAGACCAAATAGGTTCTTTCCAATATATCACAATTCCTAATTTCCCAATAAATTTTTGACACAACATATTATAGAAAAATAACCGTATCTTGACCTACATATCTTGGATCATGAAAATTCCAATTTTTACTTAAAGATTAGACAAAAACTACAATTTTGATGTTTATGTCCTAAATCCATTCAAATCATACCAAAGCATCTAAGTCCATAAGCATCATTGTCTAGAATTCATAACTCTTATTTGTGCAATCATAGAAAAATTGTCATAACTTTCACCACACATATCAGATTTAAGCAATTCAGATCTCACATTAAAGATAAGACATGGATCTACAACTTTCATGTTCAGACTTAAGCCTAAATCTATCTTGAAGACAATTCAAATCCGCAGTAAAACTCACAGCCAGAACAAGACACAGAACAGAGTTTTCTGCAGAGTTCATACCAATTCAAAAATTCATCAAAAATTCAATCCTTAATGAAATATTTCAAGTCATATGTCATTTTAAAGTCTTAAAAGTCTAGTTTCAGCAGAAATAAACTCTATTCAGTTTGCAGTAGTGTAAAAGGAGTTACGACTTAAAAGATCACAGCAGGTACGGACTAAACTTTGCAGGAAATTTTAAGGTTTTGATTTTCCAACTAGATCTCTAAAATTCCAATAATACATCACAATCTAGCATTAATGAAACTAAATCCAAGATTAGGGAGGGAAGAGGTGTGCCATCAAATAGAGTTAACTTAACATTAGTGTCTAATGGTATAGAAGCAGTAGATGAGTCTGTAATGCCAAATCTGGAGAGTAAATCAGAAGTATATTTGGCTTGAGACAAATAGTATCCATTAGAGCTAGAGGAGACTTCAAGATCAAGAAAGTAACTGAGTGATCCCAAATTTTTCATCTCAAAATGATGACTGAGATAATTTTGTAAGTCAGAAAAAACCAAAAACTCATCATCTATAATAATCATATCATCCATATAAAGCAACAAAAGAACAACACCCTTGTCAGTACGGCGAATAAATAGGGCAGAATCATGAGAACTGGAGGTGAAACCAAATTATGTAATAGCAGAGCTAAATTTAGCAAACCATGCATGATGAGCTTGCTTAAGACCATACAAAGCGCAACGGAGAAGACAATCATTCTGTGGAGGATGACAATACCCAGGTAGAGGATGCATATAGACTGCTTCATTTAGATCTCCATTGAGAAAAGCATTTTTAACATCCATTTGAAAAAGAGGCCAATGTTTGGCTACAACAATAACTAAAAGAAACTGGACACAAGTCAAACGAGCAGCAGGAGCAAATATTTCTTCATAATCAATATTATATTTCTGAGTATAACCTTTAACAACCAAACGAGATTTATATTGCTCAACAGAATCATCAGAGCAAGTTTTAATTTTATAAACCTATTTACATTCTATAGGAGTTTTACAAGAAAGAAGATTGACTAAGTCCAAAGTATGAGTTTTCTCTAAGGTCTGAAATTCTTCAGACATTGTTTGTTGCCAGAGAGAATCAATACTAACCTCATGATAGGAATGAGGTTCATATAAAGAGATAATAGTAGAAAAACAATGATAATCTCTAAGATGATGAGGAGTTTCTCTTACCTAACTAGAGCGACGAAGAGGAGAAATAGGATCATCAGCAGAAGTAGGTTCTGGAAATGCAGAGGCCGAGGAGGGATCAGATATAGCAATCTCAATAGAAAAATCTGAAGTAGAGGAAGGAGTCTGAAGTAGAGGAAGGAAATAATTCTAGTGAAGGGTTAGTAAAGAAGGGTTGAAAAGTAGAGAACAAACTGTAAAATTGGATAATATAGAGAACATGGTGTGTTCCCAAAAGATGAAATGGAGAGAAATATATAGTCTGTCAAAATAGGATCCCAACAACGATAACCTTTATGTTCTATCCCATATCCAAGAAAGTAACAAAGATGAGCACGAGGTTCAAGTTTAGTATATTCATGGGGATTAAGAAGATCAAAACAAGCACAACCAAAAACTTTGAGAGTGAAGTAGTCAGGTGCCTTGCCATGTAATCATTCAAATGGGGAGAGATTTTGAAGAATTGGAGTGGGGAGATGATTAATAGTATAAACAGAAGTAAGAGCAACCTCACCTAAAATTTTTCAGGACAAGATGCGGAAAGAAGGTCAGCACAGATAAAATCTAAGATATGATGATGTTTACGTTCGGCTCGACCATTTTGCTGAGAGGCATGAGGGTAAGATCGTTCGAGAATAGTTCCTTGTTTAAGAAATTGGAGAAGAATAGAATCATAATACTCCATTGCATTGTTAGTGCGAAGAATTTTAATAGGACACGAAAATTGAGTCTTAATCATGGTAGCAAAATCAATATAAATTTGGGACAATTCAGATCAATGCTTGAGAAAATATATCCAAGTGAACCTCAAATAGTCATCTATGAATAAAACAAAATATTGTTAGCTATTCATAGTGGGAGTAGGAGCAGGACCTTAAATATCAGAATAAATCAAACCAAAAGGAGTATAACAAATAGAGTGATTATTATTAAAGGATAAAACAGGTTGCTTTGCTTGTTGAGAATGTAAACAATTAAAAAACTCAAATTTAGAAAGGCCTAATAAACCACTAGAAATCAAGAATCGGATTTTATTAGCAGATGTATGACTGAGACGGAGGTGCCACTGATATGTCAAGGGAATGGTGGTGGAAGCAGAAATCTATTGTTGAACAGGAATGTGAAGAGATGTGAGCTTAAATAATCTTCCCACCTGGGTCCCCGTTCCAAGAATCTAACTCGTCTGAAGGTCCTGGACCGAACAACCAAGAGGGGAGAAAAAAATAATAAGACCAAGATCACACAATTGACCAACAAAGATTAAGTTTAAGGCTAAATTATGAACAAAATAAGTATTGGGAAGCGTAAGGGTAGAGGTAGTAGCTGTTACAGTTTGAGTGATGGTCATACGACTACCATTAGCAATGTGAATAGAGGGAAGAGAACTAGTAGGAGTTGATTTAGATAATAGAGAAAATTGAGAAGTTATATGATTACAACAAGCAGAAACATGGAGCCAAGTATTACTTGGAGTGACAGATAAGGCAGTGGAGGAAGGATTCACTTGTTCAAGAAGAGCTTCAAGATCCCTAATAGTAAGAAAGGGGAAGAGGACTCATTAGAGGAAGCAACTGCAACAGTAGTAGCAATAGTAAAAGATCCAGGTTTAGAATAAGACTTGAATTTCATCGAATCTCTTTTAGGACAAGATGGACAAATTAGAAAATTTTCCAAAATATAGCCATATTTATGATAGTATCTGTACTCAAAAGTAGGACAGGTACCAAACGTATGACTAGGATTGCGACAATTCTTATAGAAGGAAGATCCAGAGGTGGAGCGGGGCTGAGTGATAGCAAGAGCAATTTCTGATGAATGAGGTTTGAATAAACCAAGAAGAGTTTCCTCAAATTGAATTTCTTTAACAGCAGCATCCAAAGTGGGCAATGGATCACGATGTAATAGAACAGTACGTATTGATTCATATTCAGGACGAAGTACTATAAGAACTTGAATAAGATGAAGATGATCATCACTGATTTTAGTTTGGGTCAACTGATTCCATACAGGTTGAATGATAGTAAGAAAGTCATTAACTGGCTGTCCCAACTCTTGCTTAAGGCTATTAAGAGTAGTGAACAATTGATAATAATATGCAAGACCAGTAGTTTTGTACCTATTAGACAAGAAATCCCAAATTTCTTTTATAGTATCAAAGTCAGCAAACTAAATATAAATGGATGAAATAGAAGTGTTGCAAAACCAAGTAATGATATGATGATTTTTGTTATCCCAGTCCTCAAGACGTTTAACATATTTAGCATCACTTTCATTATTATCACGAATTTGTTTGATAATATTACCAGTAATAATATGCCAAAGCTTTCATCCAATTAAAAAACTTTTCATACATTGAGACCACAATGTATAATTAGAATTAGATTTGTCCATATCAAGAAACCTAAAAGAAGAGCCAAACATAGGCAAAAATAATTCAAAATGATGGAGAATAAATCAAAAAAATAAACTAACTAACCAAACTACCATTTGGGTTACAAATCAATTGTGACAATGAGAGCAAGAGACAGGAATAAGTTATGAAATGAGAGCAAGAGATAGAATAAAATTGATAGCCTGAAAACCTAGAAAGTAGGGCTCTGATACCATGTAAGTGAAATATTAATTGTATTATTTCGTGGTTTGTACAAGAGACTATGCATCTATATATATATACACATTAACCTAGTTAAAATAGGAAAGATAATCAATAGGTGAACTTAGTTACAATAGGAAAGAGAATAATGGGTAATAAACTTAAATACACAATCTAAGGCATAATGTATGGCTAATTGTATGCCTAAATCTATGTATATTAATAGCAGAAATTCATCAAATGTTGGTTTCCGGGGAGTTGTCCTCCTTGTCTTCTTTTAATTGGGATTATGGTTGTTTGCCAACTAGCCAAGTGTATACCAGGGTTTTAGTCGAGACATTAGAATCTAACTCTGAATCAGAATCAAAATCTGATGAAGAAGATTCATCATCATCTTCCTCTACTTTTTCCTTTTTGTTTTTATTTCTTTCTTCGAAGTCTGTAGAAAGGCTTTCTTAATTGGTCTCTTTTCCCTAGTAAAGTCTTTATTCGCCATTTTTGAGGTGGGGTTTGGAGAGGGTTTTGCTTGTTCTATGACTGTAAGTAGTTTTGGAAGAGAAGATAAGGTGCTTAACTTGGGTGAGGGGTTTGTGTACTAGACAACTAGAGTATTAAACGTCTCAAGAGAGAAATATAGACGAATGTGGCAACAGCCTGTAACATTAGAGGCTCAACCATTTAAATACAATGGCTATATCCAACCATCTTCAGACCAACCCAACTATTAGAAACAGAAGTAGGTAATTGGTTGCAACTATAAGCACTTAGATTGTTATGCTGTTAGGAAATTAGTTAGAGAAATTGTATAAAATAGACTAAAGGAAGAGGAATAGACAGACTTGGATGTTATCAGAACTATTCTCTGAAATTCTCTCTCTCCCTTTGTTTCTTCCCCCTCTCTCTCTACTTCTTTCTCTCTTAATTCTCTTTCTTCACTCTCTCTCTACTTCCCTTCTCTCTCCCTAGATCATCTCCTATGATTTGCCTTCACCTCCACTATGAACATACAGCTTGTGTTTCTCGCCATAGTCATGCTCTGTTCTTTTACTTTTGCACACTCTATTTTCCTACTCAAAGAAGGAATAAGCCTCGCTGCTCCAATTCTCTAATTTGAGGACCAGGTTGTGACGCAATCCCCCCACAAACCAACAGCTAAGGAAAAAAAAAAGGTTTTTTCCCCTTTTTTGTGTCTAAACAAACTTTTGATTAACAGAAATATTAAAGTTAGTTTTAGTGATTTAATGTGATTTTTTTTTGGCGCTATCCTTTGTCAAATTGATTTAAAAAGAAGATCCCCCTCCCCCTTTGCAAGTTTTTGTTGTTGATTTTTTTTTCTTTTTCTTCACTAGGGAATTTATATTTTGTCGATTATAAGAATAAATCTATTCATATATTAAAATAACTAAAAATCAGACAAGGTTAAAAAGTATACAAATAAGTATAATATAATGGCTAATGCACTCGCGATGAATTCTAATTGTCACCATAATTTATTTAATAATTATAGAAGAAGTATTAACTTATTGCATAATTTTATATTTATGGATCTTTGATTAAATATTAAAAAAAAGTGTCAATAATCTATAAAACAATAGCAAAATTCTTTTTATTGTATTAGCCTAAAACTTAGTTAGAACTTTGCATGCTCGCAATGCCACTTCAGAAAAATGCAAAATCATGTCATAAAATTTTGGCTTGTTTTGATTTGACTCGATTTATATTAATCTTATTTATAATATTTTTAATTCAAAAATAAAGTTATATATATATAAATATATATTCTTACAAGTAAAAATTAGATTTCTCTTTAAAAAGTTGAAAAATATAGATATACTAATAATCTTTTACTTTGAAAACCATATTGATCTTTTTCTCATCTCATTCTCAATTTTCAAGATCAAGGAATTATCTTATTTGAATTTTGAAACTTAACAAAATAGGCTATTTCACATTATTATTATTATTATTATTATTATTATTATTATTATTATTAAAAGTTAAAAATGAAAAATCTTGTTTGGCAATTTATAATAAAAGAAAATGATTATAAGATCTTAATTCAAAGATCTCAACATACTCTTTGGTTTCCTTCCTAATCCACAATTAATGACTAAATAACCAACAATTATAATACTGACAAAATCAAACTCTTTTGCGTTAAGTGGCTAAACACCCTACTCCCTTAATTAGAAACACTACCAGAAAAACGGGTATCAGAGACGGAAAAATCCGTCACTAATACCCAATTTTCCGTCGCTAAAAGTATCAGCGACGGAAATTTCCGTCGCTGAAAGTAACGTCGCTAATTTAGCGACGGAAAATTTCCATCGCTAATAAAATCCGTAGCTGATTCGTCACTAATTAGCGACGGATTTTTTTCGTCGTTAATAATCCATCGTTAATCCGTCGGAAATATAATTTTTTATTTTTTAAAATGTTTATTATTTATCGACGGATTATTAGTAACGGATATTAGCGACGGGAATAAATCCGTCGCTAATCCATCGCTGAAGAGAGTAAAGTAAATTTATAATAAAAGAAAATGATTATAAGATCTTAATTCAAAGATCTCAACATACTCTTTGGTTTCCTTCCTAATCCACAATTACTGACTAAATAACCAACAATTATAATACTGACAAAATCAAACTCTTTTGCGTTAAGTGGCTAAACACCCTACTCCCTTAATTAGAAACACTACTAGAAAAATGGGTATCAGAACGGAAAAATCCGTCGCTAAAAGTGACGTCGCTAATTTAGCGACGGAAAATTTCCGTCGCTAATAAAATCCGTCGCTGATCCGTCACTAATTAGCGACGGATTTTTTCCGTCGCTAATAATCCATCGCTAATCCCTCGGAAATATAATTTTTTATTTTTTAAAATGTTTATTATTTATCGACGGATTTTTAGTAACGGATATTAGCGACGGGAATAAATCCGTCGCTAATCCATCGCTGAAGAGAGTAAAGGCAAACACAAATGCCCGAACCCGGTTGGCTGACCCGGCCCGCCCGCACCCGACACAAGTCCGCCCAGCCGCCCCGCCCATCTGCACGCACCTGGACCCTACTGCTCGCCCCACCCCGCACCCCACCCGCCCGCACCTAGCCACCCACCTTTAAATTGTTTGAAAAATGTTAAAATATATATCTATCCAGTTTCGAACATGGGTTCAAAGAGAGATATTGAGAGCCTTAACCACTTTGTTACCAGTACATTTGTGTTATTAGTTTATTTTTCTTCTCTTTCTATATTTTATTTTTAAATCTCAATATTAAAAATACAATACTCTAATTTAAAAATATATAAAATTTTATTTAATAAAAACGAAAAATTATATTTAATAAAAACAAAAACTTATATTAAATAAAAACACAAAAAATTATATTTAATAAAAATATAAAATTATATTTAATAAAAAATTATATTTAATAAAAACAAAATATTATATTTAATAAAAACACAAAACATTTATTTAATAAAAACACAAAATTATAATTAATGAAAAAATAAAATTATTTTTAATCAAAAAATATTATAATTAATAAAAACACAAAAAATTATATTTAATAAAAACATAAAATTATTTTTAATCAAAACAAAATATAATATTTAATAAAAATACAAAAATTTATGTTTAATAAAAAGACAAAATTATATTTCATAAAATATTTATATTTAATAAAAACAAAAAATTATATTTAATAAAAACATAAAATAATTTTTATTAAAAAAATTATGTTTAATAGAAATATAAAATTATATTTAATAAAAATATAATATTATATTTAATAAAAACATAAAATTATATTTAATAAAAATACAAAATTTTATTTAATAAAAAATAAAATTATGTTTAATAAAAATAAAAATTATATTTAATAAAAACATAAAATTATATTTAATAAAAATACAAAATTATATTTAATAAAAAAAATTATATCTAATAAAAATACAAAATTATATTTAATAAAAATACAAAATTATATTTAATAAAAAGATAATATTATATTTAATAAAAAAAAATTATATTCATTAAAAAAATTATATTTAATAAAAAGATAATATTATATTTAATAAAAACATAAATTATATTTATTAAAATAATTATATTTAATAAAAATAAAAAATTATATTTAATAAAAAATAAACTTATATTTAATAAAAACAAATTTTTTTTTTTAAAGTTTTAACGACGGATTAGCAGCAAAAAATTAGCGACGGAAATTTTTCTTCCCTAAATCCGTCGCTAATTTATCCGTAAAAGTTTTAGCAATGGATTTTGCGATGGAAAATTTCCGTCGCTAATTTTAGCGACGGATTTAACGATGGAACATTTAGCGACGGATTGTTCCGCCGTTAATTTTGTCGCTAATTTTTCTGTTGCTAATTTTTCCTTCGCTAATCCGTCGCTGATCCGTCGTTAATAGCGACGGATAAAAATCCGTAGCTAATTTCCGTCGCTGAAGGTTTGTTTTCTTGTTGTGAAATCTCGAATTCGAGTCCTGGGAATTGAGAAAAAGAATTTAAAAAAATCAACCTCTTAATAGGTATCACAGTACTCAGACCGGATTAGTCGAATAAAACTTGGATACCGATTGTTAAAAATAAAATAAAATAAAAAATAATACAGACAAATGTAACATAGAATTAGTCACAGAATTAAATGCCTTAGCATTGGTTAACCAATAGTTTTTACCTTACTTTAAATTTTCTTTTTTTAAATTTTAATAAAAATCTAAAACCATAGTGTAATTAATTTTTTAAAATATCTTATTATTAAAAATTTTATTTTTTTACTAATAATAAAAAAAGGAAAATAAATAATATGCATTTTAAAGGTCAGTCTATTGTTTTTACTATAGATTTTTCAAATTTTAATATAAAAACTATAGTATAATTAATTTTTTAAAAAAATTTATTATTATTCAAAATTTATTTCTTTACCAATAATAAGAAAAAATAGTAAAATATATAATATATGCATTGTCAAATTTTAAAAATTTAAAGTTATTGACAAATCATTTTTTTTAAAAAAAAAAGAGTCAATATACTATCTCTTGTAAGATTTTTTTTTTGGGGGGGGCGGGGGGAGTGTCTTGATATAGTATAACTGTAAGTACGCCTCAGCATCAGTCCATCTAGGGTTTTTACTGTGGATTTTCTTTTTAAAATTTTAGTAAAAAAATTTAAACTATAGTATAGCAAAATTTTTTAAACAAATAATATTATTAATAGAAATTTATTTTTTTACTACTAATAATTACTTTTTTACTCTGGATGGTGTTGGGATGGTGTTAGTGTAATTATTTTTTTTCATTATATTAAAATTTAAATCTACAATTACTGGGTTGAGAGAGATAATTAAGACTATTTGGCTGTCCCTTGGACAGTGGTGTAATTACCTTGATTGATGTTGAGCCAATCATGATTAAATTTGCTGTTATAGGTTGACCATAAATATAGGGTTATGCATTTCCAAAAATGAAAAATATAAATACGGAATTATGACTTTCTTAATTTTAGAAATCAATTTAATAGATTAATACTAAAATTACTAAATATTTTTTATTACAATATCATAAAAAATAGAAATAAATAAAGCAAAGAATCTTGCCCCATAATAAAACCTTTTATTTTTATTTTCTTTTATCTTTGAAATAATATTTATAGAATTTTTTTTATTAAAAAAAAATTCTTTAAATGAAAAACCAAAAAAAAAAAAAACCCTAGTAATTCCTGTACAAACAAGGAGTTCTGTTGGTTGACTTGAACACAACCTTTTGATTTGGAAGAACCACGCTGCCCGAACAGTTCTTCCAAGTATATAGGTATTTATCTGTTCTACAATTGTGAAGGCATTGATGATGACAATCTTGGAGACACTTTGCTTAACTTTCCTGAATTGGGTTTACAGGTAGTAGGAAATTTAATGTGGATTCTCTAGATTCGGGTGCAGCTGTGCTGGCGGGTTGGAAGAATGTGTCTTTAGCCGAACTTTTGGGTGCTTCGAATCCAGCTTCTGCATCCTCCACAGTGACAGCAGCACAAAATAGAGCAGTTGTGACAAGTCCTGTAAGCGATGAGAGCGTCTGGGCTCCAACCCAAAAGGTTAGTGCTCGAATCTGCATTAACATTGTAATTGCCTTGCATCCTAATTATCAGAGTAAGTGCTAAAATCAATTGGTCTTTTGGCAAATTTGCCAATTTTTTGAAATGTCATGCTTCGCCATTTTGCTTGTTGCTGGCGAAAGTCAGACAGCTTAGAAAATATAGTTTATCTGCAGATGATATGGAAACCAGAGAACAAGGTAAGAAGAACGGAGTTGCCATCCCTCATACAGGACAGAAGGAAGCCCACTCTATACCCAGCAAAGAGTCAGCTCCTGCTCCCTCCACTCTATTCCCAATTAAGGAGCAGAACGCCTGAAGCACGCCCAAAAGTTTAGACCCGGACAAGAAGCCATGGCAGAAAGTCAAAAGGAAGATACATAGGCCTAAAATACTCATTGAGGGCAGACCTAAAAGGCCTCCAAAAAAACCACCTGCTACTCCAAAGCACAGTGTGCGCAAGGAATATCCAGAGCGGAAGATGAAGTATGTGAAAAAAATAATTCTGAGCCATTGACCACACCAGCACAAGATATGCAAGCGAAAGCTAAACTTTGACTCAGAAAATAAGCCTCAAGAAGAAAGCACCGTTCCAGTATTTGACGAGGAAAACAATCCAAGACTTGACACAGAACTATCCGCAAGATAGAAGAGCTGCTCCAGTAGTTTTCCATCAATACCACCATAGGAAAAGACATGAAGCAAAATCTTCTTCTTTGAAGATGTGGAATGCGAAACCAACCTTTGAAGTCCAAGTTCTGGATACAGGAGATGACAATGAGTTGAAATCAACATCAAACTTGCAGCACAATGGATGCAAAGAATACGCTGGACAAGACATTCACAAACGAAGCATGTGCAATAGCCACTTGTTATCAGAGGAAAGGCACATTAGATCAGCTGCCTGCATAGGTTGTCAAATCCAAAGAAAATGATGCCATGAAGGAAGCTACTTCCTCTCAAACAAGGCAAAAAGGGTATAAACGGTGAATCAGAACCATGAAGGTCAAAGTTGGAAGGTACTTTCTCAAGAGACAGCATGTGGCAAATCCGAGAACACTCTAGAATTAATGTCACAAATTGGCACTAAACTTCTGAATGGCCATAGCGCTCCCAAATCTCAGAACACTGCTCTTGAACAGATCAAACTTTGTTTCAAAAATCAAAATGGCTGTTTTTATAATAGATTGGAGGCCTATGAGAAAAAATTTCAAGAACTCAGGCATCCAAGGATCAGCAGAAAGCCAGGATGGTGCTCGACACTGTTATCAGCCCCTGAACATACCAGAGGGAAACTGTTCAATGCCTTCAACAATGATGACAAGCAGAGGAATACTGCATTTGCCAGCAGCAGTTTTCAGATGGGTGAAAGTTCCATGGAGAGGCAATTACTCATGCAACCTTTCAAGTGCTTGCAGACCTTGCGCCACTTCTCCTGCATAGAGAGAAAGACTAAGAGATCCATAAGGTCTATGCACTGCCTATTTGTGCCCCGTTGCCACCAACTACAACGAGATGTTTTCTTGAAAGGCAAGCTTTGGAGGTCTTCCACGTACCTCAAACATGCTCAAACATGTTGGTTGCTTCGGACCTTGATGAGACAATGATAACAATTCAAAGTGAGATGGGTACGTTCCTAACAAATGTCGATTTCGATCAAACCATGCAGGCAGGATTGAAACAAAAGTTGGAGAACTATTTGGCCCCTGCCAAGCTAATGGATACCACAAACCATGAAAAGGAGATGATAACAAACCAGAGCGAGATGGGTATGTTCCCCAGAATTGTGGAGCCCAACCATAGTAAGAAGGCAGGATCAAGCAAGAAATGTAAGGACAATGATGCATTCACCAATTTAACAGATGCTTAGTCAACGAATGCCCTTGGCATTTCCATTGTGTACAAATTGAAAAACAAATTACTGATTTTTTGTGCAGGTCTAAATAGGATCTTAACCATGGAGATAATTGATATTATTCTGAGACTTGAGTACCTGACCATCAATATTGGAGGTGGTGAACTCATACTACTAAATCAGAACAAACAGAACTCACTGGTCCCCAATGAGGGCCCATTTGATCCAACAAAGAAAAAACAACCGCTGCCCAAAGTTGCCCTTGATCAAGCCACAATCAGAGAATGGAATCTGCTAATGGGGATAGAGAGTGATGAAAGTGTTGAACAAGAGGCATCCAAGGAAAAGGAGCAGTGGTGGAAAGAAGAAAGAGCAGTTTTGCAGCTGGGTGGATTCATTCATTGCCCGTATGCATCTCATCCTAGGTAAAAAGTTTCTCTAGTTATGGAGACTCCGCAGTATAAGGGCCGTCTCTGCAAATTCCATATCCATTCTCTTGGAACATTAACCGGGTGATTACTAGATTCATCATCAGCCAAAACCTGAAGTAAATATGACAAAAATTAAATGACCATCATAGGAAGAAGTCCGTAAATATGACATCATATGAAAAAGGTTAAAATTAGGAAAAAATTTTCTGAAATTTCTGAAATCTGGGACTCTGAAGAAAATCATGGGGTATGCAGCACATACCTCATTAACTTGAAAGTTTGTTCCATTGAATGGAAAACTGCCTTTCATCAACATGGTATCTGTACATTTACCATTATTCACATCAATTTTGAAATTTGTTACTAAAAGGGTGATAACTAGGAATATCATCTCACCAATATGGTTCCAGGGATCGAATGGATAGAATTTTCTTTTTGAATATTATGGCACATATTATCGGTGCATAGCCCTTCTGATTCAGACGATGGAGAGGGTTTACCTAAAGGTGAAGAATTTCCAATTTCCTATTATATGTTTGTTGAAGTCAACTCAATCATATTCACAAAATAAAATGACTAAGTACCCGTTGTTGCCTATATGGCAAGAAGGTAAGGACATGGATCGTCAGGTCAATGTGGCTCTAGCTGCAGTACTGAGATGTAATTAGCATCATTTATGTGGGCATGATATGCCCATAGCATCATTTGTGTTTAAACAGACAAAAATACTTACATCTTTTATAAGAGGGTGTGAATCTGGAAGTTCGTATCTGCATAAACATTTGGGTTTGTATACAATGCAACAAATGACATGATAGTAATGAGCTTCCTGCCGACATATAGTGTTTACTTACACTTGGTGTTCTGTCCTTAGCCGACTGACATACTTGAGCATGGGTGTAGGAATAGATGCTGCTTCTGAAGTAATGGCCACTAAAGCTTTTGAGAACTCACCTTCTTCAACAAATTTTTCCATAAAACTCCGCAAATTTTCTTAAACTCTTCAATGTTCAATTTTATAGTTGGAATCCCATCGGAATCCTCATAATCAAAATCTTCAATGTCCCTTTCTTCTATTTCTAGCTGCACTGGCACCGTAGAAGCTGGCTCCTCGATGATGGGTTCACAAGTTGTGTTTGTACATCTTGATTCCAAATACATATAGTTTCAGGAAGAGGTAAAATTACCGGCTCTTCCATTGCTACAATGGTTGCCATAGAGAATCCAGGATGCTTTTCTCTTGTGGCCCCAGGAGGGCAAGCCTTACACTGCATCCTGAATTCATTGGGGCATTAAAATATAAGTTAGCTAAATCTTATGGGATAATTGCTAATATAATATAACGGTAACTAATCTGCTGTTTGTTGAATGTGGCTAATCTCCAAATTCCAGGTAGATAATAGTTTTAGGAAGGAAGTATTTTCAATCCTGTAGTTCTGATACTTGAACTATTAGAGTTATGAAGCGTCTGAAAATTGCTAAGCTTTTAATGAGAAAAAACCTTGCGAATGCGCATGCGAAATGTCTGCAATCTCCTCTCATTGGACAGGCATTGCAATTTGGCTGTCGATTTGTACAGAAAACCTATACAAAAGCATTTGCTAATTAGTAAAAAATGAGAAGGGATTTGACAGAATGGTTCCCCATTGAAATTGCGTAATAGCATTACCTTGCCAAAGGTTATCATGTGATAATGTAGTTCATACCTGTATTATTAGATAACAAATAAAGTAAGATAAAATTTTAAAAAGACTTGGTTATAGAAAATGTGTGTGGGGGTAATGCACGCACGCGCATGACATATCTATTTATTGGTTTATATTGAGAGATGAACAATGGAGAGAAATTTTGGGGATACAATATTTTTCCATCGAATGTGCGGAATCTCCATAGCTAGAGAAACTTTTTACCTAGGATGAGATGCATGCGGGCAATGAATGAATCAACCCAGTCACGAAACACTGCTCTTCCTTCTTTCCACCACTGCTCCTTTTCCTTGGATGCTTCTTGTTCAACACTTTCGTCACTCTCTATCCCCATTAGTAGATCCCATTCTCAGATTGTGGCTTGATCATGGGCAACTTTGGGCAGTGGTTATTTTCTTTGTTGGATCTGTTGGATATTTTAGTTGATTCATATGTAGCGGAAGCATTCACAATAATTTTCAGAAAAATAAATAGAGAACGAGTATAGTAATAAATATTTCGAATGTAGAGTCTCTAAAAATACGATCCAATCGTATGTCCCTCGATCAGATCTCGCGATTGGGATGGTGATCACGATATTAATCGAATCACCACCGCAATACCACGATACCGCAACCCTCAATCCGACGATCGTTGTGACACGGAATTTTTCTCAACCCTCATTTTTATTCTCCCAAGCCATTCTCTCATGGCAGCCATCAACTCACGTAGTCTCATGAAGGAGAGGTTAATCTCCTATATTTAATGTAACTCTTACTTTGAGAGAATCATGGGAAATGGTTAAGATGTGGGTTAGTGGAAGTTACCCCACTAACCCTACCTCAATTGTCTAAAATGCCCCTCGTGGGCATCTTAAACCAATATCTCTCACTTGCACATGAGGGCATTTTATGTCCGTCACTTGATCACAAGTCATGCGATCTATTTTATCACCCTGCTGGACTTTCATTCAAGATTGGGTGTCGTGCGACCGGCGATTACACCTGCAAGCAAAGACCTCTCAATACACCTGTTAGGATGATCAAGAAGCCATCGTTAGTATCAAAAGAACTTGCTGCACCTCAAATCCAAGACTAATTACATCCATCGAACTACTTTTCTCATCCAAAGTAATCCCCAATAAACGCTCGACTGTGTATCCACTATTATACTTACATCCCAATGTGGACAGGCATAATAGGCATGCCGGTGAATACAATACAATGATGTAATGTCAATTGGTTTTTCTTTTCCCAAACTTAAATCTATTAGTCTCAATTCAGCTGCTTTCCTAAACCTGTCCTTCAGATCTCAATTTATCTTCCAGGCCATCGGTAAACAGATTAAAGTAGCAACACTAAGCCAAGACTTCTAGAAATAGCCGAAAGTGATAAGGGTACTAGAGATCACACCCAATGGATCTCGGGTCTCACACAGTGGGAACGGAGATCAAAATCATATCGGTATCTCAAATAATGCTCCCACTATCCTTGGTCGTCATATCACACGCGGTATGAAACACGTGCTACAGTGTTATTCTCCCATCTCTCAAAGGGCATATGTCAGATTTCTCTAACACTGTTCAGGTATGGGACTCAGTCTGCACATAAGACTTTACCCAGAGATAGTATCTCAGAGATAATATCACTAGTCACAGGTGATATCTGAGATCTCAAATCTGGCTACTTACAGGCAACATGAATATGGGTACGTCTATGCCAGTCATATCGCATATGACCTCATCTTAAACACATATTAGGGCGACTTATGTTCTAGTAGGGCCACTCTCAAATCCTCTTATAACTAGAATCCGTCTCATCTTCGCTCACTCAGAGCTGGAGGTCGTCACTTGTGTGAGAGAGTCGATCACGCCTGCCTGACATATCATTTATCACAACATATCACAAAATATATGACAATAAAATACTGCAATAAATAAGTGACTCAATCATGCACACATGTCATATATATAACACAATAAACATCAGTACAAGATGAGAAATGTCAACATACATGCAAACCCAATGATTCCTATATCTTATATAAGAATCTCTCATAATGGGTTCATTGAAGGGATCAACCAACACGCTGCATAGTAATGTACTTAATTTGTCACTTCATCCTTCTTAGTGATATCTCTTATAACGTGATATTAGGTATCAATGTGTTTGGACTTACTATGATACTTAGGCTCTCAGATGTGGACAATGGCGACCTGATTTCCTCAATAAATTATCACTGGCCTTCCACTGTTTTGCCACAACCCCTAAGTAATCCAGAAAACTCTAGAGGCAAACACTCTTTTGAACTACCATTGAGCATCTCACCAGCTCAGTCTCTATCGTAAATAGAGACATATAAGTTTGCTTCTTGTTGCTCCAAGATAGCAAAACCTAATATTGATTTGCATATATTCAGATCACCAACCCAATTGGCATTTAAATACCCAACAAGATGCAAATCACCTCATCCGTAACACAAGGAGAGGTCCGCAATTCTCTCGAAATATCACGAAATCCTTTCATTGCCCTCCAGTGATCCCTTCTAGGATTTCATCGATACCTAATTACCATACTGACTGCAAAGCAAATGTCTGATCGTGTACGTAACACTACGTACATTAGACTACTCACTGCACTGGAACAAGGGATTCTACTCATTTCCCTTGTCCTTATTTGAGTCATAAGGCATATATCAAGAATTAGGTTTTAAGCTTTTAGCGATAAGAGTATCTTTAAAGTCGTAGTCGATTTTCTCGAAGCACTCGAGAACTCCCTTGATGTTGGACTCCTGTGAAAGAGTCAACACCTATCTCGAGTGATCCCCTGGATCTTAACTTCGAAGAAGACCTGAGCCTCACCCAAGCCTTTCATATTAAGACTCGACAATATCCACGTCATCGTGGTCATCAGATAGTCTCTGTTGTTCCCAGTTAACAGAATGTTATTCAAACATAAGGACATGATCATAAAAGAATCAAAAGAACGTATAAGGTATACGTGATGATTTTCCTCGATTATCACAAAATCGTGAGATATCACCTACTCGTGAAATCTCAAGTGCTACAATCTGGATTGATGATCAAGGTTACATGTCGACTTCTAAAGTCAACTAACCTTATCATCCTGATCTACAAGGATAAAGCCAAATAGTTGTTCCTTGCAGATCTCCTCATCCAAAACTCCTACTCAGGAAGACAGTCTCAACGTTCATCTGGTGTCACTCCAGATCCATATCATGTCCATGACAATCGCTAAAAGTAAACAGATCAAGGTAATCTCGCCCTTAGTCTAAGTAACCCCTGGTTATCAGACGGGCCTTATACCTCTACACCGATCCATCGGCCTTTTTCTTGATGTTGAGAACCCACATGTTCCCAATGGCCCAACAACCCTTAGGCAAATCAACTAGATCCCAGATCCTGTTGATTCTCATCAACTCCTTTTACCCATGGCCTTTAATTAATGGTCCTCCACAGAACCCTCAATAACCTCTAGGACAGTTAAAGGTTTCTCGTAATCCTCAAGAGTTACACTGAGAGCCTCTCCCTCAATCGGGAAGCGACGGTTAGGTACGCATCCTCGATTACTCTTAAGAGGAGGGGAAACCTTTTTACCTTTAGATGGATTGCTCGCACTAGGACCAAGATCCGTAATGAATTCTTGGGTTCTGCCACTGGGATCAGCTAAACTACTACGCTCATCCATCTGATAGAAGGTAAAGTCCTAATTGATTTCACCTCTCATAGGAAAATCATTTTCAAGAAACTTGGCATCATGAGACTCAATCTCAGTGAGAGTGTCATCTGTATGCTCATTAGAACACAACCCCCTTGAGTGTTCTGAGTATCTCATAAAGATACATCTCTTTTCTCGCAGGCCTAACTCACCGTGTAAATTCGAGAAATAGTGAACATACGCGACACAATCCCATAATCTCAAATGGCTAAGGTCAAGCTGCCTCCCTGTCCAAAACTCATATGAAGTACTGACTGCGGACTTCAATATAACACGATTGAGGATGTAGGCTGCAGCCAATAACGTATCTCCCCAATGGAAAATGAGTAAATTGGCTTGCGCCATCATCGGCCTCACAGTCTCAAACAAAGTCTTATTCCTCTCTCGCAGCTACTCTACTCCATTGAGTAGCGAGGAATAGTCAGTTTCTCATAATGCCCTTCTTGAAACAGAGTTCTTTAGACAAATACTGCTGCCCTTGATCGGTTCTAAGAGCCTCTACTCTCAAGTTTAACTTATTCTCAACCTCGCTAGTAAACTTCCTGAAGTATCTCAATGCTTCAGACTTATACGAGAAAACGTAACCGAAATGCATGTAATTGTCTATGAACGTAATAGAGTACCCAACACCATTTCAGGTTCTCACGTTCATAAGGCCACAAATGTCGGAGTGAACCGATTATAATGGAGTCCCAGCTCTCATTGTATTGTCGAATGGTTTTCTTATAATTTTGCCACCTAGGCAAAACTAGTTAGCGGGTTCTACAAACCACTCACTGCTAACCGGCTCATCCTCTCTCACTAGGAGCATATCAAGAAATACCATTAAAAGGAATCACTTTCAGTGCAAATAGTCACTCACAGACCAAAATAGAACCAATCAAAAAATTGTCGTAATAAATAGAAATTATAAAATTTCTAAATTAATAGAGCATATCCTAGGCTGAAATCAAGTTCCGTCGAACATTCGGAGCGTAAAGAGCATACAGAGTCTAGCATATTTTCAACTCTAACTAGCAAGTGCTACTCCCTCTGATGTCGACAAACGCTCCATTTCTCTACATAAATCATCTTACTCGAAGACTCACTCGGTGGAACTATATAAGTGCGCTCCGATCTCGAACTACGTAATCGGTTGCTCCCGTGTTCATAACCCATGAAGGAGAGAAAAACAATGAGCATTTCAAACCACGTAAAGAAGGAAGAGATAATTTCCACTCGTCACACTTACGAGCGAAATGACCAAGTCTACTATAGATATAGCACTACACCTTAGTCGTATCTAACTCTTCGCTGCACAATATTATTATCAGTTTTCTCGGATGTTTTCTTATTACCTGAATCACGAGTCCCACAGGAGTCATTGCTCGACTCTACCACATAAGTATGACCCGAGTATGGCATACTCGCCTCTAAATGCTCCTACTCGAGCCCACTATGCCTATTTACATTAGTAAAAGTACGAATGCTTTCGTTGTATGTGAAATAGACTTTCATAATCTCTCATGAATCAGGTGAAGAACTGGATCGCATTTAGCACAAGAAAACATATCCGAAATGGGCTCAGTCACATTCCCCAACTCGGCGACCATACTCGACATTTTTATCAAATGTTACATCATCGTATGATCAACCCTTTTCTTATAAGTTATTAAGCTTATAAGTCAGTATCATCATCTCAGGATCTGTAAGAACACCATAATACTCTTTATAGGGCGAGCCAAAATAATAAAATCGTAAGATATTGCTTATAGATCACATCATCGTGCATGCTACTCAGGAGAATTACCCTAACTCGGCCATCATTCCTCTTCCATGCACGTGATGTCCCCTAATCCCGTCTGTCTGAGGTGTGGTACCCTCCCCGGAGTCCACCATCTCATGCCTCAGAATTTTAATTAGATTTTGTTTCTCGAGAATAAATTTTATCTACCGGTGAAAAATCTTGTATTTATCACCATTCAATTTTATCTCTCTTGCAAAAATCTAATATGATAATTTTAAAAGCAGTCATTGAGATAGTCGTGACTTGTGATACTTATTCTTACATTTTGTGTACCCTACGAATCAACAAGATCCAAATAATTTGAATACATACCCCAAGATGAGCGTATGAATCAACAGACACCATACACCACAATCTTGGATTGCATCTCACCATTTGGACTAAGATTCGGTACACAAAAAGTCACTTTTATGGTTGTGGAACCCTTAAAAATAAATAAATTAATTAAATTTGAAACGACTTAACATGCCGTCGGAGGTCCCACGGGTAGCCACGTACTAGTGACATGTCACTAGGCACCTACACACGCCACCTACACGCTGACACACATATCAGACGTGCAATGCATCGGTCATGCGCCTCAATGCGCGCAACCTTTGTCACAATATGAGAAAAATAATTAATGTAATACACTTTAATAAAAGTATTTGTAAAATATGATGAGTACTAAGACCTGCCCTATTATATGAACTAGTGGTTAAAGATCCTTGAAGATCTCACATGTCTCCGAGTTCGATTCTCGTCTCCATTTCATGAGCTTCATTTCACACCATTTTTTTTAATTAAATTAGAGTGTGGCACGTGGATCCACACGCCACACCCACTCCAAAATCGCGCCTGCTCACGAGTGAGGTCACGCGCCTGTCGGGTTGGAGCTCTTCTTTTTCACCCAACGGGCCTGCAACCGGGTCCTCTTGACCCGGTTGCCAGAAAACAAGTTTTCGGCTATTTTTTCAGCGGATTTCGACTGAAAAATTAATTCAAACCTCCTTCAATAATCCTAACTTGATTTTATGAAGGATTAATGCTTGAATCAGTCAAATCAATAACCCAAAGTCACGGCCCTCCGCGGCCATTTTCGAAAAACCCAGTTTCTGGAGACGGCTCATCACAAAACACATATCAAAATGTAGATCGGCACACGTAGAACACAAATCAACCATTTATTTAGATCAAAATGTCCTTAAACTCAAAAAATCTAAGATCTAAAGGTTCGGCCAATATTTGGGCCGAAAATATTAACCTCGGTTTTCATGGCCCTATTTTGCTCAAAATATTCCAAAAAAATTATATTTATGATCTACATGTTATGGATAATCTCATGGTGTAATTGGATTCACGAAACTCATCCGTAATCAAACCCTAAATTTAATTCCCTACATTTTTTTATACCCGAAAATTATTTTTAATAATCCAACAAAAAAGCTCTGATACCAATGTTGGATATTTTAGTTGATTCATATGCAGCACAAGCATTCACAATAATTTTTGGAAAAATAAATAGAGAATGGGTATAGTAATAAATACCTCGAATGTAGAGTCTCTAAAAATACGATCCAATCGTATGTCCTTCGATCGGATCTCGCAGTCGGGATGGTGATCACGATGTTAATCGAATCACCACTGCAATACCACGACACCACAACCCTCAGTCCGGCGATCGTTGTGATGGAAAAAAATTCCCTACGCGGAATTTTTCTCAACTATCATTTTTATTCTCGCAAGCCATTCTCTCATGGTAGCCATCAACTCACGTAATCTCATGAAAGAGAGGTTAATCTCCTATATTTAATGTAACTCTTACTTTGAGAGAATCATGGGAAATGGTTAAGATGTGGGTTAGTGGAAGTTACCCTACTAACCCTACCCCAATTATGTAAAATACCCCTCGTGCACATCTTAAACCAATAGGATCAAATGGGCCATCATAGGGGACCAGTGAGTTCTTTTTGTTTTGATTTAACAGTATGAGTTCACCACCTCCACCATTAATGGTCAGGTACTCAAGTCTCCGAATAATATCAATTTTCTCCGTGGTTAAGATCCCATTTAGACCTGCACAAAATATCAGTAATTTGTTTTTCAATTTGTACACAACTGCCTAGGGCATTCGTTCACTAAGCATCTATTAAATCGGTGAATGCATCATTATCCTTACATTCCTTGCTTGATCCTGCCTTCTTACTATGGTTAGGCTCCACAATTCTGGGTAACATATCCATCTCACTCTGATTTGTTATCATCCCCTTTTCATGGTTTGTGGTATCCATTAGCTTGGCAGGGGCCAAATAGTCCTCCCACTTTTGTTTCAATCCTGCCTGCATGGTTTGATTGAAATCCACATTTGTTAGGAACGTACCCATCTTACTTTGAATTGTTATCATTGTCTCATCATGGTCCAAAGCCACCGACATGTCTGAACCTGTTTGAGGTACGTGGAAGACCTCCAAAGCTTGCCTTTTATGAAAACGTCTAGTTGTAGTTGGTGGCAATGGGTTACAAATAGGCAGTGCAGCCAGGGAAGCTCTGATGCGCCATCGTATAGACCTTATGGATCTCTTCTTAGTCTTTCTCTCCATGCAGGAGAAGTGGTGCAAGGTCTGCTAGCGCTTGAAAGGTTGCATAAGTAATTGCCTCTCCATGGAACTTTCACCCATCTGAAAACTACTGCTGCAAATGTAGTTTGCCTCTGCCTGTCATCATTGTTGACAACAGTTTCCCTCTAGTATGGTCAAGGGCTGATAACAGTGTCCGGCACCATCCTGGCTTTCTGCCGGTCCTAGGGCGCCTGAGTTCTTGAAATTTTTTCTCATAGGCCTCCAATCTATTATAGAAACAGCCAGTTTGATTTTTGAAACAAAGTTTGTTCTGTTCCAGAGCAGTATTCTGAGATTTGGGAGAGCTATGGCCATTCAGAAGTTTAGTGCCATTCAAAGAAGAATATTTTGCTTCATGTCTTTTCCTATGGTGGTATTGATGGAAAACTATTGGAGCAACTTTTTATCTTACGGATAGTTCTCTATGTCAAGTCTTGGATTGTTTTCCTCATCAACTACTGGAACGGTGCTATCATTTTGAGGCTCATTTTCTGAGTCAAAGTTTAGCTTTTGCTTGCATTCTTTTCCCTTGACTGCTTCTTCTGAGACATCTTGTGCTGGGGTGGTCAATGGCTTAGAATTATTCTTTTTCACATACTTCATCTTCCGCTATGGATTTTCCTTGGGCACACTGTGCCTTGGAATAGCAGGTGGTTTTTTAAGAGGCCTTTTAGGTCTGCCCTTAATGAGTATTTTAGGCCTATGTATCTTCCTTTTGACATTTTGCCATCGCTTATTGTCCGGGTCTAAAATTTTGGGTGTGCTTCTGGCGTTCTGCTCCTTAATTCGGATTAGAGTGGAGGGAGCAAGAGCCGACTCTTTGTTGGGTATAGAGTGGGCTTCATTCTGTCCTGTATGAAGGATGGCAACTCCGTTCTTCTTACCTTGTTCTCTGGTTTCCATATCATCCGCAAATAAACCACCTTTTTTAAGCTATCTGACTTTCACTAGCAACAAGCAAAAAGGCAAAGCACTACATTTCAAAAAATTGGCAAATTTGCCAAAAGACCAATTGATTTTAGAACTTACTCTGTTAATTAGGTTGTAAGGCAATTACTATGTTAATGTAGATTTGATTCTAATTGTTGGAGGTGGGTTTTGTTTCCATAGATCCGGCTCTTCCAAGACTCAATTGGACAGCTGATTGTGAGGTTTGAGACCTACAAAAGATCGTCGGAGGGTGATCTGGTAGGGGAGGGTCTGACACTTAAGTCAGAAAGAGCAGTTTTCGAAAGGAAAAGATAAACAGACTGAGAGAGGAGAGAAGACGGATCTCCCTCTGTACTCTGTGCCTTGTGTAGGGTTAGAGTACTTATATGGACTAATACCCCCATTGATGTTATATAATGCTTTTCTTAGATCCGTGCTGCTGCGGGCTCTATGAAAACCTAGTTTCCCTAAGAATTCGTCTAGGGATTCCGGATCTATGATCACGAAAGATTCGATGTTGTAGCTACTTAGACAACTGAATTATATAGGAAGATTCATTCTCTTATCGATTATATCTATTAGGTTTGCTTCCATAAATGGAAGAAATGTTCCGTGTCAAAGTGGGGAACTCAGTTAAGCAATACCGATTGGGTATTAATGATAGAGGGAGACGGGTGCGTTCGGTCTCTTTGATAGCTATTGGTTGAGGTGTTCAGTTCCACCAAACACCTCGTAAATCGAGTCGAACAATAGATCCCTTTGATTAAGTGAGGCGACTGAGGGCCTTCGGGGAGGCAGATCCATTCGAGTGATCGGGGTGACTAAGGCCCATTCATGGGGATGAATATCTTCAATAAACTGGGGTGATATATACACATTCTCATTTGAATGTATTGATACCAGGAAAAGGGAGACTCTTTTTACACTGTAAGGCCTTCTAAAAGAAGGTCCATCATTTGTCCCCAACTTATGGTGTCATTTCGTGAGAAAGGAGCCATGAGTAGTGGTTTTTACGAAGAGTCGCCAAAATCTTTCAGTATAATGTGCGCCCTTTTGGCTCTCTTGAACCGTCTCGAGTAGTGCTTTAAAAGAGTTACGGGTTCAGGCGTACTGAGTACTCTCTCCTTTGCGAGCAAACCCTCGTTCGGTGAAGATTTTCACTAAGGATGTGAAAGAGTTCGTCTTCTTCTCATCAAGGTATTAATGAAATTCGGAGCACTATCTCTAAGGAAGAATTAGATGAGGTACGGTCAGATATAGCTTGTTTTGATAGAACCTGCAGATACAGATAGGGCGAATAGGGTGCCTGATGGCTATGCCCCAACGTACAAGCAAGTGGTGAAGTACGAGGTGAAGATCTTGTATACAGGCCCATTATCTGAAGTAATGCACTACTGGAGGGTATACCCCACACTGCTTATTCCCAGCGCCTGGCATTCTGTGGTGGCGATAATTTCCCTATTAGGGTTTTGTCACCTTCGCTTTGACATAGAGATTCTAGCGATTCTCTTTTCCTTGACGAGATGTAAAGGTCAGGGTTCTAATCATGGCTGGTATCGGTTGCAGACTCATCCCGATTCTCATTGGAAGTTTTACTACAGTGAGTCAATAGATAAATTTTGGGTGCAGAAATTCTTCTTTGTGAAATTTTTTAATAAGGATCTTCTACCCGTTTTGCCAGATTCGGAATAAGAACCTTTGTTGCTAGGAAAACCCCCACTTCCTATTCGCCATTCTCAATTTTTTAGATCTGTTAGGTGGTATTATGAGTCCACTCATAGGAACATCTAGGTGGATTTGTTGGTAGACAATCAATTGTTGATTCTGGCAGGCTTGTTGATGGATAAGAGGAAGACGATCACCAGACCTCTTTTGTTGGAGCAGAAAGAGAAGGAATTGGTGGGTGATCTAAAATTGGTAGATCACTCTATTCTAGATATGGTTTCAACAGACAAAAGCGTGAGGCCAAATGTTGAAAAGCTTTGTGAGCATGTGGAAAGGTCTCCCAACAAGGGACTTTCAAAGTTGAAAAGAGAGAGAGCGCATTTATCTGAATCCTTAGAGAGCCCTCGTAAGAAGCATGCATCTTCTCCAATATCGAGACATTCATCGTCTTTGGAAATGGGAATAGAGGAAGTAGAGATTTCTTTGTTAGGCGCACTTTCTTTTTCCAAGGAAGATAGTCAGGCAAGGGAGGTCCTGAAGACAGGGACATATTATGCTATGCATTTGGGTGAGGCGTCTACAGGATTACATAGCCCTTAATGGGGGAGGTCAGAGGAGGAAAGGTTTCTGTTGTTTGTTCCTGTCAAGCCCTTTGATTTCTGAAAGGAAAGGCAAAAAGGAGAATCAGTTGTTGTCTGCCTGGGGGGTTAGAAGTTTGATTTTATCGATACCGGGGGATCATTTCGATTGGTGGAGTGCTTTGACTTTCAAGACCCGGGCCTGAGTTTAATAAAAGCTTTTCTTGACTTTGTGGACAGGGTCCTTTAATCCCTTTGCATAACGGTATTATTTTACCCAAAATTTTATTGCATTTGTTCCTTTCCTTTGACTGACACGTGTAGTTCGCTCTTTAGACTGCGGCTTTGGCAAAAATTTAGAAACAACAAAGGGAGCGACTAGAGGAACGGGCGTACTATCTGGAGGGTCAAGTCTTGTCGTTGTAGAAGGCCCTTGAAGAAGGAGAGGCCCAAGTTTAGAGAATTTCTAGTGCTTCGCTGGCCGAGAAAGATAAGCAAATTCGGCTCTTTGGAGAAAAGTTAGCATTAGCTCAAAAGCGATGCGAAGAGTTGGAGATCGAACGACATGTTCTTGTGGGTCACTTGATATCCGTTGAGACCTTAATGCAGCTACGGGAGGAGTCTCTTTAGGAATCTAATCAAAGGGCTTCTTTTCTGGAAGAATCTAATTTAACCCTCAAACATTCTCAGCGTAAGCTATTGGAGAGGCTCAGGTGTGCCGAAGCAATAGCTCATGAGACGGGGATGTATGAAGCTCTCCCTCCTCTGGAGGAAGTAGCTAATCATGTAACACCGAATTTTCGATATTAGAAAATTTTTGTTTAATTTCTTTGAAGAATATAAAAAAATCCATGTAATAGGAAATCTAAATTTATGTAATTTTTGTATTTTTATGAAAATGGGAAAGAATTTATAATTTGTTTGATATATAAAGATTGAAAGTGTTGAATGGCTAAGTGGTATTAGACTTTTGGACAAATTGGAGGAAATGAGTTCAAACCCAAACAAATGCAATTGGCAAGGACAATTCATGCCTTCTTGAATTGAATGGGAAGTACCTTAATGGGAAGTGCATTTGTGAGAAAAAAAAAAATGTGAAGGTGGAACTGCCGATGGAAGAAATGAAACCGTGAGTGTTTGAGTGTGGAGAAGTGAAAAAATATATATATGTTCAAATTGCTCATGTGGTGGAATGGCTAGAGAGAGCATGTCCCTCGCGGTAGAACCGACGGTGGAACCACTGAGTGACAAATGACCAAAATGCCCTCCAAATATAATAAGAGCTTGAAATGTGAACTCTAACATAATTTCACTTTTCCACTAACCTCAATTAATCCCAAATTTTTTTTTTGTTTCTCTTACTTCAATTCAGTTCCTCTCCTCTACGAATGTGAACTCTAGTGAACTCTCGCTTCTCCAATCTGCATCTTCATCTCTCTCTATCACTATTGATTTCTCTCTCAAGAAATCAATTTGTGCTTTGATTTAATCACACCTTCCAAGTGTTGATTGCGTGGAAAAGAGGATTGAAACAAAAGGGAAAAGAAAATGTAGGGTTTGTAAAGTTCAACCTTCCGAATCCGACCTACCACCAAAATCGAGGTAATCTCTTATTCTTAACCACGAATTTAGTGATTTTAATCATAGATTTACATTTATTACTGAGAAAATTTTGGAATTTCGTTGGTGAATCAAAAATCATGAGTCTATAAATAGTGAAAAATTTGGGAAAAAATAGAAATGAAAATTCTATTTACATTAAATAAGGTGTAGTTGATGAAATTAAAATGTACATTCATGAATTTGAGAAATTACGAGAAATTAGGTTTAGGTTAATTTGGAAAAAATTGGAAAAAATCATCTGAAAATAGGAAAATCTAGGAAAGTTATGAATAGAAATTTTATAACGATGCAAATGATAACAAATTGATAAAATGAGATCAAGAACAAGAAAATATTCGAAATTAGGGTTTAAATAAAAATTAGAAAAAATTTATAAATCCTTGAATTTGAGGAGAAATGATCTGAAAATTGTTATTGTTGGTTTAGGACTATCAATTGGAGCTTGAAAAAAGATTTCTTGGAAACTGATAATGTATGGGGAGTGAATACCCTTACAAGGTGAGTGGATCGTTATATTTCATATGAATGAGTAAATTATTTTCAATTATGATTTATAAATTGCATTTTGAAATGAAATTTGAAATGGATTCAAAATGTTTTGTGATTGTGGTGTGCCTGAAATGAACTTGTAAAATATTCATGACTCTTAAATTTGATTATTGAATCATTTGCACCATATTACTTTGAGTTACTCATGTAAACTGTTAAATGTTGCTCCACTTTATATTTGAGTATGAATTGATTGATAAATTGTGTTTGGTAAAATGGTGCTGGGAAAAATGACCATAGTCTAAGTCTTGCCACAGACCGAGCCATTAGGGCAGCTTGGTTAAGGCTGATTTAAATTGAGCTTGGTGGTAGATGGGTTGGAGAGCCTCCTCAAACCACTGTGATAACATGGTAACACCCCACGAAATTCCGGGCCAACACCAAGATGAGGGGGATTTTATAAAAATTGTGAAAAAAATCCCTTGGCGAATCCTACCAACAGCTATTGGTAGATTATTATTTTCGGCAAACCCCAAAATTGTGAAAATCAAAGCTTAATTTGCTTAATTGCATATTTGAGTCATGGTGATTTGATACAAATTGTTATATGTAAAAAAAAAAAATCATTTATTGCATTGAATTATATTTGATATATATGTTTGGAACTACCACCCTCACTCCTCATTTATGTGTTATATGCCGTTGCACTCCACTCCTAGGTATTTATAATACTCACTCCTCTCTTCTAAATTTTTCAGAGAAAGCATAGACTTGGACTAGTGTCGGTTGTTCAAAATTCTTTTGGTCATCCACGATAGGTATTTGTGGTAATTCATATTTTTGGAATTTAATGTAGTTTCATCCATGGAAGGAAAATAATTGTACTATTCTTTTGGTTCTGATTTGATTGATACTTGTCATATCTCTTAGGGCAAGTATTGGTAGAATCCATACTTGATAATTGTAGAGTTTGTAGAATTTTATTTAAATTTTTTTTTTACAAAACCTATTGTTTCCATTTGGGGCATTTGGATTTTTATTTGGGAATTTTGAGATATTTTGAGTTTGTAAATTGATGTGAATGTTGGAAACTGTTTGGAAATCCAGGTTGGCCAAAGTGCATGTGTTCATGAACAGAAACGAATCAAGGATGGATCCTTGATTTGTGTGCTAATACATGTTTTTGATACTTGATGATCTGGGATGATTTTTAAAATGATGTTGAGTTGTTTTTATATAGGTTGAATGCCTTACGCTATTCCGGTATACGGAGAGATGCTGCTCGTATACCAAGATAACGCGACGGGTGTTACATACTCGACGGAAGAGTCGGGGCATGACAATTCTATTGGTATCAGAATTTAGGCTAACGATTTTAAATATGTAAAAGTTTGAAATGTTTCCAAATGTCCCTAAAGGTTTTTCAAAGGTTTTAAAAGTATTCTTCTTTTGAAATTTTAGATTTTAAAAAGATTTTTCACAGGATGTACAAAAACCTTCCATGGATTCTTAAGGACTAGGATTAATTTTATTTTTAGAGGGTTAAATACCTAGTCCAATGCCTAATCTAGTGAGCTAAGTATAGTGCTTCTTTTTATAGGAATCATGTCTTCTAGATGAAGGTTGAGGAATATAAGACCTTTTTATCCTATTATTTCTAATTAAAGTGCTGAACGCAAAATTTTATTTGTGTAAACCTTGAGAAGTGCAAAGTATCGTGTCACCAAATGAAAACTGAAGACTTTCAGTGTGCTAGAGTGATGTGATAACCAATTACACCTGCTCTTTTAACGTCTACTGTATATAGTAAAATCATATCGTAAAAATTAAAAAGAAAAAAAAAGGTATCCATTTGCAAGCAAGGAACCTGTACCTTGTAATATTTCCTTTCAAACACAATGATGAATCATCCTCACATGTTCAAACTTCTCCTCCAGCAACTATTAGCACTCACCCGACGCCTTCAACCGGGATTCCTCCACCACCACTTGATATACTCCGACAATGGACTAACTGGTTGAATACTTATGGCAGTCATCTCCAAACCCCTCCATAAGCACCAATACCTCCTCCACAAAGTCCAGCCATTTCACCTTCTCCTCATATAGCGCCAAATGTTCCTCCCACTCCTGTGACTACTCTAATCACCCGTCCAACCTTTGATTTATCCAAGTTGATCAAAGAAGTTCGACAACTTGGGTGTGTCACCTTTACGAGAACAAGTGATGCCATGATATCTAAGAATTGGATTAATCAGGTTTAAGAGACGGTGATCGACATGATGACTCAAAACTCTTAGTAGTCTTAAAGCTATTGGATGAGGATGCTAGATCATGGTGGGATAGTCTCAAGGAGAGGATCCCAACACTTATTTTATGGAGCGAATTCCGTAGGGAATTTTTTGAAAAATACTATACTCGATTCTACCGAGACTTGAAGAGGAAAGAATTCCTTCACCTCCGCCAAGGCAGCAAGTCAGTGGTAGAATATGAGGCAGAGTTGAGAAGATTGTCTACATTTGTCCCAGAGTTGGTGAGTTCGAGTGAGTACCTGCGCTTTAGGTTCGAAGAAAGCCTAAACTTGTCTATCCGGGAGAAAATGTCAGTGACCTCGGCACACACTTACAAGGAAGTTTTGGAATTAGCTCTAACGGCCGAGAAAATAGTTGAAGAAAGAGGAAGGACGAGAGAAGGGCAGAAAAAAAAAAGAAGGTCTGAGCATATGTCGGGCCAAGGTTTAAAACAGAGTAGGAACACAGGTTCTTACAGTGGAGCCTCTATTACCAGACCAGTTGGCATCCCTCAAGGCCAACGCATGTCTCAATTTGGGAACCCTGCTCTTAGTGCATCCTTGGAAAGCAAATCAACGGGGAATACAAAGGAGAAATGTAGAAATTGTGGCAAGTTCCATTTTGGGATTTGCCAAGCACCCAAGAGGTGTTACAACTGTGAAAAGGAGGGCCACTTCTATAATGTTTGTCTGGAGTTGGGATGAGGAAGCCAAGCAAGTCAAGACCATCCTAGTAGATCTAGGGGCGGCTAAGCCAACATTCCTACTCTGCCTCCAAATGTCACTCCACAGATAGGGATTGGGAGCAACACAGTGGCTGCTTCACCCCAGCGTCCACAACCAAGGGTTCAAACCAGAATTTATGCAATGACAAATGAAGATGCCCAAAATAACCCCGACATAGTCACAGGTAAATTTCTTAGAACCTAATCTTGATGGATTAGAAATTAAATATAAACATTGGAGATCATGACTGCATGACCTTGAATTTGAGATATATTAGAGATATTGCTTGATATTGAGGTGATTGAAAATGATTTTGATGACTAATGATAGTTTTGTTGGCATGAAGGACTTTAAATTTCAATTGAGTTTGATTTGATCGAGAGTTAATTTTATTTTTCGTGTGTATATAGCTATGATGAAAATTTTTGGAGTTAATGTCGTGTTCTAATTGATACGGGATCAAATAAATCTTTTGTGAGCGTGGAATTTGCCAAACACTCGGATAGACCTGTGAACCCATTTGAAGAGGAGTTATTGGTTATCACTCGTCTGGGGGAATAAATGAATAGAAATACTGTGATCAAGGCATGTGAAGTGGCAGTAGAGGGTGAAATTCTTGAAACGAACTTGATTCCGTTAGATATGAGAGATTTCGATACTATGCTAGGTATATACTAGTTACACCTTCATTGAGTTTTAGTGAATTACTTCACTAAGGAGGTAGAATTCCATAACCAGGATATCCCGCACTTAAGTTCATTTGTGAACGGCGGATTAACCGAGTTGTGTAATCTCGGCATTAGAGGCACAAAAACTAGTGCACAAGAGCTGTGAGGCTTACTTATCCCACATCATCGACACCACTATGCAGAGTCCAGAATTGATGAATGTTCCAGTGGTGAATGAGTTTCTAGATGTTTTTTCGGATGAGTTGCCTGATTTTTCTCCAATTCGGGAGTTCAATTTTGCTATCAATTTAACTCCTGACACTGTGTTTATTTCCATCCCTCCCTATCGGATGGCACCTACGGAGTTGAAAAGAATTGAAGGTCCAATTTCAGGAGTTGTTGGACAAGGATTTTATCCGACTGAGTACCTCACCTTGGGGCGCTCTGGTTCTATTCGTGAAAAAGAAAGATGACACCCTCCAGTTGTGTATCGACTACCGGCAGTTGAATAAGGTGACCATTAAGAACAAATATCCTTTGCTGAGGATTAATGACTTATTTGATCCACTCCAAGGGGCTAGTGTCTTTTCGAAGATTGATTTGAGATCTGGCTATCATCAATTGAGGATAAGGGATGATGTTGTCTACAAGACTACATTTAGGACATGATATGGACACTATGAATTCTTGGTGATGCCTTTTGGTTTGATGAATGCTCCTGCGGCATTCATGGACCTCATGAATCGAGTCTTCCATTCCTATCTCGATAAGTTCATCATAGTATTCATTGACGACATCCTTGTGTACTCTAAGAATGATGAGGAACACTCCAAACATCTTCGGATTGTGCTACAAACTCTTCGAGAGAAGCAACTGTCTGCCAAATTCTCCAAATACGAATCTAACTAAGGGAAATTAGCTTTTTAGGGCATATTGTATCCGGGGAAGGGATATTTGTTGATCTGAAGAAAGTAGAGGCAATTTTGAGATGGGAACAACCTAAGAATATGACCGAGGTGCATAGTTTTCTCAGTTTGGTAGGGTATTACCGAAGATTTATAGAGGATTTTTCTAGAATTGTAGCTTCGCTATCTAGTTTGACGTTGAAATGAGTTAAATTTGAATGGAGTGATAAGTGTGAATAGAGTTTTTAAGAATTGAAGAAGATGCTCACATCGGCTTCAATACTTGATCTTCCAATTTGTGGTGGCAACTATGTGGTTTATAGTGATGCTAATAAACAAAGGTTGGGATGTGTTTTAATGCAAGGTGATAGAGTCATCGCCTATGCTTGTCGATAGTTGAAGAAGCATGAATTGAATTACCCTACCCATGACCTAAAGTTAGCCGTAATTGTTTTGGCCTTGAAAATTTGGCAGCATTATTTATATGGAGCCACATGCAGTATCTTCACTGACCACAAGAGTCTCAAGTATTTGTTCAATCAGAAGGAGTTCAATTTGAGACAAAGAAGCTGATTAGAGGTGATCAAATAATATGACTTGGTGATTGATTATCACCCGGGCAAAGCCAATGTTGTTGTGAATGCTTTATGCTGCAAATCCTCTTCCTCTTCATCTCATGAGAATTCTTACCTCTCATCTTTGCTAGGACTCCACACATTGGGAGTCCAGCTGGCCAGTGATGAAAACGGTGCACTCTTGGCCAAGTTCAAGGTACGACCAACTCTAGTAGACCGTATTAAAGAGTTCCAAGCCACTGATAAGGAGTTAAAGGGGATAGTAGAAAAGGCTCACAAGGGCGAAAGTGGTGGCTTCTATATCCAAGAGGAAGGCACAGTGATATATGGGAAACGGTTATATGTTCCCAAAAATGATGAGCTTTGAAGGCTATATTATAAGAGGTACACTCTTCGACTTATGCTATGCATCCTGGAAGCACTAAATGTATAGAACCATTAAGAAAACTTATTGATGGTCGGGATTGAAGTGAGAAATAGCTAAATTTGCAGCAAGGTGCCTTGTGTGTCAACAAATCAAGGCCGAACATCAGAACCCATCTGGAACACTTCAACCCTTACCTATACCCAAATAGAAATGAGAGCACATCACCATGGATTTCGTGGTGGGATTACCACGTACTCTGAACTGACACGATGCTATTTGGATTGTAGTTGATAAGCTCACTAAGTCGGCACACTTCCTTCTATTTCAAAACACTTACTCTTTGGAGAGGTTAGCCAAATTGTATCTTAATGAAATTGTCCGATCGATTGTATCAGATCGTGATCCCCGATTCACGTCTCGATTTTGGCCTAAGTTATAAGAGGCTTTGGGCATTAAGTTGAAATTCAGCACTACAGTTCATCCCCAGACAGATGGACAATCTGAACGTACCATTCAAACGTCGGAAGACATGCTGAGAGCATATGTTATAGAATTTCAAGGGAGTTGGAATCGGCACCTCCCATTAGTTGAATTTATATACAACAATAGCTATCAAGCTAACATTGGGATGCCTCCCTATGAAGCCCTCTACAGAAGGAAATGCAGGACTACACTATGTTGGGATGATGTAAGAGAAAGAAAGATTGAGAATGTAGAGCTAATTGAAATAATTATAGAAGAAGTAAAGGTGATTCGGGTAAGAATGAAGGCGGCTCAAGATAGACAAAAGAGTTACGTCAATAAAAGAAGAAAACCTTTGGAATTCGAGGTCGGAGACATGGTTTTCTTGAAAATATCACATTGAAATGGTGTAATTCGATTTCGGAAAAGGGGTAAATTGAATCCTTGTTACATTGGACCATTCAAGATCCTCGAGAGGATAGGAGAGGTAGCCTATCAACTAGAATTGCATCCGCATTTGGAGAAAATTCATGATGTATTCCATGTCTCAATGTTAAAGAAGTATTTATCGAATCCCTCTCACGTAATTGAAACTCCTCCGATAGAGTTAAATCCAAACTTGAGTTTCATGGTACAATAAGTGCAAATCCTTGATCGACAACTCAAACAACTAAGGAATAAGCAAATCCCAATGGTGAAAGTATTGTGGAGAAACAACCAAGTGGAAGAACAAACTTGGGAAACTGAAGAGTTAATGCGGAAGCAACACCCGCAACTTTTTGATTTATAAACTTCAATTTAAATTTTGAAAATGAAATTTGCTTTTAGGGGGTTAAGAGTTGTAACACCGAATTTTCGGTATTAGAAAATTTTTGTTTAATTTCTTTGAAGAATATAAAAAAAAAATCATGGAATAGGAAATATAAATTTATGCAATTTTTGTATTTTTATGAAAATGGGAAAGAATTTATAATTTGTTTGATATATATAGATTGAAAGTGTTGAATGGCTAAGCGGTACTAAACTTTTTGGACAAATTGGAGGAAATAAGTTCAAACCCAAACAAATGCAATTGGCAAGGACGATTCATGCCCTTTTGAATTGAATGGGAAGTGCCTTAATGGGAAGCGCATTTGTGAGAAAAAAAAAATTGTGTGAAGGTGGAACTGCTGGGGGAAGAAATGGAACCGTGAGAGTGTGAGTGTGAGTGTGGGAAGTGAAAAAAAAAAAAAAGAAAAAAGAAAAATATGTGCACATTGCTCATGCGGTGGAACCGCCGGTGGAATTGGCTAGAGAGAGCATGTCCCTCATGGTGGAACCGCTAAGTGACAAATGACCAAAACGCCCTCCTGAGTGATAAATGATGAAAATGCCCTCCAAACTTAATAAGAGCTTGAAACATGGCAAGGGAAAAAATGGTAATTTTACTTTTCCACTAACTTCAATTAACCCCAAAATTCTTTTTTGTTTCTCTTACTTCAATTCAGTTTCTCTCCTCTGCGATTGTGAACTCTCGCGAACTTTCGCATCTCCTCCCTCTGCATCTACATCTCTCTATCACTATTGATTTCTCTCTCAAGAAATCAATTTGTGCTTCGATTTAATCACACCTTCCAAGTGTTGATCACGTGGAAAAGAGGATTGAAACAAAAGGGAAAAGAATTCTAGGGTTTGTAAAGTTCAACCTTCTGAATCTAACCTACCTCAAAAATTGAGGTAATCACTTATTCTTAACCTTGAATTTAGTGATTCTCATCATAAATTTACATTTATTACTGAGAAAATTTTAGAATTTCATTGGTGAATCAAAAACCCTAAGTCTGTGAATAGTGAAAAATTTGGGGAAAAATAGAAATGAAAATTTTATTTACGTTAAATGAGGTGCAGTTGATAAAATTAAAATGCACATTCATGAATTGGAGAAATTAGGAGAAATTAGGGTTAGGTTAATTCGAGAAAAATTGGGAAAAATCGTCTGAAAAAAGGAAATTCTAGGAAAGTTGTGAATAAAAATTTTATAAGATGCAAAAGATGACAAATTGATAAAATGAGATCAAGAACAAGAAAATATTCAAAATTAGAGTTTAAATAAAAATAAAAAAAAATTTATAAACCCTTGAATTTGAGGAGAAATGATCTAAAAATTGTTATTGTTGGTTTAGGACAATCAATTGGAACTTGAAAAGAGATTTCTTGGGAACTGATAATATATGGAGAGTGAATACCCTCCCGAGATGATTGGATGTTTATGTTTCATATGAATGAATAAATTATTTTCAATTATGATTTTTAAATTACATTTTGAAATGAAATTTGAAATGGATTCAGATGTTTTGTGATTGTGGTGTGTCTGAAATGAACTTGTGAAATATCCATGACTCTTGAATTTGATTATTGAATCATTTGCACCATATTACTTTGAGTTACTATGTAAATTGTGAAATGTTGCTCCACCTTATATTTGAGCATGAATGGATTGATAAATTGAGTTTGGTAACATGGTGCTGGAAAAAATTACTATAGTCTAAGTTTTACCACGGATCGGGCGATCGGGGCGGCGTGGTTAAGGTTGATTTAAATTGGGCTTGGTGGTAGGTGGCTTGGAGAGCCTCCTCATACCGCCGTGATAACGTAGTAGCACCTCACGGAACTCTAGGCCAATACCAAGGTGAGGGGGATTTTAGAAAAATTGTGAAAAAAAATCCCTTGGTGGATCTTACCAACAGCCATTGGTAGGTTATTGTTTTTGGCAAGCCCCAAAATTGTGAAAATGAAAGCTTAATTTGCTGAATTGCATATTTGAGTCATGGTGGTTTGATACGAATTGTTATATGCAAAAAAAAAAATCATTTATTGCGTTGAATTATACTTGATAAATGTGTTTGGCACCATCGCCCTCACCCCTCATTTATATTTTACATGCCAGTGCACTCCATTCACTGGATATTTATAATATTCACTCCTCTCTTCTATATTTTTCAGAGGAAGCATAAACTTAGACTAGTGTCGGCTATTCGAAAATCTTTTGGTGATCCACGATAGGTATTTGTGGTGAATCATATTTTTGGGATTTAATGTAGTTTCATCCGTGAAAGGAAAACAAGTGTACTATTCTTTTGGTTTGGATTCGATTGATATTTGTCCTATTTCTTGGGGTAATTATTTGTAGAATTCATGCTTGAGTATTAAGGAGGTTGTATAATTTTATTTAAAATTTATTTTTACAAAACTTATTGTTTCTATTTGGGACATTTGGATTTTTATTTGGAAACTTTGAGATATTTTGAGTTTGTAAATTGACGTGAATGTTGGAAACTGTTTGGAAGGCCGGGTTTGTCAAAGTACATGTGTGCATGAATAGGAACGGATCAAGGATGGATCCTTGATTTGTGTGCTAATGCATGTTTTTGATATTGAATGACCTGGAATAGTCTTTAAAATGATGTTGAGTTGTTTTTAAACAGGTTGAATGCCTTGCGCTATTTCGGTATATGGGGAGATGCTACTCGTATACCGAGATAATGCGGTGGTTGTTACGTGCTCGACGGGAGAATCGTGGCATGACAGATCAAATAGCGATGGGTGAAGGTCTCGCCCCTGCAACATTGGACCGTGTCGGACCGGCTTTGGAACCTCTATCAGAGGTCTTAGTGCCTCCTTCTCTTTGATTTGACTATGGCCTTGTACTCTTTTTATAAATGTTAAATGTGTTTTCTCATCATATCTTTCTCAAACACCTTTTCTATGGATTGTTCTTATCCCATAATCTCATACAGATGTGTCCTCTTCATTAGAGAAGTTATGACCAAAATACTGAATATTGTCTGGTCTGTCCGAAAATAGCAAGTTTTGCTCCATTTTTCCTAAATCAATAACCACGAAAATAAATCAATATAAAATCATAAAATATGGTTCAAATCAATCCTAAAACACATAAATAAATACTAAAAAGGATATAATTCAAATGTATAAAAATATTACTATCATAATAGTAGCCTTATCAAAGGGCTTTGTTCACCAGATTTCGGGCACCCAATTGATTGTTGCATATCCCTTCATGGATCTCTCAGAGGACATAGTCCCCCTCTTTGGGTGTTAAGCATTTTAGGTATAGGTGCGTATAGAACTTCTTGTAGAGGCTACCGTTGATAATGGCATAATGGGCAGCCTTACACCTTAGCCTAGCGGCTTCGGAGGGAGAACTCGATAGTTGCCTGTGCTTTAGGTAGGCCTCAATGGGATCTTTCCAACTAGGTAGACTTTCTATTGATAAGATTTGTTTAGGTTCTTCGATACTAGGGTGCGATAGGCTCTCTGTGTAGACGGTGTGGCTAGTTGCTACTGAATCAGAGTAAGCTAACTTTGAAAGCGTATCGGCTCATGCATTTTTAGACAGAGGGATTTGCTGTGTGTCCACTCTATCAAACTTGTCTATGACTTGGCGTATCTTAAGGAGATACTTTGCCATCGTCGATTCTTTAGTCTCATAGACCACTTGATCTGTTTGATGACCAATTGGCTATCGATAAAGATTCACAAGTTCTGGACTCCTAACGATGCAGCGATTCTTAGCTCGGTCAGGAGGGTTTCATATTCGACCTGATTATTGGTAGCTTGGAAATCAAAACGAATGGCGTACTTAGGCTTGAAGTTGTCTTGCCCGACTAAGATGAGCCCAACTCCACTGCCTGAAGAGTTAAATGACCCATCCACATGAAGGGTCCATTCGGGTGATTGGAACTCTTTGTGATCGTTGTTGGGAGTCTACTCAGTAGTCACAGGGAATGTGTACTTGAGAATAAAATCGTCAAGGGTTTGGCCCTTAATAGCGGGGGTCGGCTGATATTGGATGTCAAACTCACCTGCTTTGATACTCTACTTAATGAGTTAGCCTAAGGTGTCCCTTTTCTGTAAGATTTGTTTCAACGACTGATTGGTCAATGCCACGATGGTGTGGACCTGGAAGTACTATTGCAGATGTCTAGCGGTAATGACTAGTGCAAAACCTGTCTTCTTGATAGGCCGGTAGTTGGTCTCAAACTCGTGGAGTATTCAACTAACGTAGTATACCGGTTTCTGTGTAGTGGATTCTTGCCTCACGAGGACGGAGCGAGTGCTTGGTCAGAAACAGAAAGATAGAGATAGAGTTTCTCGCCTAGCACTAGTTAAGAGAGAAGCAGAGGTAACATGAGTTATTCTTTAAGCTTTTCGAAAGTGGCCTAGCATTTAGGTGTCCACACGAACTTCTGAGACTTCTTCAGAGCATCATAGAATGGTCTATATTTCTCTTCCACTTTTGACACAAAATGGTTTAGGGTAGTGATTCTACCAGTGAGGCGTTGCATATCTTTCATTGTCATGGGGTGCCATGTTAAGCATGGCTCTAATCTTCTCTGGATTTGCCTTAATCTCTCGATTGGTGATCAGAAAGCCCAGAAACTTTGCGGACTTGATTCCAAAGGTATACTTCATTAGGTTCAGTCTTATCTTGTATTGTTCCAATGTTCAGAACGTTGCTTCTAGATTAGCAATATGGTCATTAGCATCAGTGCTCTTGACGAGCATGTCATCAACATAGATCTCCACATTTCTGTAGAGTTGCTCACTGAAGACTTTGTTGATCAGTCATTGGAAGGTAGCCCCTATATTCTTGAGCTGAACGACATGACCTTGTAGTAGTAAGTACCGAACTATGTAATGAAGCTCATTTTTTCCTCATTTTTAAGAGTTATGTGTATTTGATTATATTCGAAATAGGCATCCATAAAACTCAGGAGTTGGTACCCGGATGAATTATCAACCAGCTTTTCAATATGAGGGAGCGAATAGCTATCATCGGGATACACTTTGTTGAGATCAGTGAAGTCTACACACATTCTCCACTTTCCCATTTGCTTTTTTCACTATGATAACGTTGGCTAACGACTCGAGGTATTTCACTTCATGAATAAATTCTGTTGTTAGAAGATTTTGAACTTCTTCTTGTATCGCAAGTTGATATTCTAGTGGGAACACCCTTTTCTTTTGTTTGGCTGACTGACGACTAGAATTTACAATCAGTTTGTGAACTATGATGACTTTAGAATGGCATTGTAGGTAATCTACAACTACTTTCCAAAGAGATATTGGCATGTGGGCGCCAATCAGAATAATTTGAATGGGGGTATCAGTGATAGACACTTTGATTACCTCTTCCCTAGGCTTGGGCTTGGATTGTTGCTCAGTGTCGTTCCTAAGTTCCATGGTCTCAACTACTAAGACCTTCTTTTATTTTCTCGCTGTGGGGGTGGCAGATGGATCTGGATTGCCGCAAAGGATTGCAATTCCTAAGGGCATTCTAAATTTGATTCTCATATGTTGGGTGCTCGGTAGTGCTTCAAAGCCATTCAGCCTAGGATGCCATAGAATGGCGTTGTAGGGAGATGAAATTTTTACCACTTAGAAGGTGGTTCTGGTGATAGCATGATGGGGAGGCGTTCCCAGAGATACAGCGAGCGAGGTAATGCCTTCAAGGAGTATACATTCACCAGTGAGCCCCTTAATGGGCCGATCACAAGGTTAGACAGGGGATGAGCTAAGACCCATCTATTAGAAGGCATCCCAAGAAAAGATGTTGTGATCTGCTCCATGGTCCACGAAGGTCCTCTTCATGAGATGAGAACCGATTTTGGCCGCGATGATCAATGGATTATTTTGATTGGTGTCAACTCCCATCAAGTCATCATCGTTAAAACCGATTGTGGGTCTCATTCTCTTAACTGAGGCTATGGTGAAGAAAAAGGAGGGGCACGAGTAAAAGCCTATTCAATAGGGAAGTCAGTCTATTCACATGGATGGTGCCAATTTGATGGAGGTAAGTTTGACTCCATAGATGATAGCTTTGCTAACTTGAAGGGGATGATTGAGTAGTCTAAAAATCACATTTAATGGGACCTGCAAAAGATCGCCAGAGGGTGTTTCAGTGGGGAAGGCTCCGATATTTAAGTTAGAGAGTGGTTTTCCAGAGAAAAGAATAGACTGAAAAAGAGAGGGAGAACTCCAGGTGAGTCGTGTGCCCCCTGTATAGGCTAAGAGAACTTACTTAAGCAGCGTACATTTGAGAATATATATATCTTTTGGGTACAAGGGTTGTGTGATAGCAGGGTGGTAAAATGCTAGTTTCCTTCTGAGAGTGTTCGAGATTTCACGGTATCATGCCGCAAGATACACAAAGATTATCAAATCTTATCAATATAGAAAATTTGAATCGTCACGGGAATTCCTTCCCTTATCAGCTGGGGTTGTATATTCACTTTCTATTTTCATACAATTGTCTCTGTGATTTAAGGAGAGTGAATGTAGTATTTATCGATTGTTGAGTGCTGATCAATGGGAATGCCAAGCAGATGTCCATTAGGAAGGTGGGGTGATCAGGGTATACAGATCGTCGATACGCCAACGGACCTTGGGTTTAATTGGCCTCTCAATGCACCATAGGCCTTGCTATCTTTTGGGCCCAACGTAGGTTGAATTGGGTATCATCACTTGCTCTATGCTGCTTACGTCACTTCATAGGAGAGGCATGAGGAGTAAACCAAATGGTTGGTACTTCGAAGGTCATAAGGGTGTAAATGCATTTGACTCTTGAATAAATGCCTCTGGATTTAATGTCGAGTGGAAATTTAAAGAAGTTGAACTTCTTTATTCATTGCGTGCGTTTCTCAATGGACTATTTTGCTTACCCAAGGTCACGAAGATCACGTCTCCCTAGCTATAAATAGAGGTTGTGGCCTGGCTTTGCCTCAGAGAGATCTTGTATTTTCCCTTTCTATTTTCATAAGATTGTCTCTGCGATTTAAGGAGAGCGAGTGCAGTATTAATTGATCATTGAATGTCGATCAGTGGAAATGCCGATCAGATGTCCATTAGGAAGGTGGGGTGATCGGTGTACAGTGATCGTCGATGCGTCAATGGACTGTGGGATTGATTGCTCTCTCAATACACCATGGGCATTGCTGTCTTTTGAGCTCAATGTAGGTTAAATCGGGTATCATCAATAATAATAATAATAATAATAATAATAATAATAATAATGTGGAAAAAGGGCTATTTTGTTAAGTTTCGAAATTCAAAGAAGATAATTCCTTGATCTTGAAAATGGAAAATGAGATGAGAGAAAGATAAATATGGCTTTCAAAGTAAAAGATTATTAGTATATCCGTATTTTTCAACCTTTTAAAGAGAAATTTAATTTTTACTTGTAAGAATATATATTTATATATAAAAACTATAAATTTTAATTAAAAAATATTATAAATAAGATAAATATAAATCGAGTCAAATCAAAACAAGCCAAATATTTCAAAATTTTATGACATGATTTTGCATTTTTCCAAAATCGCATTGCGGAGCACGCGACATTCTAGCTAAGATTTGGGTTAATCCAATGAAGAGAATTTTGCTATTGTTTTATAGATTTTATTGACACTTTTTTAAAAAAAATATTCTATCAAAGATCCACAAATATAAAATTATACAATAAGGTAATACTTCTTCTATAATTATTAAATAAATTATGGTGACAATTAGCATTCATCGCAAGCGCATTACCCATTACATTATACCTATTTGAGCACTTTTCAACCTTGATTGATTTTTAGTTTTTCTAATATATAATTAGATTATTTTTATAATTGACAAAATATAAAGACTGTAGAGAAAAAAAAAAGAAAAAAATAATCAACAACAAAAACTTGAAAAGGGGAAGGGAAGATCTTCTTTTTAAATCAATTTGACAAAGTAGTCTATACTAGTGCAGTGAGTAGTCTGATATATGTAGTGATGCGTACACATCCAAACATTTATTTTGCAATCAGACTGATGAGTAGATATCAGTCAAATTTTAGAAAGGATCACTGGAGAGCAGTGAAAAGGATTCTGAGATATCTCAACCGAACTGCGAACCTCTCCTTGTGTTACAGATGAGGTGATTTGTGTCTTGTTGGGTAGTCAAATATTGACTAGGGGGATGATCTGAATGTACATAAATCGATATCAGGTTTTACTATCTTGGAGTAGAAATAAGCAAACTTGTGTATCTCTATTTATGATAGAGGCTGAGTTTGTGGCATGCTCAATACCAGTTTAAGAGATTGTTTGGTTCTATAAATTTATAGATGACTTAGGGGTTGTGACAAATAGTGGGAGGCTAGTGATGATTTATTGTGGAAATCAGGCCGCCGTTAACCACACCCAAGACCCTAAGTATCACAGTGGAACCAAACACACTAATACCTAATACCACTTTGTGAGAGACATCATCGAGAAAGGTGAAGTGACAATTGAGTACACTTTCACACACAGCATGGTGGTTGTTCCTTTCACCAAACCCATTATGAGAGATTCCTTTGTGAGACATACGGAATCATTGGATTTATATGTATTTTGACATTTCTCACTTTGTACTAGTACTTATTGTGTTTTATATATATAACATACGTGTGCTGTTCAGTTATAAGTTTATTTATTGCACAGATTTATTGTCATATATCCTGTGATATGTTGTGATAAAATATATGTCAGGCAGGCATGGTCGACTCTTTCACATGAGTAACCACCTCTAACTCTAAGTGAGAGGAGATAAGACGGTTTCTAGTTGTAAGAGGCTTAGAGAGTGGTCTTGCTAGAATATAAGTCGTCCTGATATGTGTTTAGAATGAGGTCATATGTGATGTGACCGACATGGACATACTCATATCTATGTTGCCTATAAGTTGCTAGATTTGAGATCTCAGATATCACCTACAACTAATGATATTGTTTCTGAGATACTCTCTCTGAGATCTCTGAGTAAAGTCTTATGTGTAGACTGAGTTCCATATCTATACAGTGTTAGAATAATTTAACATATGCCTTTTTGAGAGATAGGGAAATAAAACTAAGGCACGAGTTTCATATCGTGTGTGATAAGACAATTAGGGATAGTATGAGTATTATTTGAGACGATTGTATGATAATGATCCACATTCCCACTGTGTGAGACCTGAAATCCATTAGGTGGGATACATTCCCACTGTGTGAGACCTGAAATCCATTAGGTGGGATCTCTTGTACCCTTATTACTTTGGGCTGTTTCTAGTAATTTTGGTTTAGTGTTGCTATTTTAATTTATTTACCTATGGCCCGGAAGATAAATTGAGATCCGCGGGATAGGTCTAGGAAAGCAACTAAATTGAAGCTGATGGATTTGAGTTTGGAAAAAAGAAGACCAATCGATATTATATCATTGTATTATATTCATCGGCTAGCTTATTATGTTTGTCCATGTTGGGATATAAGCATAATAGTTGATGCACAGTCAAGCAATGATTGGGGATCACTTTCGATAAGGAAAATGGCTCGATGGATGCAATTGCGTTGGATTTAGGGTACAGCGAATTCTTTTTCGTACTAACGATGGCTTCTCAGTCATCCTAGCAAGTGTATTGAGAAGTCTTTGCTTGCAGGTGTACTTGTCGGTTGTATGGCACCCAATCTTGTATGAAGATCCAGCAAGGTGATGTAAAAGGTCACACGAGTTGTGATCTTATGATGGATGTAAAATGCTCTCATATGCAAGTGGGAGATGTTGGTAAATATGCCCATGGGGGGCTTTTACCGCATAGTAAAACATTCAAATGTTAAACTATGGGACAATGGGTAGTTACCATTATCCCACTCCCCTCTAATAGTTCTCCTATTCTCTCTCTACGTGAATGAGGGATCTCTCTCTCTCTTTAATGGAGATTAACCTCTCCAATATTGATCATGAGTTTTTCATATAATGGCAACTAAGAATTGCCTAATGAGAGAGAAGGAAATAATGTGAAGAATATATTTTTCTTGAGTAAAAAAATATTGAGAGTATTGAATTGAGAAATTTTTTAGTAGGAAAATTTATCTCGATATTGTGATTATCGGATCTAGGGTTGAGGTACTGTGAACACGTGGTGGTGATTCGATTAACCTCATGATCACCATCCCAACTACGATTTTTGTTCGAGGGATTTTACGTTTCACGGATTTTCGGAAACCCAACGCATTAAGGTATTTACTCGAATTTTGATCTATTTAATTTTTCTAAAAAATTATTTCCATTGTGTTTTGTGCATATTAATCCAACATTGTTATCAAAATGTTAGTTGGCTTAAATAAAAAAAAAAAATCAGAATTTTTTTTTGTGCATGAAAAATTAGGGTAAAAAATTTAGGGTTCGGATTATAAATGAGTTTCGTGAATCCGAGGACACCACCAAGTTGCCCATGATCCGTAGAGAATAAAAATGATTTTAGTTTAATTTTTTGAGCAAAATTAGGCCATGAAAAGTGAGGTCGAACTTTTCCGCCATTAATGGTGTCCGAAGCATGAAACCCTAGATCTACTGTGTAAGAGACAAAATTGATCTATAATAATGGTATATTCATGCTCTTCATGTTTGGATCTGCATGTTTCAAGTATTTATTGTGATTTTGAATTGTCGAAAAGTGGTTTTCGGCCATGACTGCGAAGGACCGCAAGCAATGACGCTCAAATTGCCAAGTTTAGGGCTTGAATCCTCCAAATAGTTGAGTTAAGATGATTGGAGGAGGATTAATTAGAAGTTGCAGTAAAAATCCAATGATATCGAGGCCAAAAATGGTGTTTTTCGATAGCCGGGTCGAAAGGACCCGGTTGCAAGCCTATCGGGCAAAGGAGAAACACCCCAAACCCATGGACACTGTAGTACACGGACGCAAAGGCACGTGACGCCTGTGGGTATAGGCACGTGCGGTTCACGAGCAAGGTGAGGCGTGTGAACCGAGTCGAAATGGTCCGGGTCAGTTTCGACCCGGATCCATGTCCCGACCAGCTCCCGACCTGGGTCATGACCTGGGAAGCCGGTCCGAGCGTGTGGATGCATATGGTGACGCGCCGATGTGGCGACGCGTGGAACCTCTAACAGCACATTGGCTTGGTTGGAAATGAAATATTTTAATTTTTTAAGGTTCCAATGCTAGTAAATGTGATTTTTTGTGGGCTTTTGTGTGTCGAATCCAAATCTAAATTGTAAGATACGATCCTGGGTTATGGTTTATGGTGTCCGTTGACTCATATGCTCGTTTTGGGGTCTATATTCGAATCATTTAGAATTTGTTGATTCAAAGAGTGCACAAAATTGCGAGAATAAGTATCATAAGTCACTATTGTCTCTTAGACTATTTCAAAGATTGTTATATTGGATCTTTGTAAGGGAGATAAACTGAATGGTGATGATTATAAGATTTTATACCAATAGATTCAGTTTGTTCTCGAGAAGCAAGATCTATATAAAATTCTGAGGCACGGGATGGTGGACTCCGGGGAGGGTACCACACCTCAGGGAGACGGGATTAGGAGGCGTTACGTGCATAGAAGAGGAAGGATAGTCGAGTTAGGACAATCCTCTTGAGAAACATACACGACGATATAATCTTGGTCGATGAGTAATATCCTATGGTTTTATCATTTTGACTCGCCTTAATGAGAGCATTGTAGTGCTCTTACGGCTCTTGAGATGATTATGCTAACTTATAAGTTTAATAACTTATAAGAAAATGGTTGATCATATAATAATGCAACATTTGATGCAAATGTCGAGTATGATCGCCGAGTTAAGGAATGAGGACGAGCCCATTTCAAATGTATTTTAAGTACTGAATGTGATCCAGTCTTTACCTGATTAATGAAAAACCATGAAAATCTATCACATGTGACGAGAGTATTCATACTTTTACTGACATGAGTAAACACTATGAGCTCAAGTATGAGCGTCAGCAGGCAAGTAGGCCAAACTCGGTTTATGCTTATGTTACAAAGTCAAGCAAGGGCTCCCGTGGCACCAAACACGAATGGCGTAAGTGTGAGAAAAAGACTCAAGATTTAGGTAAGAAGAAACCATCTGAAAAATCCAATAACAAAGTATTAAAGCGTAGAAAGAAGGAGTTGGATAAGACTAAGGTATAGTGTTATATCTTAGTAGACATGGTCATTTCACTCATAAGTGTAATGAACGAAAACTATCTCTTTCTTCTTTACGTGGTTTGAGATGCTCATTGATTTCTCTCCTTCATGGATTGTAGACTCAGGAGCCACTGACCAGGTAGCTCGAGACAGAAGCGCATATATAGAGTTCTGTCGAGTGAGTCCTCAACTAAGAGGATTTTCGTGGGAAACGGAGCATTTGTCGATATCAGAGGGAATGACACTTGCAAGTTGGAGTTGCAAAGTTGCCAGACTCTATACATTCTTTATGCTCTGGATATTCGACTGAACTTGATATTAGCCTAGGATATGCTCTGTTAATTTGGAAACTTTATAGTTTCCATTCATTACGACAGTTTTTTGATTTGTTAAGATTTAGTCCATGATAGACTATATGCCCTGGGCGTGATTCCTTTTAATGGTATTTCTTATTATCCTCCTATGATGAGAGAGGATGAACCGGTTAGCAGCGAATGATCTATAGGCGCTGCTAACTAGTTTTGCCTAGATGGCAAAGCTACAAGGAAACCATTAGACAATGCAATAAGAGCTGGGACTCAATTGTAGTCAGTTCACTCCAACATCTGTGGCCTTATGAACATGAGAACCCAAAATAGAGTTATATACTCTATAACGTTCATAGACAATTACGCACATTTCGGTTACGTCTATCTAATCTTGCACAATTCTGAGGCATTGAAATGCTTCAAGAGGTTTATTAGCGAGATTAAAAATCAGTTAGACTTGAGAGTGGAGACTCTCAGAACTGATCAAAGGCGTGAGTATTTGTTTGAAGAGCTCTGTTTCGAGAAGGGTATTACGAGACAGCTGACTATTGCTACTACTCCTTAGCAGAATGGAGTAGTAGAGAGAAGGAATGAGATTTTGTTAGAGACAGTAAGGTCAACGATGGCACAGGTCAAATTATTCATTTCCCATTGGGGAGATACATTATTGACTATTGCTTATGTCCTCAACCATATTCTATTAAGATCCGTAGTCAGTACCCCATAAGAGCTTTGGACAGGGAGGCAGCCTCACCTTAGCCGCTTGAGATCATGGGCCTATGTCGCGTATGTTCACTATTTCTCGCATTCACACGACAAGCTAGGCCCGTGAGAAAAGGAATGTATCGTTATGAGATATTCAGAACACTCTAAAGGAAATGTGTTCTAGGTGAGCATACAGACGACATTGTTATTAAGATTGAGTCTCATGATACCGCGTTTCTTGAAAGTGATTTTCCTAAGAGAGATAAAATCGATTGGGATTTTACCTTCTATGAGATGGATGAGCTTAGTGGCCTAGTTGAATCCAAGATAGGACCCAATAACCCATTATGGATCTTGATCCTAGTGGGAGTGATCCATCTAGAGGTGAAAAGGTTTCCCTTCCTCGTTAGAGTAGTCAAGGACGCGTACCTAACCATCACTTCCTAATTGAGGGAGAGGCTCTCATTGTGACTTTTGATGATGACAAAAAACCTTAAACTGTTCTAGAGGCTCTTGAGGGTTCTATGAAGAACCATTGCTTAAAGGCCATGGATGAGAAAAGGAGTTGATGAGAATCAATGGGATCTGAGATCTAGTTGATTTGCTTGAGGGTAGTAATGCCATTGGGAGTAAGTAGGTTCTCAAGATCAAAAGAAAGGCTAATGGATCGATGGAGAGGTATAAGGATCGTCTGGTAGCCAAGGGTTGCACTCAGACTATGAGCATGATTACCTCAATCCATTTACTTTTAGCGATTATCGTAGACATGGATTTGGAGTCACACCAGATAAGCATTAAAACTGTCTTCCTGAGTGGAAGTTTGGATGACGAGATCTGCATGGAGCAGTCCTTTGGGTTCATTCTAGTAGGTCACAAGGATAAGGTCTGTCGATTCAGAAGTCAACATATGATCTTATGCAATCACCCAAGCAGTGGTACCTGAGATTTCATTAAGAGTTGATATCTTATAGTTTTGTGATAATCGAGCAGGATCATTGCATCTACCTGTTACATTCTATGGACTCCTTTGTGATCTTGTTCTTATGTGTAGATGATATTCTTTTAGACTGGAAATAACAGAGAATATCCGATGACCATGATAACATATTCATCGTTGAATCTTGATATGAAAAACATGGGTGAGGCTCAATTCTTCCTCAGAGTTAAGATCCAAAGGGATCATTCGAGACAGATATTAGCTCTTTCACAAGAGTCCTACATTAGGGGAGTTCTCAAGCACTTTGCGAAGAACGATTACAATCTCATAGATACTCTTATCGTTAAAGGTTAAAGCCTAAGCCTTGAGGTATGCCCTAAGACTCAGAAAAGGATAAGGGAGATGAGTAGAATCCCATATACTAATATAGTGAGTAGTCTGATATATGTAGTGTTGCGTACACATCCAAATATTTGTTATGCAGTCAGACTGGTGAGTAAATATCAGTCAAATTTTAGAAAGGATCACTGAGAGCATTGAAAAGGATTCTGAGATATCTCAACCGAACTGCGAACCTCTCTTTGTGTTACAGATAAGGTGATTTGTGTCTTGTTGGGTATTCAAATGTTGACTAGGGGGATGATCTGAATGTACACAAATCGATATCAGGTTTTACTATCTTGGAGTAGAAAGAAGCAAACTTGTGTATCTCTATTTATGATAGAGGCTGAGTTTGTGGCATACTCAATACCAGTTTAAGAGATTGTTTAGTTCTATAAATTTATAGATGAGTTAGGGGTTGTGACAAATAGTAGGAGGCTAGTGATGATTTATTGTGGAAATCAGGCCGTCATTAACCACACCCAAGACCCTAAGTATCACAGTGGAACCAAACACACTAATACCTAATACCACTTTGTGGGAGACATCATTGAGAAAGGTGAAGTGACAATTAAGTACACTTTCACACACAACGTGGTGGTTGTTCCTTTCACCAAACCCATTATGAGAGATTCCTTTGTGAGACATACGGAATCATTGGATTTATATGTATTTTGACATTTCTCACTTTGTACTAGTGCTTATTGTGTTTTATATATCTGGCATACGTGTGTTGTTCAGTTATAAGTTTATTTATTGCACTGATTTATTGTCATATATCCTGTGATATGCTGTGATAAAATATATATCAGGTAGGCATGGTCGACTCTTTCACATGAGTAACCACCTCTAGCTCTGAGTGAGAGGAGATAAGACAGTTTCTAGTTGTAAGAGGCTTAGAGAGTGGCCTTGCTAGAATATAAGTCGCCCTGATATGTATTCAGGATGAGGTCATATGCGATGTGACTGACATGGACATACCCATATCTATGTTGCCTATAAGTAGCTAGATTTAAGATCTCAGATATCACCTACAACTAATGATATTGTTTCTGAGATACTCTCTATGAGATCTCTAAGTAAAGTCTTATGTGTAGACTGAGTTCCATATCTACACAGTGTTAGAATAATTTGACATATGCCTTTTTGAGAGATTGGGAAATAACACTGAGGCATGAGTTTCATATCGTGTGTGATAAAACAATTAGGGATAGTATGAGTATTATTTGAGACGATAGTATGATAATGATCCCCATTCCCACTGTGTGAGACCTGAAATCCATTAGGTGGGATCTCTTGTACCCTTATTACTTTGGGTTGTTTCTAGTAATTTTGGTTTAGTGTTGCTATTTTAATTTGTTTACCTATGGCCCGGAATATAAATTCAGATCTATGGGGTAGGTCTAGGAAAGTAACTGAATTGAAGCTGATGGATTTGAGTTTGGAAAAAAGAAGACCAATCGATATTATATCATTGTGTTATATTTACCGGTTAGCTTATTATGTTTGTCCATGTTGGGATATAAGCATAATAGTTGATGCACAGTCGAGCAATGATTGGGGATCACTTTCGATAAGGAAAATGGCTCGATTGATGCAATTACGTTGGATTTAGAGTACAGCGAGTTCTTTTTCGTACTAACGATGGCTTCTCAGTCATCCTAGCAAGTGTTTTGAGAAGTCTTTGCTTGCAGGTGTCCTTGTCGGTTGCACGGTACCCAATCTTGTATGAAGATCCAGTAGGGTGATGTAAAAGGTCACATGAGTTGTGATCTTATAACGGATGTAAAATGCCCTCTTATGCAAGTGGGAGATGTTAGTAAATATGCCCATGGGGGCTTTTACCACATAGTAAAACATTCAAATGTTAAACTATGGGACAATAGGTAGTTACCATTATCCCACTCCCCTCTAATAGTTCTCTTATTCTCTCTCTACGTGAATGAGGGATCTCTCTCTCTCTTTAATGCAGATTAACCTCTCCAATATTGATCATGAGTTTTTCATATAATGGCAACTAAGAATTGCCTAATGAGAGAGAAGGAAATAATGTGAAGAATATATTTTTCTAGAGTAAAAAAATATTGAGGGTATTGAATTGAGAAATTTTTTAGTAAGAAAAATTTCTCTAGATATTGTGATCATCGGATCTAGGGTTGAGGTACCATAAACACGTGGTGGTGGTTCGATTAACCTTATGATCACCATCTTGACTACGATTTTTGTTAGAGGGATTTTACGGTTCACGGATTTTCAGAAACCTAACGCATTGAGGTATTTACACGAATTCCGATCTATTTAATTTTTTCGAAAAATTATTTCCACAACATTTTGTGCATATTAATCCAACAGTTGGTTTAGACACAAAAGAGGGGAAAGAAACCTATATTTTTTTCTTAGATGTTGGTTTGTGGGGGGATTGTTGTCGCGTTCATCTATATTCTCTCTCGAGACGTTTAATATTATACTTGTATCGTACATGAACCCCTCACCCAAGTTAAGCACCTTATCTTCTCTTCCAAAACTTCTTGCAATCACAGAACAAGCAAAACCCTCTCCAAACCCCCCTCAAAAATGGCGAATGAAGACTTCATAAAAAAAAAGATGAAAACAAAAAGGAAAAAGTAGAGGAAGATGATGATGAATCTTCTTTATCAGATTTTGATTCCAATTCAGTGTCAGATTTTGATGTCTCGGCCGAAACCCCAGTATACACTTGGCCAATTGGCAAACAACTATATTCCCAATTAGAAGAAGATGAGGAGGATAACTCCCAAAAACCAACATTTGATGAATTTCCGCAATCTTAAATAACAAGAGAAGAAGAAAGAGGGAAGAAAAAGAAGAAGACAGAGACTATATACATTATAAAGTTTTGTTTGATTTTCCAGAATACCCAGATAACTGGAGAGAGGAGGAATTAAAGGAGCTCTGGGCAAATGCACCATTGGAAATGGCCAAACCTAGATGGGACACAGATTGGGCTAATGAGGAGGATTGGGAAGTGATGAGAGAAGAGATTGAGGCTGGAAGAGACCCTCAAATAGCCACATTTTATTTGCCTTATCGGAAGCCATTTCCTGCAATACCAGATAATCAATATGATATCTCGAATCCCAAGACTGTTATTGAGGAATTGGATAGAATTGAGGAGTTTCCCAAATGGGTCAGCTATATTTTCCCTGATGGTAGCTCATAAGTCATCTTTGACTTTGTTCTTTGGTTGGTATTAGTGATGCACACCTCTACAGATACCTCCAAATTTGCATGAGAGGAAAGTGTAACACTACGAATCAAAATCGATTTAGGGATTTGGTATGTGATGACACGGAGATGCCACAATGGGGGTGGTAACCCGTTGATTGTGCCCAAGAGCGTTTTAGGATAAAACCTAACCTACCCTAGGTAGCTCACTAAGATGAACCAAATAAAGAACAAGAAAACTCACTATAATATTATTCAAACTTGTCTTCTACATGGCTGAAAATGAGGGTATATATATACCCAAACTTGCACAAGTTTTGGAAGTAAATCTAAAAAGTTGTGACTAATTAATCACAAATTATTCCTAAAATCAAAAAACCTAATTAGTAGATTTAGCAGTTAAAAATTTAGTATTATTCTTTTCATAATCAGCCATAATTATTCCTAAGAATTGCATGTCTAATTGGCAGATTTGAGAGCTGAAAATTAGGCAATATTCTTGCTCAAAAATACCTACAAAGTTTTCCCCAAAATAGTTTGCATGCTGGTCCAAAAGGAAACAAAAATAAATGATTCCTTGTTACTTTATTTGTGACATTTGAGTTTGAATTAACTATATGGCCTTGTACTATTCATTGGGATTCTTGAAAGTGGGCTGGACGTCTTTCATGCTCCCAATTATAAATAATTCCAGCTACTTCTTAAGTCTCTTAGCTCTTGATTTTGTGATTGGGCCCAAAGGAAGATTTGGAGACTCTACCGACATGATTTGATCTTGATCTTCATGATAGGTGGCCTCGAAATCAAAATGTGCAGACGGAATAGAGTGGATGCCCTCATCATCTCCTCCCCCTTGAGAAGGATTTTCCCTCAAATCTTCATCACCTACCTTATAAGGAGTTAAATCAGTAACATTAAAAGTAGGTGAAACATTGTACTTACTTGTTAGGTCCAACTTGTATGCATTGTCATTGATGTGTTCAATCACTTGGAAGGGACAATCTCCACGGGGATCTAACTTGCCTTTCATTAATTAAAGAATCACTTAGGTCTCAAATGAAACCATACCCAATCTCTAAGTTGAAAAACAACCTTGTGCCCCTTTGTTGGCCTTATTTATAACTTGCTCATTCCTTCGGTCAACATTAGCATGAACCTTTTCCTAAATCCTTTTGACAAATTCAACTTTCTTTTGGCCATCTAAATTTATCAATTCAGATGAGGGGAGCGGGGACAACTCAAGAGGGGTTAAGGGGTTAAATCCATACACGATTTCAAAGGGCAAAAATTTAGTAGTAACATGCATAACTCGATTGTATGCAAACTCTATGTTAGGTATGCATTCTTCCCAAGTCTTTAAATTCCTCCCCACTAAGGAACTTAGTAAGTTACACAAGGTATGATTCACCACTTTGGTTTTCCCATCCGCTTGCGGATGGCAAGTGGTAGAAAACAAAAATTTAGTCCCTAATTTGCTTCATGCAATCTAAGTACTACTTGAAAGAATAATTTGGCTATATTGGCCACATCATTAGCTTTTGCACAAGGAATGAAATGAGCCATTTTTTAAAATTGGTCTATCACAACAAAAATTGAATCTTTACCACTCTTAGACCTAGGCAAACCCAATACAAAGTCCATAGAAATATCAATCCAAGGGCCCTTGGGAATGGGAAAGGGAGTGTATAAGCCATGGGATTGAGTTCTAGACTTAGCTTGTTTACATGCAATATACTGTACACACACCCTTTTAGCATCTTTCCTCATTTTTGGCTAATAAAAATGTTCATGCAAAGTGGATAAAGTTTTATCTTGAGCAAAATGTCCTATTAGTCCTCCTCCATGAGCTTCCCTAACAAGTAAGTCCCTCACTAAGCTACAGGGAATGCACAACATATTCTGCTGAAACAAAAACCCATTTAACACATGAAATTTCCTAAAGGCACCTTTCTCACATGCATGAAAGACATTACTAAAATCTAGATCTTGAAAATAAAGTTCCTTTAAGTGTTCAAATCCAAGAATTTTAGCATTCATGGTAGTCACAAGGTTATACCTTTGAAAAAGGGCATCAGCCATGACATTCTCCTTACCCTTCTTATACTGGATCATGTAGGGAAATGACTCAATGAATTCTAGCCACTTGGCATGTCATCTATCTAGCTTGGTTTGCCCATTCAAATGCTTCAAGGTTTCATAGTCGAAGTGAATTACAAATTCCTTAGCACATAGATAGTGCTGTCGTGTCTCAAGGGCTCTCATCAATGCATAAAGCTCTTTGTCATATGTTGAGTAATTGAGAGTGGCAGTATGAAGCTTCTCACTAAAATAGGCAATCGTATCCTCCTTGCATTAAAACAGCTCTAATTCTTATACCTGATGTATCACATTGAATCTCAAAGGTGTTAGAAAAATTGGGAAGAGTTAAAACTTGAGCATTAGTTAACTTGTCCTTGAGTGCTTGAAATACTTGTTCTTAAGCTTATCTCCATTCAAAAACCTTATCCTTCTTATTGATTTTGGTGAGCTGCACTACAATAATGCTAAAGTCCTTCACAAAATGTTGGTAGAAACTAGCCAATCTGTGGAAACTTCTTACTTGGCTAGCATTGGAAGGTGTGGACCATTCTTGGATTGCTCGTATCATTTCCTCATCCACTTGTATGCCCTACGAGCTAATCACAAATCCAAGAAACAAGAGCTTATTCTGACAAAACACACATTTCTTAAAATTTGTATACAAACACTCTTTCTGAAGAATTTGAAATTTTTCTTTTAAGTGTTGAATGTGGTTTTGCATATTGTGGCTATACACAAGTATATCATCAAAATACATAATCATAAATTTTCCTATGAAAGGTCTCAAAATATGATTCATTAAGTGCGTGAAAGTGACTGGGGCATTTGTGAGCCCAAATGGCATAACTAGCAACTCATAAAGACCTTGTTTGGTCTTAAACGCTATTTTCCATTCATCACCCTCTTTCATTTTTATTTGGTGGTACCCGCTTTTAAGATCAATTTTAGAGAACACAATGGCACCACAAAGCTCATCAAGCACGTCATCGAGACGAGGTATAGGGTGACTGTGATATTGTTGATGATGCGACAATCCACACACATATACTACGATCCATCCTTCTTTGGTACTAAAAGTACTGGCATGACACACGAACTCAAACTTTCATGCACATATCCCTTGGGTAAGAGCTCCTTTACTTGCTTTTAAAGCTCCTTAGTCTCCTCGGGATTGTTTCTATAGGCTAGGCGATTTGACTGTGGTGCGCTAGGAACTAAGTCAATATGATACTCAATCCCATGAATTGGTAGCAAGTCAGAGGGAATTTCTTTTGGAAACATGTCTTGATACTCCTGCAAAAGAGAAACAACACTAGAAGGTAAGAAACTATTTGATTCAATAGTATTAAACAATATTTCATTATACTTCAAAAGAAAAACTTCCTTCTTATCCATCAGGGCCTTTTGCACTTCTTGGGTTTTCACAAAGAAGTTGGTTTTCTTCCTTTCCTCCTTTTGCTCCTTGGATTTTGTTTGAGGCTTGTCCTTACTTCTTAGGGCCTTTTGCATGAATTTGACATGGCATCAAAGAAGCAAGAGTGTTAATCTTATGGTTGTGCAAAACTGTGTACTTATTGGTGCGTCCATAAAATTTACTTCACTATCAAATTGCCACGGCCTCCCTAGAGTAGGTGTCCGGCCTCTATATGCTCTACATCACACAAAAACTCATCTTCATACCTCCCAATCTTGGAAGGTACACAAACTTTCTTAGAGATGCCTATCCCTTCAACATGATTCAGCTATCGAAGTTTGTAGGGATGTGGGTGTTTGATGGTTAGAAGCTCCAATTTCTACACCATGTAAGAGGTAGCAACATTTGTAAATGATCCAGTGTCGATAATAACAAGACAAACCTTATCCTTAACATAATAATAAGTGTGGAAAATGTTTTCTCATTGCTCCTTTTTTTCACTCTTGGGCTGCATGCAAAGGGCTTTTCAGGTGACTAGTATTTCTCCCATTTTAGTCTCCTCATCTTGGTCACTTTCAGATAAGCTGCTGGAGTTCCCATGTTTCACCTCTACATTAGATTCATAATTACCATCTTCCTTGATAAGGATGTTCCTAGTGTTTGAACAATCACAGGCAACGTGTCCTCTCCCACGACACTTGAAATACTCAATGTCTCAGAATCTTGGTGGCACCTTTCCTACATCTTTCTTAGATACCTATACTGGCTTTGGGGTGCTGTGCTTGGGTGTGTTGGACTTGATCTCCATCTTGCTCTTACCCATGTCTTTATATCTAGAAGAGGAGCCTCTCCATGAGGCATATGAGGTGGTATAACTGCTCTTCTTCTTCTTGACATGCTCTTCCCCCATAACCGCAAAATGTACCAATTCTTGCAAAATGTTATATTAATAAAATTTAACTTTGCAAGAAATATCAAAATTCAAATATCTTAAAAATCGAGCGTTGGTGGCTCCCTCACCCCCCACCATATTGATGCGCATCATGAAGCACTCCATCTCTGTGTGGTACTCCTCCATGATTCTACTTCCTTCCTTGAGATTTTGTAATTGGTTGTGGAGTTTATGAGTGTGGTAAGGCGGCACAAACCTACTTCTCATGATGTTATTCATCTTAGTCCAAGATCAGATTGATGGCAATCATGTTCTCTCTCGAGAAACAGTAATTTGATCCCTCCATATCATAGCAAAATCTTAAAGTTGGACAACTGCAATCCTCATTCTTCTTTCATCATCATAGTCATAGCAAGCAAAGGTGGAATCCATGCATGCCTCCCAATCTAAATAGGCCTCCGGGTTTGATTTTCTTGCAAAAATGGGAAATTTGAGTTTCGGATCTCCTATTTGCATGTTTCAGGACCATTCTCTCTTGGGACCGTCTTGGTAAAAAAGTCTATTGTCTTCTATCACATTGGTTTGTTCATCCTCTCCAAAGGCTTCGTAAGGTTCATTTGAAAATTGTTCTTATGTTGTTGGTATAGGAGGTGTAGGCATGCACTATGCGGCTTCTAATTGGTTAAGTCTTCGAAAGATCTATTGTAACACTTGACCCATTATATTGAGTTGAAATCTTGGATCTGGGCCACTTGTTTCACCATCGTTATGCTCATTGTTGTTCATGATTTTTTTCTGCAAAAAAAAAAAAAAGGGTTAGTAAAAAGAAAAAATAAACCTCACCAAAGAATCACTCACTCACATGTATCACTCAAGGATGTTTGCACTCTTTGTTTTATCACTTGTGTTTCACTCTTGAAGGCTTTTGTCACTGATATTCTCACCTCTCAAGGCTCTTTCCACTTAAAAGTTCTTTAGAGAGGTTCACTAAATGACCACACACGTGCAAGCAAAATTTTATACTAGAAACACACTTTGGATTATGCTAGTCGAGTGGTCTATGACTAAGCAAGGTGTCTAATTTTGAAAACAAATAGGGAAAGATCAAAACAAGGTTGTTTGGCGGAGTGAGGTTTAAATAAATAAGTAGGGTAGCAGATATGCACAAAATACAACAAGGAATAGGTAGCAAATATGTACAAAACATAGTCACGGTTTCAAACAAGAGCTTTTTTTTTTTTTTTAGCCATAAAATGCTATTTGGTTGGCTCAAAATTGGGTTTGCAAAAAAGGGACCACTTGCAATTTCAAAGAAAGACAAATGATGAAATTAGGACAATTCCAAGGTTTACCAAAAAAAAACAAACAATAAGTTACCCAACGCATATGTGGAGGACCCTAAGAGAGAGTACACATTCTAAAAATTGGCTAGGTGTTCCACAAAATTTCCTCCACGTACAAAGGCAATTAACACACCAATAACCTTTGCAATAGCCTCTTTTCTTTTCTTTTTTTTTTTTGGATTTTGCAGAAACAGAGAAGCCCTTTTTTTGGATTTTGTAGAAACAAAGAAGCTCCTTTTTTTATTCTATGGATACAGAGAACTCTTTTTTTGATTCTGTGGAAATTGAGAAGCCATCTTTTTTATACAAAGAAGCCCTTTTTTTGCGACGGCAACAAGAATCAAAGATGACGACTACAAAGATGGCAACACCAACTAAGAACAAGAACAAAGCAAAAGTGTGTATCAATGAAGAGCAATGAAATTAATAATGGATATACAACCAACCTCAAGCCAAGCTCTAATACCAAAAGATGATGCACACCTCTACAGATACCTCCAAATATGCATGAGAGGAAAGTGTAACACTATGAATCAGGATCAATCTAGGGATTTGGTACGTTACGAAGTGGAGACACCACAACCGGGGGTGGCAACCCATTGATACTACCAAAGAGTGTTTTAGGATAAAACCTAACATGCCCTAGGTAGCTCACTACAGTGAACCAAATAAAGAATAAGAAAGCTCACTGTAATATTATTCAAACTTATCTTCTACATGGCTAAAAATGAGGGTACACATATACCCATACATGCATAAGTCTTTGTAGTAAATCTAGAAAGTTACCGCTAATTTACCATGAATTATTCCAAAAATCAAGAAACATAATTAACAGATTTAGGGATTGAAATTTTGGCATTATTTTTTCCCTAATCAATCACAATTATTTCTAAGAATTACATGTCTAATTGGTAGATTTGGAGGCTAAAAATTGGGCAATATTCTTGCCCAAAAAGACCGACAAAATCTTCTCTAAAATAATTCCAGCTGCTTCTTAAGTTTCTTGACTCTTGATTTTGTGATTGGGCCCAAAGGAAGACTTGGAGACTCTATAGACTTGATTTGATCTTGATCTTCATGAAAAGTGGCATCAGGATCAATATATGCAGACGGAATAGAGTGGATGCACTCATCAGTTAGCTTGCTTGTTTGTTCTTTCTTGTTTTCAAAAGGGTAGCACTAAATTCTTTTATTTGATGTGTGTTCTGTTAAAATACACATGTCATGGTAATATTGCTGGTGGGTCTGTCTGTCAATACTAATAGTTGCCAGGATTGATGATATGTGATGTAATTAACTTGTGGATAGGAGTCCTTATACGAATATTCGAGTGGTAAAAAGCCCTTGCTTTTCAGTGTCTTCCCCCGAGGTTTCATGTTCAAACCTCTGTGAGCACGTGTAATTCCATGATTTTCGCAAGGCTAGGGTATTACTAAGTTCGCTTTGGCTAGAATACTTGTATCATGGTAGTATTACTGGCGGGTCTGTCAATACTGATAGTTGCAATGGTTGATGTTTGTACTTAACTTGTGGATAGTGAATATGATGCAACTTGTGTCTTATGGTGGTTTGAACTCATCGAAGAATCCAACACGTCTGATTGCAATTCATATGTTGTCCATCGCAGGCTTGGGGACCAATTTTGATATGCCAATTGCCATTTAAGTCTCCTTTGCTATTTATAACCTCAGCTTGCTCTGAATGTGTTAATTGGACAAAATGTTCCAGAATGACTAGGATGACATTCCTTGGATCACCACCTTAACTTAACTTCAGTAATGAGATTGTTTACCCTACAGGAATACCATGGAGTACCAGCCAGATTATAGTGATTCACATAAGGACAATTGGTTGATTGTGGACATCCTGAGAATTTATTTGCCTGCTTATTAGTACTTTGATTCTCTACAAATTCTGTCCCTTCATATTTCTTGCCATACTTGTGTTAACAAGTGCATTCAACTATTTGATAGATTTAATCACGTGGATGGCCATTCTGTATTTGTTTCTGCCTCCAGGTTTGAAGGTGAATGGCTTCAGAACAACATGGAAGGTCATGGGGTTGTTGAAGTTGACATACCCGACATTCAACCTGTGCCAGGTTCCAAGTAGGTTTCTTATTCCTTGTGTATAACAAGGTTAATTAATGTTCTTGTATCTCATAAAATCATTAAAAAAAAAATACTCTTAAAACAATGAAGTTTATTGAAATGATTTGCCCCCACTCCCAGGCTTGAGGCAAAAATGCGGCCGAGGGAAAAATCATAATCAGGAATCTTATGTCTCCAAAATATAGAGAATGGCTACACACATTTTCACATCTAAAAATCTTTACTTTTTATGAGAGGATTTAGTAATAACCTTTTTTTATATTTTAAAATTTAAAGTTATCTATTAATTCTATTATTTAAATTAATTAATTTAGTAATCATTTAATTTAATTTTTTTAAAAATATATTTAGTCTTTTTACTTAATCAATTAAGTTAATAACTATTTAATTTAATTAGTATGTAACTTTTAATTGTTCTATTTATTTTACAACATAAAATTCATTTTCTATTTATAGCTCCAAGTCTTTGTGTCACAAAGTACAGTTACCTTTCCCGTGACATCATTCAACTATTATTTATTTTTCCAACACACATTTTTCATATCTAAAAATCCTTATTTTTTATGAGAGGCTTTAGTAATAAAATTTTTTTATTATTTTAAACCATATTATATTTTAAAATTTAGATTTATCTATTAATTTTATTATTTAAGTTAATTAATTTAGTAATCATTTAATTTAATTTTTATATGTGGTCTATTTATTTAATCGATTAAGTTAGTAATTATTTAATTTAATTAGTATATAATTTTTAATTGTTTTATTTATTTTACAACATTAAATTCATTTTCTATTTGTACCTTCAAGCCTTTGTGTCATAAAGTACTGGTGCTTTCCCATTTCATTGTTCAACTATTATTTATTTTTCCAACACACATTTTCCACGTCTAAAAATCCTTACATTTTATGAAAGGGTTTAGTTATAACTTTTTTTATTATTATTTTATATCATATTATATTTTAAAATTAAGATTTATCTATTAATTCTATTATTTAAGTTAATTAATTTGTAATCATTTAATTCAATTTTTTTAATATATATTTATCATATTTATTTAAACAATTAAGTTAGTAATTACTTAATTTAATTTAGTATGTAATTTTTAATTCATTCATTTATTTTATTGCATAAATTCATTTTGTATTTATAGTTCCAAGCCTTTGTGTCATAAAATACGGGTACTTCCCCGTGTCTACAATATTTCTTTGTAGTTCAACATTTATTTATTTTTCCAACACACATTTTTCACGTCTAAAAACCCTTACTCTTTATGAGAGGGTTTTGTAATTATTTTTTCTATTTTATTTTATATCTTATTATGTGTTATGTTTTAATTTTTATTCAATAAATATTTGTCTATTTATTTAATCAATTAGTTTAGTAATAATTTAAATTAATTTTTCTTTGATATATTTTTAGTCATTTATTTAATCAATTTAGTTAGTAAGTATTTAATTTAATTAGTATGTAATTTTTAATTGTTTCATTTATTTTCCAACATAAAATTCATTTTCAATTGTAGTTCCATACCTTTGTGTCACAAAGTACTGATACTTTCTCTTGTCATAGTTCAACTATTCTTTATTGTTCCGACATATATTTTCATTATCTAAAAGTATCGGTACATTCCTGTGTCATTGTTCAACAATTATTTATTTCTCTAACACACATTTTTCACATCTATAAATCCTTACCTTTTTTGGGAGGGTTTGTTAATAACTTTTTTTATTATTATTTTATATCATATTATATTTAAAAATTTAGATTTATCTATTAATTCCATTATTCAAATTAATTAATTTAATAACCATTTAATTTAATTTTTTAATATATATTTAGTTTATTTATTTAAAAAATTAAGTTAGTAATTATTTAATTTAATTAGTATGTAATTTTTAATTCATTCATTTATTTTATAACATAAAATTCATTTTGTATTTATAGTTCCAAACCTTTGTGTCATGAAGTACGGGTACTTTCCGGTGTCAGCAATATATATTTTATAGTTCAACTTTTTTTTTTATTTATCCAACACACATTTTTCACGTCTAAAAAGCCTTACCCTTTATTAGAGCTTACTCTTTATGAGAGGGTTTTGTAATTACTTTTTCTTTTTAACTTTAATATGAGAGAGTTTAATAAAAACTTTTTTATTATTTTATATTATATTATGTTTTAAAATTTAGATTTATCTATTAATTATATTATTTAACATTATTAATTTAGTAATCATTTAATTTAATTTTTTAATATATCTTTTGTCTATTTATTTAATCAGTTAAGTTAGTAATTATTTAATATAATTATTATGCAATTTTTAATTATTTCATTTATTTTACAACATAAAATTCATTTTCTATTTGGAGTTCCAAGCTTTTGTGTCACAAAGTACCGTACTTTCCATGTTATTGTTCAACTATTATTTATTTTTCTAACACATATTTTTCACATCGATTAATCTTTACATTTTATGGCAGGGTTTAGTAATAATTTTTTTTTTTATTTTATATCATACTATATTTTAAAATTTAGATTTATCTGTTAATTCTGTTATTTAAATTAATTAGTTTAGTAATCATTTAATTTAATTTTTATATTTTGACTATTTGTTTAATCAATTAAATTAGTAATTATTTAATTTAATTAGTATGTAATTTTTAATTGTCTCATTTATTTTACAGCATTAAATTCATTTTCTATATGTGGTTCTAAGTTTTTGTAGTCACTGGTATTTTCCCATGTCATTGTTCGACTATTAATTACTTTTCCAACACACATTTTTCATATAAAAAATCCTTACTTTTTATGAGAGGTTTTAGTAATAACTTTTTTTTTAATATCATATTGTTTTTTAAAATTTAGATTTATCATTTAGTTTTTTTATTTAAATTAAATAATTTAGTAATCATTTAATTTAATTTGTAATATATATATTGTCTATTTATTTAATAAATTAAGTAATTTTTTATTTTAATTAGTATGTAATTTTTATTTGTTTCACTTATTTTACGACATAAAATTTATTTTTTATTTATAGTTCCAAGCCTTTGTGTCAGAAAGTACTGGCACTTTTCCATGTCATCGTTTAGTTATTATTCATTTTTTGAACACACATTTTTCACATCTATAAATTCTTACTTTTTGTGAGAGGGTTTAGTAATAACCTTTTTCATTATTATTTCAATCATGTTATATTTTAAAATTTAGATTTATCTATTAATTCCATTATTTAAATTAATTAATTTACTTATCTTTTAATTTAATTTTTTAATATGTATTTAGTTTATTTATTTAAACAATTAAATTAGCAACTATTTAATTTAATTATGTTGAGTAAAATAAGTTTTGATAATGATTAGTGGTAATAAAAAATTGATTTAGGATAAATTAATTAAAATTCTAGCAAAGTTAGAAAAATTGTTAAAACTTAGCTAAATATAGAGCTCACCAAGTCGACTTAAGTTGAATACAAGTCGACTGAGGAACACAGGTCCCAGAAGTCTAAGCCTGCACACGGTCAAGTCGACCCAACCAAGATACAAGTCAACCTGAGTATAAGAACTATAAGAACATAAGTCGACTCACATTTAGAATAAGTTGACTTGTCAATTAAGAGTCTCAAAAACCAACTTTGTAACATAAGTAAGTCTATTCACACTTAACATAAGTCAACCTGTCAAGTACACATCTCAAAAATTAACATAAGTCAACCTGTAAAGTACACATCTCAAAAACTAAGTCTGTAATTTAAGTAAGTCGACTCACTAAGAACATGAGTCGACTTGAACACTAGTGTTGAAATTTTTCAAAGTATATCACAAGTCAACCTAAGAAAACTAACAAGTCCACCTGTCAATTCATGGTCACAGAATTCTTGTCTGCTATTAATTGAGTCGACCTAGTAACTATTCAAATCGACCTGACCCAAAGGAAATTAGGTACACAAATCGACTCAACTATAAGCCAAGTCAACCTAAGGAATCAAGGTCACAGAAACTAATATTTGCAGTCTTAGCAAGTCAACCCCAGCTAGGATAAGTCGACCTGAAGTTAATATCAAGACAACCCAACTAATTTGTAAGGAGACTTACATTTTGTAAGTCTACTGTGGCTAAGGCAAGTCCACTTCTCTCTCACACACAAATAGTAACAAGTTGACTTAAGAATCCATCAAGTCAACTCAAGAATTTTGAAATACAAAGGCAAGTCTACTTAAAGCCTTAGGAAGTCGACTTCTTGTGTCTAACATTTACTTGCTTGCTCAAAAAAACTACTCCAAATTAAATGAAAAGCATAACTACCTCACCAGCCTCTGCGATGCATTCAATGATCTTCAACGGCTAAATCATCTTCCTCGGTTACAAATACAACTCAAGGATGAAGGAGAACCAACTTTTGGAATGCTTGAACAACACTAAGAACTTCATCGATATACTCTTTTTTCATTTCTCATTAGTAATCTTGTTTGTACTATTATGAGCAAATCTGAAGATTAAAAGCTTCTTCTTGCTCTTCATTTTTACTCTCTACTTGTTGTAAAAGATCATAATACTTTTATTCTTGATCTTGGTTTTGAGTGATAATGAGAGTGATCTTAGATTGGGTTCTGCATACTCCTATGAAAAGAAAGTGTAAATATTTGGGAAAATACTTGTAAGGTTCACTAGCACCTTGCGAAGCTAGTTTGTAAATTGTTGGCTACAATTGTGGATTTGAAAATTCAAGTGAAATCTAGGAGTGGATGTATACTAAGAAGGTGGAACCATTATAAATTGTGTGTGTCAATTTTGTTTTAGAATTTATTTCTTTATTTTTCCTTTTACAAATATGTTTTTATTTTAAACACATAAAATTAGCCAAAATTTTTAGATAACCTATTCACCCTATCTAAGTTATCACATTTAGTGTCAAGAAGTGGTATCAAAGCAACTCTTCTAGAAAGGGTTCAACAATCTCAAAAGTAAAGATAAAAATGGCACTAAATGGAGATTGTGTTCCATTTGCTTGTATGATTGCTAGTATGGGAACCTTCCAATAATGGGAATAAGAATCCTCAAATTGGAGAGGAGGAAAATCTGTTACTGATGGTGGTGATTGTGAAGCAGACTGGATCACACAGTAACTGAATGCAATATTTTGATTTGTTTTGGGCATCCAGACTTCTTTGGTTTTGATAGGGCTAGGTTGGGTCACGGTCCTCCAGCTTTGAAATTATTGCATTACATCACCTTTGCTAGATCTCTTGGGTCGTTTCTTATTCTCCTCATCATTTTCCTCATCTGTATCTAGGTCAGCCAAAGGGTCTCCTTTATATATGACATAGTAGTGGAAGTCTCCAAGACCTGGTTCTCCCAAAAGGCCAACACGAGGGTCTCCTCGGTTGAAGAGTTTAGAATCAGTTCTTTTCAGTCTCCTCCTCCTTCTTTTGGGTCCTTTTTTCCTTCTTGGACCTTTGTCATCATTGCTATCCTCAACTAAGCATGATTCACATGAGCATATGTCGAAGAACTTATGTCCATCTGAGTCCTAAAATAGATATATTAGCCTTCCTTCTTTTGTAAGTACAAAATAGGGATGACATATTGGTAATAGGGATTAGGATATTCAAATAGATGGATCATGCTCATTGTTGGGAAAGGATTGTTTTGGGTCGACCTTTTTGACTCGAAAGAGATGCGGATAGATCCGTCTTGGCTTGTAAATTATGACATTGACTGTTGGATGGGTTGGGCTTGTTGGTTTTCTTCATAATATGTGATCCAAAAGATAGGAAGGAGTTTGAGTAATTTCTCCCACTTAATTTGTCTAGGGATTCAGTTATAAACAAGAGTATGCTCAGAGTCAACTGTTAGGAAAAGAGCCTCATTATGTAAAGCTAGTATTGTTAGGTCAAAAGCATGCTTTTGAACTCTGTAGGAAAATTGGTAGTAAAGGGTAGCTACTGAGATGGTTTAAACAAGATGATCTTTTGTGATCTAGATCTAAAGTTTTAAGCAAGTGGTTAGGTGGGAATCAATGAATGGGAGGTTGAAGTTTGGGTAAAAGGTGCATAGAATGGTGCCAGCATTGAGTATAGTATGAAGAATAGCAATATAGTCCATTGAGTATAGTATGAAGAATAGCAATATAGTTATGCTGATATGTTTTGAAACGAGTGTCTAAGAGGACTATTCTTGAGACTACAGGAAGACCTCTTCTACCATGAAAACTCAGAGCAAGTCTCATAGCACCAAAGTGAAGGTGAGTGAAACCATTTCTTTTCTAGGCTTGAAGGTGAGGTAAAAGAAAATCATGGGAAAGGAGTTGCTCTCTCTCAGTAAAAGGGATGTACAACTGGGTTAAAGACATAGAAAATACTAACTCTCCAGCTATTTTTGGTGGCTAAGAAAAGATTTTTGTAATCTTTTGTAAACCTGCTTTTTATGGGTTTTGGTACGTGTTATAAGGGTTTAATAGATAAGACTCTTGCGGAACAGTATCATCTACATAGTACTCATATTAATATGTAAAATCAACATTAAAACATTTACTAATGGAAGTGGCTAAAAGGGATGATGATCTAGATAGTGACATATTGTCGAGAGAGAACCAAGAATGTTTATGGATAACTAATAAAATCATTAAAACATCTGGAAAGAGCCAAAGATTACAATTGGAGATGATGGTTAATGTTGGGAGTTTTGGGAAGAAGCTGTCATTTGGGCTTGGAGAAGGGGAATTGGAGTGTTATTGGGTAACCTAGATGATTGTCTAGTTGGCTAGCCAACAACAACAAGTCTTTAGCAAACTGTTCTCTTGGTTATTTATACCAGCTATCTCTTTGAGTTCTTCAACAACTTTGTAATATTGGAAAATTTAATGAAGAAATATCTCATGACAGCAAAGCTCTAGATCTCGTATGTTCAAAATACAATCCTATGTGTTCTTCAAGATGTTCATGCTACAAGAAGAAACTCAGTAAGGGTTCTTGGGTCCAATGATTACATTCCATGATATAGAATCTATTACATCAATCATCCATCCAGATATCCTTCTAAGGCAATATTGGCAACCATGTTCTTAGACATTTATGACAGCAAATGGTGAACCATTCACAATTGAGCTAATCAGCAAGCCAATTATAGTCAGACTTCTGGTAGGCCTCACAATTGCCCACAAATTTTATGGTTGGATCTTCCACAGAAACCATTGCTTGTAGGATTCGATATCCTACAAGACTATTTAATAAACTGGACTCTGAAAGGACTCCAAGATTCTGAAGGGCATATCACTCCATGGATGTCATCATCGATACTCTTCAACATTAATGTAGATGCAGATCCATTCAATAAGATCAAGATTTCCATAATCTCTCGATCATGTGCAGAATCCCATGAAGAATTTAAATCAAATGATGTTAAACCACTTTGGACAAGATCAGAATTCTTTTTCAATTTGCTATAGCCCAAGCACTTCTGAAAGAAAAAGTTTTGAAGAAAGAGATTCAAATTTCTCGACTTAAGAAGAAACAAGGAAGCAAAAAGTCATCCAGATATTTTATCTGTGACAAATTTAGTCATTTTGAAAAAAAATTATCCCTCAAAATCCAAGAAGAAGAAGGTTATGGCGCAGATCAACACCCTTGGAATTGCAATAGAAGAAAATAATGATCTCGAATCTATATTTTGTATAGATGATGAATACAGTCCAGATGTTATCCTTGTTGTCCAAATTGATTCTGAAGAAAACACTTCTAGTTCTTCTGATTAAGATTCTTTGAATGAAGTTCTGGATGAAACAGTTATAATTATGGGATTTTTTGCTCTATCACCCCAAGTTTAGCTCCCCCAAATTACTCAGCGCCAATATGATGAGGACATCAACGCTACAAGGAACTCACATGATCCAATTCAAATTTCAGTTGGTATAGTGACAAGGGTTTGAGTTAAAAGATTCAAGGAAGAGCTAAATAATTTAATTCGGAGAGTTTTACAGCAAGAATTTAGAGTCCAAGTGAATGAAGAACCAAAGAGTGTCTTAATTATGCTCATTTAAACCCAATTGGAAGAATAAAAGGTCTCGAAGGACATGAATGAAGGAAAATAGGAGTAAAAACTTGGTCAAAATATGTTTTGACATAACTTTTGGTAGTTTCTTTGATTTGATCAAAATATGAAAAAATTTGGTCAAAATAGTTTATTTTTATTTATTTTTTTAGTTTTAAGAAGTTACTTATATTCTATTTGTTATTTTATGGGTTACTTCTAGTTTATAAATATGTCATTACACATTATATAAAATAGAACTTTTTTAAAAGAATTAATAATATTGTAAGGTTTTTTCATACAAGTTTTGTTTTTTTAAAAACTCTTTGAACTTATTCATGATAGGTATCTTGTTTAGTTCTTTAACTTATCAATCTAAGTTTTGAACGACCTAAGTTATGACGTTATTCAATCCATCTTTATACCACGGTTCTTGTTTTAGTGAGAAACGGGTCTATAGTCTTATATCTTAGGTTCTTCCTCCTATAAGATAAACGGTTGAGGTCTTTATTTCCAACAGTTCGATATTATTCATCGGGATGACTCTTGAACTATATTAACTTGTTTGTTGATTCTCATGTTTTTATACCCAACGGATTCACATCACAGTCTACTAATCTACTCAGGCCCAATCTACTTAGGATCTTAGAATTAAACCAGAAAACCTAAGAATAATGATTAAATACGTGGCATTGTTACACTAGATCTATATCTTATAAAAGACCTTTAAACCAGTAGCCCACAAGTTTTGATTTCTAACCTATATACTAAATCAAAGTTGATGACAATATGAGATGACTAGATAAATAAACGCAATAATATACTAGAGAGAAATAAGATTAAAAATTCACACATTAATGGTAATCCTTTTCTGATGTAGAAATCAGTCTAAGCTGTAACCATAGAACATACTCTGGATAACCACAAAACTATACTGGAAATAGCTATTATATGTTAGGGAAGATAGAATAAGAGAGATATAGAGAAAGCAAGAGAGAACCCTTAGAGAGAATTTTTTTAAGGGAAGAATGGGCTCTTTGAACCCCTCTTCAAACCTCTTATTTATAGCCATACAAAGCATACCATATTACATCATCCATGACATAGTACATTGACAAAAGCTGAGAATATAGCTCACACCTCACCCGTATAAAGCTTTTCTCACATACCACGACACTTGCACACCAAGAGAAGTTAAACTTTACAAAGACTAGAGCTAAAGCACACACCCTTTTAAAAGCAAAGGACATACTTCAAAAAAGCAAAAGTTAAAGACAAAAGCTAAAATAGTGAAATTTCGTCATGAAGGATCTCATCATGGATATTGTGGTGGAAATGGAGGGTCAACTTTTGTCCAATGGGGAATCTTAGGGCTTGGAGGGAGACTGAACTGATCAAAATCTAATAAGTTGTCATCGCAATAATTTACCCAACTCTTGGACTATTTATTGGTGAAAAGTCCCATTGCTTGATCAACTTTATTTTTGAAATGGGTCAGGTAGAGATCTTCTTGCTCTCATGAATATGTCTCTTTATCCCTAATGCATCTCAAAATATATTCTAGAGAAATGTGATTAAGTGTGAACATGTGAAGTGTCCTTAGATAATGGTCCTTTTCAACCAATACGATGAACGCAGAACCATCAACAACTCTGATGCCACTGTTATTGGGATCTTCTTTATTTATTATCAGAAAAGCTGTCTTATATGGTCCTAGAGCAGATGGTCCTTGGCTGAATGGTAGGAGCTGGACTAGTAGGTTTCCTGGATCAATTAATTCTTTAATAGCTGATAAAGTTCATTTGATCCTGGATGGATAGTTGGATGGGGAAAAATTTAACCTAATAAGTAACTTGATAAGGCATCAACTTTGATCAAAATATTAATGATCTTAGTTTAAGCTAACTTCTTGATTAACACCCTTGTTTCTTTTGGAAATAACCTAATGAACCTTCCATTATCTCTAGCATCTTCAAGTATGGTCATAAAGGATAAAATGGAAAATGTAAAATAAGACCATTATCTAATCCATATTTTGTTATATATGCTACTTGAAAACCTGTGAGTTCCAAGATTTGATTATCTTGGTGATACCTTTCATGGATCTGGGGCCTTAATTCTCTATCAAGACTTGGGAAGAATGGATATATGACCAAAACACATGGAATCAGACTATTAAGTGGGATCTTCATTGGTGAAATTCTGCCAGAAAGTCTACAACAATTTTGTTCTTGCCTTTGACATGTTTCACTATAAAATGGTATTAAGAAAACCATTTTGCCCATCTTAATAACTGCGTTTGAGGGAGAGTTCTCTATTTAAAGTTTAATACCGTTGGAAATGATGACATGTTCATTTCAATAATATAATTGCACGATAAAAGATGAAATTCAAATTTTTGAATTCATCATTTTAGCACCAAAATCTCTTTAATTGTTGAATGGTAATTCAGTTCAGCAATTATGAAGGCACCATATTTGTATCTACATATGTGTTTGGCTTTGTCTAGAGTCTCTTCAATCAGCACTGCACTCCAATAGTGATCACTTGCATTTGTCTATTTTTAACGGTGGAAGTTTAGAAGCCAAGATTTTGAGTTGTTTTACTACTTCTGTGTATTTGTTAAACCATGGTGGAGCTGTTTTCTTGAGCTGTGCAAAGAGGACATCTGTGTTTTGCTGAGTTTTTCAATGAATGTAGCCATGTAATTGACTACTCCAAGAAATTGCTGGATCTAGGTCCTTATGGTTAGCTCATCTGGAAAATCTTGAAGAAGAATAGCAATGTGTGGCTGAAACTGCATTCGTCTATCCTTAATCTTCATTCCAAGAAAGTTAATTTCTTTTTCTCCGATAATCATTTTCTTCTCTGAGAGCATAATTCCATAATCTACAGTGATTTAGTGGAATTTTTGGAGGAGAGCAAGGTGCTTTTCGGTAGTGTTTGAGAAAAGAAAAAAGTCATCAAAGTAAATGAGGATATTCAGAACTATCGATCCACAGATTTTTAGCATTGCTTTCTAAAACTTTGAAGGTGTCATTTTGAGACCAAAGGGCATCACTATCTACTAGAAATGGTGGTCTGGAATGCAAAATGTTGTCTTTAACCAATTCTCTGGCAAAATACCAAGCTACCAGAATCCTGCTTTTAGGTCAAATTTGCTAAAAATTGTTACATGGTGTAGGTAAAGGACCAGTGACTCTTTTCAAGGTAGAGGGAACTTATCATCTTTAAGAAATTAATTTAATGGCTAGTAGTTGATGACCAAGCTCAGTTTTTCTTGAACCTGCTCCAATCTTTTGTTGACATAAAATGCTTGACAGGTCCATGGAGAATCCGTGGCTTCTATAAGACCTTGGTTTTGCAAACTCACCATTCTATGAGGGCTAGTTTATAATGATTTGGTTTCATTCTAGGATAAGCAGCTCTTGTTGAAGTGCTATCCATGAATAGCTTGATCGGGAAATTGACAAAAAATTCTAATCTTGTCAAAAGTGGTTTAACACACTTTGACTTAAATTCTTCATGGGATTCTACACATGATTGAGAGATTATAGACCTCTTGATCTTATTGAATGGAACTGAATCTACATTAATGTTGAAGAGTATCAATGATGGCATCCATGGAGTGATATGCCCTTTAGAATCTTGGAGTCCTTTCAGAGTCTAGTTTATTGAGTAGTCTCATAGGATATCGAATCCTACAAGCAATGGCTTTAGAGAAAGATCCGACCCATAGAATTTATAGGTGATTGTGAGGCCTGCTAGAAGTCTGACTATAATTGGCTTGCTAATTAGCTCAATTGTGAATGGTTCTGATGTTAACCCGTTGGGAATAGAAATCCAAGAACTCATGAACAAGTTAATATGGCTTAAGAATCATCCCGTTGAATGATTTTTGAACTAGTGGAATAAAGATCTCAACACGTTGCCCAAAGGGAGAAAGACCTAAGGTATAAGACTTTAGACCTGTTTCTCACTAGAACAAGAACCTGGTATATAGATGGATTAAATGATGTAATAACCTAGATGGTTCAAAATCTAGATTGATAAATCAAAAAACTAAACAAGACACCTACCTTGAATAAGTTCAAAGAGTTCTCAAAATAACAAAACTATGTGAAGAAACCTCACAATATTATTAATTCTCTTAAAAAGTTCTATTTTATACAATATGTAATGACCAATTTATAGGCTGAAAGTAATCCTAAAATGACAACTAGAATTTAAGTAACTTCCTAAAAAATAAAATAAGGAAACTAAAAAAAAAAAAAAAGTAAACTATTTTGACCAAGTCTTTACATATTTTGACCCAATCAAAGAAATTATCAAAAATTGTGTCAAAACATATTTTGACCAATTGCTCCTATTCTCTTTCATTCACATCCTCCCTTAGTTCTGAATAGTTTTGGGCTTTTATTCTTTCAATTGGGCTTAAATAAGCATAATTAAGTCCCCCTTCTATTCTTTAATTAGTTAAACTCCAACCTCTTATCGTAAAACTCTCTGGATTAACTTATTTAGTTTTTTCTTGAATCTTTTTAGCTTGAGCCCTCATCACCGGACCAACTGAAATTTGAATTAGATCATGTGAATTCCTTACAACTTTGATAACCTCATCACGTTCACTATTTGCTACCATAAATGTCTGAGAACATGGTTGCTAATACTACCTTGGAAGGATATCTAGATGGATGACTGGTGCAATAAATCATGTATCATAGAGTGCAATTACAGGAATTTCTTTTTTCTTTAACAGGATTGTTGCTTGAGTCAAGGGGAGTTGGACTTGAGCTGATAGAGCAAAAAGTCCCATAATCGTGGCTATTTTATCTAGAACTTCATCCAAAGAATCTGAATCAGAAGAATTAGAAGTGTCTTCTTCAGAATCAATTTGGGTAGTAAGGACAACATCTAGATTGTATTCATTATCTACAAAAAATACAAACTTGAGATCATCATTTCCTTTTACTGCAATTCTAAGGGAGTTGATCTACGCCATGACCTTCTTCTTCTTGGATTTTGAGGGACAGTTTTTCATAAAATGACCAGATTTGTCATAGATAAAACATCTAGATAACTTGTTACCTCCTTTCTTCTTCTTGAGTATGAGAAATTTAAATCTCTTTCTTCGAAACTTTTGCTTTGAGAAGTGTTTGGGTTTTCAGACCCTAGAATCCTTACTGGGTTTCTTCTTGCAGCATGAACATCTTTAAGAGCACATAAGATTGTATTTTGAACATGCGAGATCTAGAGCTTTACTATTATGAGATATTTCTTTATTGAATTTTTTTGACATTGCAAAGTTGCTGAAGAACTCAAAGAGATAGCTGGTATAAATGACCAAGTGAACAGTCTGCTAGAGACTTGTTGTAGATTGCTAGCCAACTAGAGCACTCACTCCCAAGGGGAGGTGGAAGAAAGTTGAGATAGACATTTTTTAGATTAGGATCATGCATTCCTCCAATAACATAGAATCTTTGGCTCATTTTCTTGTAATGTTCATCTAGATGCCTGGGCTTGAATGACATGCATTTCATTTGGAGATATTTTACACTAAATAGAACATCTTTTGCTATAGGATCTCCTAAAAATTCTTCATATAGTATCTTGATAAACTGGTTGAGATTTGGAAGATTTAGGATTTTTTGTTACTTGTAAGCTCCCAAATTGATCCACCAATGTTTTAACTACCCACCAAGTTTTACAAGAATTGAAGTAATTACTGTTCTTATTATTTGGCTTTTTAACAATTCAGCTTCTCCAAAATTCAGAATTTCAAGGAACTTATCATGTCATCTATCCACATGGATGTCGTTTATCGAGAATATTAGGGATGTGGAGGCATTAGGTAAAAGAGGGAAAGATAGTGGCATTGGGCTGGGTTTTTATATTTCAACATGGTTTGAAGCTTGTCCTTCCTCCAAGTTTTGATCAACCATGAAAAGGTTGTCAAAAGGAATAGGAGAGTCAAGTGGTGAGGTAATAGGTGAGGGCAAGTTGGGTTTTTCAATTTCTTGTTGGGGAAGCATCTGAAGGCTTTTTGTGAGGAAATTAGGGTGGCTTAGGCGATATGGGTTTATCATCATTTATGGATTTTGTGAAGTGGATGGTTTTTAATTGTTTAGTTTTCTTCATGGGACTATTGTTAAAGATTGAGGAGTTTCTGGAACAATTAGAGAGGTATCAGGTTGTGATGATGGCTAGTCTTGTTGGAGAATATACGACTATATTTTTTGGGGTGAGGGTTGGTGCTGTTAGGAAATTAGAGATGATGGCTAATGTCAGGAGTTCTGGGAAGAAGCTGTCATTTGGGCTTGAAGAAAGTGGACTTGGAGTGTTGTTGGATAATCAAGAGGATCTTGGTTGTTCAGGGTTGGTAAAGGTTGAAGTCCAGTATGGTTGGGACTACATACCCTGTAATCTTCGATGGCATCTCTGTAAATTTCTAAGCTGTTCTTGGAGGTTTCTGATAACATTTTCTTTTCTTACACAATCTGAATTGAATCCCAAAGTTTTGATTTGGAAGAGTAATTCATTGTGCCATGATTGTATGTCTTCTTTCAAGTAAGCAATGAGTGCTGCCATTTTTGCTTGATAGTCTTGTAACTATTTGGCTAATGTCTATCAGTGAAAATCAATATTCTGGATGGAAATTTTCTGGGAGAGATAGATTTCTCTTAGCATATGATTCTGTGTCAGAGCATTTTGAGTCTGCCAAAAGAGTGTCTTTTCTACAGTAGAGATAAACAGTCTGAAACCATTTGCTTGTATGATTGCTGGTTTGGGAACATTCCAATAATGGGAATGAGAATCCTTAAATTAGAGAGGAGGAAAATCTGTCACTGATAGTGGTGAATGTGAAGCAGAATGGATTTTGCGTAACTAAATGCAATGTTCTAATTTATTTTGGGCATCTAGACTTCTTTGGTTTTGATGGGGCTAGTTTGGGTCACGGTCCTCCAGTTTGAAATTATTGCAGTGCATCATCTTTTCTAGGTTTGTTGGATCATTTCTCGTTCTCCTAATCATTTTTTTCATTTATATCTGGGTCAGCCAAAGGGCCTCCTTTATAAATGACATTGTATTAGAAGTCTTCAGGACTTGGTTCTCCCAAGATGCCAACATGAGGGTGTCCTCGGTTGAAGAATTTTTCTAGCTTCCATTAGGTGTAACTAGAATTAATTCTTTTCAGTCTCCTTCTCCTTCCTTTGGGTCCTTTCTTTCTTCTTGGACCATCATCATCATCACTATCCTCAGCTAAGCATGACTCACATGAGCATATGTCAAAGAACTTATGTCCATCTGAGTCCTGAAATGTATGTACTAGCCTTCTTTCTTTTGTGAAGTACAGAGTAGGTATGATATCTTGGTGGTAGGGATCTGGATATTTAAACGGTTGGATCATGCTCATTGTTGGGAAATGATTATTCTGGGTCAACATTTCTGACTCGAAAGAGATGTGGACAAATCCATCTAGTTGGCTTGTGAATTATGCCATTGATTGTTGGTTGGGTTGGACTTGTTGGTTTTTTTTCATAATGTGTGATCTAGGAGGTAAGAAGGAGTTTAAGTAATTCCTCCCAATTAATTTGTCTAGGGATCTAGGTATGAATAGGGGTATGCTGAGAGTCAATGATTAGGAGAAGAGCCTGATCATGTAAAGCTGGTATTGTCAGGTCAAAAGCATGGTTTTAAACTTTGTAAGCGAATTGGTAGTGAAGGATAGCTGCTGAGGTGGTTTGAACAAGATGATCTCCTGTGATCTAGATCTAAAGTTAGGTGGGAATCAATGACTAGGAGGTTGAAGTTTGGGTAAAAGGTGCATAGAGTGGTCCCAGCATTGAGTGTAGTTTGAAGAGTAGCGATACAGGCATGCTGATATGTTTTGAAACAGGTATCTAAGCAGGCTATTCTTAATACTATAGGAAGACCTCTTCTACTATGAAAACTCAGGGCAAGTCTCATAGTGTCAAAGTGAAGGTCAGTGAAAACATTTATTTTCATGGCTTGAAGGTAAGGTAACGAAAAATCTAGGGAAAGGAGTTGCTCTCTCTCAGTAGTAGGGATGTACAATTAGGTTAAAGATGTAGAAAATACTAACTCTCTAGCTAGGTTTAGAAAAGATTTTTGTAATCTTTTGTGACATGTTTGTTGTAGGTTTTGGTATGTATTATAAGGGTTTAATAGATAAGACTCTGGCGGAACAGTATCACATGTATAGCACTCATATTGATATGTAGAATCAACGTTAGAACATTTATTAATAGAAGTGGATGAAAGGGATGATGATCTAGATGATGACATATTGTCGAGAGAATACCAAAAATGTCTATGGACGACTTACAACATTCTCTTTAAGGTCTTATCACGTCCTCCAGACTACAGTATCTCTGATAATACGTAGGTACCTGATGCATGATTTTATAAAATAGATGTTTTAATATGAAATCTGAAACCAAAGACAAGACCTAGGCTCTGATACCAATCTACTCAGTACCAATCTACAGTGGATATTAGAATTAATCCAGAAAACCTAAGAAAATGATTAAATACGTGACATTGTTACTACAGATCTATATCTTATAAAAGACCTTTGGACTTGTAGGCCTCAAGTTCTGGTTTCTAGCCTATATACTTAACCAAAGTTGATAACATTATAAGAGAACTAGATAAAATAAATGCAACAATATATTAAAGATAAACATGATTGAAAATACACACATCAATGGTAATCATTTTCTGATGTGGAAGATCAGTTTAAACTGTAACTACAGAGCACACTCTGGATAACCACAAGAATATACTGAAAAGAGCTATTATATATTAGGGAAGATGGAATAAGAGAGATATAAAGAAAACAAGAGAGAAAACCCTTACAGAGAATTTTTTGAAGGGAAGAATGGGCTCCCCAAACTCCTCTTCAAACCTTTTATTTATAGTCATACAAAGCACACATATTACATCATCCATGACATAATACATGGACAAAAGCTAAGAATAGAGCTCACACCTCACTCATACAAAGCTTTTCTTACATACCACGACACTTGCACACCAAGAAAAGTTAAAGCTTGACAAAGACTAAAGCTAAAGAGCACACCTTTTTAAAAGAAAAGGACACACTTCAAAAAAGAAAAAGCTAAAGACAAAAGCTAAAATAGTGAAATCTCATCATGAAGGATCTCATATAGAGATTGTGGTGGAAATGGAGGGTCCACTTCTGTCTAATGGGGAATCTTAGGGCTTAGAGGGAGATTGGATTGATTAAAATCATATGAGCGATAATTTACCCAATTCTTGGACTATTGATTGATGGAAAAATCCCATTACTTGATCTATCTCGAAATACATTCTAGAGGAATGTAATTAAGTGTAAACAAGTAAAGTGTCCTTAGACAATGGTCTTGTTTAGCTAATACGGCAAACACAAAACCATCAACAACTCAGATGCCACTGTTATTGGGATCTTCTTTATTTATTATCAATAGAGCTGTCTTATATGGTCCTTGAGTAGATGGTTCTTGGCAGAATGGTAGGAGCTGGGCTAGTAGGTTTCCCGAATCAATTAATGTCTTTAATAGCTGATAAAGTCCATTTGATCCTAGATGGACAGTTGGATAGCAAAAAATCCAACCTAATAAGTTCTAAACCCTCAGAACTTCTTCACATTGATTTATTTGGGCTCACCAGAATTCAAAGGCTAGGTGGTAAGCATTATGGGTTTGTTATCATTGATGACTACTCTTGATTTACATGGGTGTTATTTCTAGCAAAGAAAGAGGAAGCAAGTGAAGCTTTTGTTAAGCTATGTAAAAGAATCCAAAATGAGAAATGTTATTCAATTAAAAGTATCAGAAGTAATCAAGGTAAAGAATTTGAAAACAAAACAATGGAAGAATACTATGGAGAAATGGAAAGAACCATGCTTTATGAGCACAATTTGCCTAAATGCTTCTGGCTAGAGTCTGTAAATATAGCATGTTATATCTTAAATAGAGCCCTCATTAGACCCATTCTTAAGAAGATGACATATGTGCTTTACAAGTATTGGAAACCAAATATAGCATATTTCCATGTTTTCAGATACAAGTGCCATATTTTAAATAATGGTAAAGACTCTCTAAGCAAATTTGATGCTAAAAGTGATGAGAAAATTTTTCTAGGGTGCTCAACTTCAAGCAAAGCATACAGAGTATTTAATAAAAGAACAATAATAGTTAAGGAGTTGATTCATATGAAATTTGATGATTTGAATAAGAAAAGTTTTGATGATGACGACTCCACAGATATTTCTAAAGAATTAGGGACACCACAAACTGAAAATACTCCAACAGAAGAGCACAAACTGGATAAAAAACTTGAAGAAGAAAAAGAAGAACTTTAGGAATAAGAAATAAGATACCCCATTGTTAGAAAAAAGTGTCGACTTAGAAAACATAATAGGCAATGCAAGTTCAGGTGTTAAAACTAGATCGGCATTACAAAATCAATGCGAATGTGTAGCATTTATTTCACAAATAGAACCTAAGAATGTGGAAGAAGCCTTAGAAGATAAAAATTGGATTATTGCAATACAAGAGGAATTAAATCAATTTGAAAGAAACAAAGTTTGGAATTTAGTCCATAGACCAAAGGATTAATCTGTTATTGGAACTAAATGGGTGTTTTGAAACAAACTAGATGAGCATGGCACTATAATAGGAAACAAGGCAAGATTAGTAGCAAAAGATTATAGCCAGGAGAAAGGAATCAATTATGACAAGACATATGCTCTAGTGGCCAAACTAGAAGCCATTAGAATGCTTTTGGCATTCTCATATTTTATGGACTTTAAATTATTTCAGGTGGATGTTAAGAATGTCTTCGTCAATGGATATATCAATGAAACTGTATATGTTAAACAACCACCTAGTTTTGAGGATCCAAAATTTCCATATCATGTCTTCAAGTTAACTAAAGTCTTATACGGTCTTAAACAAGCTCTTAGAGCTTGGTACGAGAGATTGAGCAACTTTTAGATTGAAAATGAGTTCGAAAGAAGAAAAGTTGACACCGTTCTTTTTATAAAAAGAGAAGAAGAAAACATTCTAATAGTTTAAATATATGTCGATGATATAATTTTTAAAGGAAAAAATGAAGGAATGTGTAAGGATTTTACAAAAAGAATGCAAAGAGAATCTGAAATAAGTATGATGAAAGCGTTGAATTACTTTCTAGAACTCTAAAAAGGGTATCTTCATTGTTCAATCAAAATATACTAATGAGTTAATCAAAAAATTTGGATGCAGTGAATGCAAAGGAAATGTCACACCTATGAGTATGTGTTAAATTAAATAAAGATGAAAATGGCAAATCATTTTGTCAAAAATTATACAGAAACATGATCGGATCACTTCTATACCTCACTACTTCTAGACCGAGCATACAATATAGTGTATGTCTTTATACAAGATTTCAATCAGATCCAAAAGAATCTCATTTAATTGTAGTTAAAAGAATTTTCAAATATCTTAAAGAAGCTATAAACTTAGGTCTCTGGTATGATAAAGATTCAAATTTTAACTGCATGGGCTCTCAGACATGGAATTTGCAGGTTGCAAATTAGATAGAAAAAGTATCAGTGGTACTTGTCAATTCTTTAAAAGCATACTAGTGTCATGGACTTCTAAGAAATAAAATAGTGTAGTGCTATCAACCAACGAAGCTAAATATATCTCGGTTGGACATTGCATGGCACAAATTTTATGGATCAAACATCAAATAAAAGATTTTATGTAAACTTTGAATGTATTCCTATGAAATGTGACAATACTAATGCAATAAATTTAACCAAGAGTCCAATACATTATTCTCGAACCAAACACATTGAAGTGAGACATCACTTTATCAGATACCACTGATAAGGACATCAAGGTTGTAAGAAACTCGTATGATCCAATTTAAGTTCCAGTTAGTTTACTGATAAGGGCTCGAGCTAAAAGATTCAAGGAAGAGGTGAATAATTCAGAGAGTTTTATAGCAAGAAGTTAGAGTTCAAGTGAATAAAAAACCAAAGGGGGCTTAATTATACTAATTCAAGCCTAATTGGAAGAATAAAAGGTCTAAAACTATCCAATACTAAGGGAGAACATGAATGAAAGAAAATAGGAGCAAAGATTTGATCAAAATATGATTTGACACAATTTTTTGTAGTTTCTTTGATTTGGTCAAAATATGGAAAGATTTGGTCAAATTAGTTTACTTTTTATTTAATTTCATTTTTTCAACTTTTAAAAAGTTACTTAAATTCTAGTTGTCATTTTAGGGGTTACTTTTAATCTATAAATAGACCATTGTATATTATGTAAAACAAAACTTTTTGAAAGAACTAATACTATTATGAGGTTTTCTCATATAAGTTTTGTTCTTTTGAGAAGTTTTTGAATTTATTCAAGATAGGTATCTTGTTTAGTTCTTTAATTTATCAATCTAGGCTTTGAACTACCTAAGTTGTGGCATCGTTTGATCCATTTTTATATCAAGGTTCTTGTTCTAGTGAGAAATAAATCTAAGATCTTATATTTTATGTTCTTTCTCCTTTAAGGCAACAAGTTAAGGTCTTTATTTCTAGTGGTTCAGAATCATTCGTTGAGACAATCTTGAACTATATTCACTTGTCATGAGTTCTCAAGTTTCTATACCCAACGAGTTCATATCAACCACATTGAAAAATGAAATAATTCTTGAGTATATTGAGACACAAAAACAAATTACTAATATTTTTACCAAACCATTAGATAAAAATAGATTTTATGAGCTAAAAAGAGAATTGAGGAAGATAGAGTTTGAAAACTAAATGAATTAAAAAGAAAAATAGAGCATGCAAAAGAAAAATAGAATATAAAAATACACATTAAAGGTCAACTAATTTTGAAAAAGGGTTGTTGACAAATTTAGTTAATAGGTCGACCTACTTGTCACTAAGTTTGAAAGATAGGTGGACATACTTTCGAATGTAAAAAGTTATAAGTTTAACACAATCCTATAGACACAAAAATTGAGATGTCGACCTAGAAAAATTACTGACCCAACCTGTATACGAGCAGGTCAACACATACCATGATCTAACAGGTTAGCATACATGACTACATGTCGACCCATATTAAAGCCTAAAAGAAACGACCTATTTTGAGAACAGGTCGACATGCATGAAAACATGTCGACCCATGATATGTAAAAAGGAATACAAAAGGTCCATATGCCAACCTATCTCTCCCTTCATTTCAAATTTCAGTCTCCCTCTAAGCGATTTTCCACTTTTGAAACCCTCGTTTCTCAATCGTTCAATCCATCCTTTAGTACTCAAAATCACTCCAATACTTAACTAATCCAAGTCAAAAACCCTAAAACCCTACTCTCAAATTACCCCAATGGCCCCAAAACCAAGAGCATCTACATCATCCTGTCAAGACCCTTATCATCAAGACAACCCATGAGTGAAACCTCCGAATTCAACAGTCAAGACTTTCAATCACTTGACCAAAGCAATTTGTTCGACAAAGTTTTCTCTCAAAGGAAGGCCAATCATGGTTGTCTGATCGACTGGGTGTTTCTCAAGGAGGTTAACTTCAAATACGAAGAGTATTTGAGCGAGGTGTGTCCCAACTAGATCATTCTTCCAAATAAGCACATTCATGAAAGAAGCATCAAGCTTTCCTATGACAATATTGAAGTGATTGGTGATGGAGATGAAAATGAGACAAGAACAAAATTTAATGATCACTCTATTGTTTGTGCTTTTAGAATGTATGTGAATGGAAAGATAATTAAAGTAACTTCTAGATTCATTAACAAAGAGAAATGATTAGATTGGGTAAGATATAATGAATGTGAGCCCTACATGGGGAACGGACTATTTGGAGAATGCTAGAAAAGTTTTTAATGACGACAACATGACTATGATTAACACTAATGCCACAGATTTAAGATTTCATGAGAGAAGTCTACATCTGATTGTTGCTCATGTGATTAGACCTAGAGGTGGTAATTATACAACTATCTCACAGGAAGATTTCTGGTTAATGGCATACATTATGAATAGGAAAAACCAAGGATTACATTTCATCACTCCACACTTCATGATAGCAGCACCGGAGATTGCACTCCTACCCTATTCCAGCATGATTACTGATATCTTGACATCATATAACTGAAGTTAGACAAAAATAAAATGAGTAAACTGATTGAGAAGAATGGAATTAATGCTTCCTCTATGCTTAAGGCAAAATGGATATGCAATGATGAGGGAGAATGGATTAGGAAGGATATTGGCAGAGGAAAGAGACAAATAAAAGAAATGGCAGGAGAAAACCAAATAGTAGCAAATATGGGGCAAAGAGGAGTCACGGAAAAGCATGGTGGATCCAGCTCTCAACCATCACTCTTGAAAAGATTTGGAAAAAGTTAGAAAGAATTGAGCATAGGCAGATCCGACTGGGACAACAAAATTCTGTGTTGAACTTGGACATAAAAAAAATTGCTAGCGGGATAGATAGATTGCCAAAGAAAAGCCATCTCGTGATCCTAGGCCTTCTCACTCCTTTTGACATCTCTCTCTTTGATGTGTACTTCTTGCTGTTGTTGATTAGCTGGTTGTGTGGACTATGTATACTCATTTTCTTCAGAAACTTTGCTTGCTAACACCATTCTCAAATTTTTATTCTGGTGAACTCTATCCGAGCTCCTAGATTATTTGCTATAATCACGTTTTGACTACTCCTATATATATCATATTCTTTTTTAAGTGGCAATGCAAACCTTTAAATAATTTTTCTAAGAAACTCATATCTTCATCCTCAGTGATACTACTTTTCCAGTAATAATTTTCAAAGTACATTGAATATTTATTAAAGTATTTTAATGAACACCATTCAAATCTATCCAGCTTATATCTATTTTGCTGTATTAGATTATATTTGTATAACTGTTTATGGGTACTCCACTGTTGCCTTAAAAATTCTAGATATAAAGCAACCCAAACCCTATCCATGATGGATTCGATACTTTTTATTTCTGGAAGACTTTCGTCCTCTTTTCCATATAGAATTATATATTCTTCAGTTAGAGCTAACTGTCTAAACCAGTTCTAGATTATGTTTCCTTCCATATCATAAGGAACGTGTTTCCTTAATTGCTCCATTGGCCAATTATTAGCTATGGCTATCAATTGAGTGATTTGAATCCATCTATCGATAACCCTTTTTTTATCGATAATGAAATCTAGGTTTAACTAGATTCCCATTCTTTTAATCGTATCTTCTTCAGCTTGTCCAATCCTGCCTAGATCATGCTTTGAGTTTGGCATATAACCCATATGTTCTCTAATTCCTTCAAACATTCTCATTCTTCATCTTCTTGGTGGATTAGAGCTACTCGAGGGTGTGTTATGAATAGATGACTATTCTATAGGATTTACCCTTGGAATTTTAATCGTTCTGCTTTCTCCTTGAATTGGGTGATCCTAGAATGTGTGGGGATCGTTTCCTGATGTTTGTGGATTAGTCATAAAGATTGCTATTTCAAAATCATTATCTGAAAGATATTTCTCAATATCTTCATCTGATAGTTTAATATCTAAGTTTTCTCCTTCAAACTTTGTTGTTAAAAATTATTTCTCATAATCTTCAAGGTTAAGGTCTATTACCAGGCCCACTACTTCCTTCTTAGATTTTTCTCCAAAACCTAAGATTTTTATTGATTCTTTTTCCTTATGAGTGTCAAAGGACTCATCATCCTCTTTTATCCTTGGGGGGATGCTAACATCTTTAATTGTTAAAGAATGAGTTCTTGAGTCTTTCTGTTTCTGTGGGTTGGACCTAATAATGGGTTGGGTTTCTTCCATTTTTTCTTTGCCTTTATTGTTCAACAATAGTTTCTTTAGTTATTGAATTTCTTCTTCCAATTGTTGAATTTGTTTGTCCTTTTCATCCTTCATAGGATTTCTCGGATTGTTAGATTTTCTTATGGATTCTTTAAAGGTAGTTGCAAATTTGGTCCTTCCTGATTTAGCTTCCTACATTCCTTTCTAACTCTTTCTTCATATCATCTGGAATTAAGAATTAAATTCATAGCATTTTCAATATTTTTATTTATGGTATCTAAATCTTTATGAATACCATAAATTCTTTCGTTAGTATTTCTATTGTTTTTTGGACTAATGGATTTCTACTCCATTTCACATACGCCTAGTTGAGGTCCAATACTTTTGTTATGGATTCTAAGGGTCATTTGTAAGATTTCTTCTATCTTTAACTCTAGAACCTTTATTTTTTTTCTTTTATGCGCTTAATTCTTCCGCATAAGCTTTTTGGATTTAATTCTTCAGCTATGAGCTAATGAACTTGTGTCATATCATTAATTGTGTTGATCTGTCTTATTCTGGTGATGTAAGGTTCTCCTAACTGGTTGGCTATCGTGGTTAGATTCCTTTTAGGGTCTTTGTTCAAGACTTTAACTTGCATGATTAATGTTAAATCGTTCAGTTGTAAGTTTCATTAGTGGCTAATTCTATATTCCTAAGTAGATGTAGGTTAGTTCAATTCCATGTCTAGATTTCTCTTTAGTCTCCTACTTTAAATGCCATAGCTCTTATATATCTAGAGTTATCTTTGGTCTCCCTAGAGTATACCAGACTTCGTATAGTATCAGTAGTGACATTAGGGTGCCTTAATGGTACAAATAGTATGACAAATGCAATATGCAGTTGATCCATACTTCGTTCAAAATGCAATTTTATTCATGTGATATCTTAGCATCCATATCTAGATTTTCATATTCCTTATTCATAACTAAAGGGCACAAATCATTCCCTAGTCATGAGTTAGTTCTATTTGTCTCTTATACATTTTTACTTGCATCCGAAGATTTCGAATATAATTTTTCATATCAGTTAGATTCTTAAATGTCATAATGGAGTTATGCATGCAAGTTCTGAATGGTCCTTTCCAAGTAGGCAATACGTCTATGTATGCCTTGGAGTCTTTGTTCAAGAAACATGTGTATTTGTACATTGTCTCTTCTACGAAGTTGCTCTTCCAGGTACCTTTCCTGTATTCAAAGCTATTGAATATGGAATCTATAGTCTTCTAGTAATCTAAACATGGGCCACAAATATTTAATATGCTAGTCACCTTATATGATAGTCCAACTCCCATATTCGACTACGGAGGTTTCTGATCCTTAATTGGATTGAAAAGAAAGTGCTTCAGTCTTGAATCTGATTCAACTATCCTAGAAGTGTTTTTACCTGAGCTTGCGAAGTGCGAAGCTCATTTTTTTTTTTAAATCAGTTAAGGCCTTGAAAGTCATCCTTGGCTCTGATACCAAATTTTTGAAGACATGAGTTCCAAAGGCATTTTCCAGTTTTTTAAAGAAGTTTCAATCTAAAATTAATCATTGTGTAAGAATATGAATTAATCCTAAAGCATGCTCATCTTCAACTTTTCTTAGACAATTTATAGATCATAGGATGCGAACAGTAAAGAGGGTAAGAAACTTGTTATACCTTTTGTCTTTAACTATCCCAGACAAGTAAGCCCAACTTGGCTTCCCATCTGCACCTCCAAACCGCCACTTCTTCGCCTCTCCTTTATACTATTACGGCTACTTTTGGCTGTCCACACTAAGCACAGCTCCCTGCCTTAGGACTGATCAAGCTTTCGGTAAACTTGTTTTGTAAAATACTCTCACTCTTCACACTGACCGTGTCTATAAGTAGTCTAGAAAAGCAAAAGACGAACATCAATTGTTGATTAATCCATCCTCTTTATTTAATGATAAAGTATTTTACAAAAGATTTCCTATACTGATGTGGAATAGCTTTCGAGAGGATTTTCTGTAAAGGTTTTACAAGACACCTTTTGGAGGTAGAAGTTTTGGAAGAGAAATGAACACCCAACTCAAGACTTCGATGCCTCCCTTAGGCCAATGCCTTCCTTTTTATAAGATCATAAGAGGCCTACATTATTAGGGTATAACACATGGGCTTACATCATTAAAGATTCATGAGTATAATAATACGCCATAATTGTAGTAATTAGCCGACAGCTTTTCAGATCTTGCTCTGACATTCTTTGAAAAAGTAAGAGATGCTACTTGTAATTGTACTACCTCTTCATAAAACCTTGTCCATTAGCGTCGGTGGTGAACCTCTTCATGTGAAAGTTATCATACATCTTTCTCATCTTTGTTTGTTGCACAATATTGACAGCACAATAATGTGAAGGGATGAATATTCCTACATAGTTACTTTTAGGCCTCTTCGCTAGATGAGGATTTAAAGTTGGCCACTTCATCTGTCATCTTTTCAAACTTTTGTGAGTCACTTCTTTGGTTGATGACTACGCAACTAGTATCTTGAGTGTAGATTCCTAAGATTTATCCACTCATTCTCTTGAATTGATTATACAGGAAGAGTAGCCCCAAGCTTCATTTGTAATGTACAAACTCAAACCAGTTTTCCTTATATCTAATAGAGGGTATAGTTCTTGAGCGGGCATTCTTACTTCAAGATCAGACCTCTTTACCTTGATAGCTTGAAGACTTATAATATTGTGAACTTCAAACTTTCGAGTTTCTGTTGCATTTGGTGGTAACGCCCAAAATTTGATACAAAAAATCTGATTTTTGGCATGATATGCCATAAATTTTGTAATTGCTCCTTGCAAAACTCTAGGTAACAATTTAATATCATCTATGGACTCACGAGTTACATAAAATAAATCAATAAATCCATAGCTGTAAAATTTTCAACTACCAAGGGACCACATCCAAGTAACAGAGTTGCTCGAAGATACTTTCCGTCACGTGTAACGAACAAGTTTGGGACATCTCCATTGTCTGTGTTGTATTACACCTCAAAGATCTCCCTATAGCCATCCTAGAACTATTTAGCATTGTATAGTTCTTTAAACTGAACTTTCATCTTATGCATCCTAGAAGTAGACTCTTTCTCTACTTTTGGACTTCAGTAGGGATCATTGATCATAGTCGACTGAGATTTTCAACTAAAGAATTATTATTCAAACTTTTTCCTTCTATTGAGGCTTAAGGGATATTTCTTCCTTCTTTCACAAGTTTTCTGGAGTGACCAATTTTCCTGTAAAAAGAGAGTTAGCTAACTTGTCATTCGAGATGTTTGAATCCCCATTGACTTCTTTCGAAGTACTTCCAATAGATGTTTTCATCGTGGATTTAACTACTTGAGCTTTACTATGCTCAGATAGTTGAGTAATTTTTGATTCCATAGAAATTTCCATCCTGGAGCTTTCTATGATTTCTTTCTTTCAAGTCTTCACTTTGTAAAACCTGACAGTGCTAAGCAGTGGGAGAGATAACATCCTCCATGCTTTGAGTTTCCATGGAACTAGATTGCTCTTCTCCACGAAGCATATTTCCATAGTCCATAAACAGGAAATGGCACTGAGTTGCTATCGTTTGATCTTTCCCAATCTGATCTGATTTCTCAGTCAGTTCTCTGATCTAAGACTGAATATTCTCCTACTATTCTATTAGTTCTTTAAGAGCTTGATTTATTATTTCCAGTCTTTTAAAGATCTGGTTCTCATTGACCTCCGTGGATGGCTTGACCATATTCTCTACCTAAGAAGTCTGCAAAACAATTGTTAATGTCTTTGATAGAACAAACTTCAAAGTTAAAATGAGCAAAATAATTTTGTTATCTAATTAACTTTTTATATTGAGGTAAACTAGGCGATTGATTAAAAATAAAACCTTTTACCTGAGTATTGTGAGTATAAACTGTAACATGTTTGTCGATAATGAAAAGATAAAATTTTTCTAATGCTTTTTTAACTCCAAGCAATTCTTTCTCATTTGTTGAATAGTCTAACTCGACACCTTTGAAGGTTCCTCCAGCATATCTATAGTCCTCCTCTGGCTATTACTAAAGCTACACCCTAGTATTGTTCTGCGGCATCTACAAAAATACATAAATCATCTTGCTGGGTTGGCAATCTTAGCTTTGGGAGCTTTTTGATAGTGGTATTTAATATCTCGTATTGCAAATGTTAGGCTTTCATTCCATTGTAATTTCTCATTTCCCTTAATAGCTCTCTGAAGGGGCTGCCTAAGTCTACTTAAATGCTTAATATATGGTTCCCTGTAATTAAGTACTCCTAAAAATTTCTATATCTACTTCTTATCTTCTAATTGATCTAGGAATGCATTCAGTTTTTCTAAAATATGAAACTATAACTCTATCCCATTTTTATCTATAAATTGTGAAAATATATAACCTAACCACAATTCAGCGCATATTCTGATAGTTCAAAATCAATTTTGGGTCTAATATGATATTTTGCCCATAGGAGTGTGTAATTTTGTGATTACATGGAGTTATCCACATAATTTTTTCTATTAGCAGAATCACTGCTCTAAATAATGATATTGTCACGCCCCAAACCGGGGTCGTGAGCAGCCGCCCGTTGTCCTGGATGCCGACTGTATTTTTACAGAAAATCGGGCAGAACCTCCCCATAATTCGGAGGTCTCCCATGTACAAATAAACCTGTATAATGGACATCCATCCTGTCAAATAAATAAATGGTCATTCCGGCCTCACAACAATCACCACATTCAAATCCTATCGACCAATCCAAATCAGACAACCAGAACAACGCAAGGCTAATATAAGTACTAACAGTCCTAACCACAGACCTCTACTGTCATGTCCAACTAGAGCATGAGCAGCCGCCACACCGAGCGGGCCTAAATTTTATACAAATTGTACAACAAATTCCCAAGTTACATTTTTTAATACTTACAAATGTCTCAATGCAAGTGAAATGTGATAGTTTCGCAAATAAATGTCCATAAATTATATAGTCATCCTATAATATGTACACGGCCAACTACGGACCTTAATATCAAGACCTCGCAGGGTCGAAATAAAGTGCGGAATTCATATTTCAACTTAATCTTAGACCTCACCGTCATGAATACCGAATCCACCAAAACCTCTAGAGTCTGAAGTGTCGCACTAGCACAATAATCTTGTTTGAGGGAGGAAAAAAGAGGGTTGAGTATCAAGGAAGATACCCAGTCAGTGATGAGATTAATATCAAGCACAAATAGTGTAGGTGAACCATTGGAGTGTCAAACAACGTTATCCGTAAATAATAATTCATGATTTGCAATAAAACATGGTATGTTTAGTAAAATGAAATCATTTAATCGATCACACGATATCATATATGTATGCATCCATTTAAAAATCAAGCATATTATAGAGCAAGCTGAAAAGATCTTGGCAAAGGTCAACCATGACCAAGGACAGACGCATCGGGGGTTTTATTATGCAAAGTGTGTAAAAGTCGCTCTCTACCCCGACGTTTGTCGTGAGCTTAGCCGCTAATAGCTTACTCAGACTCATCAATTGGACCCCGCCTGGTGCTAAACAGTGATGGACACACGTCTTCCCCCAATGTGGGTTCAACCAGACGCACCTATCGCATGCATATAAACTAACATTTGCGGATACCTCCTGCAGAAGCGTATCCGGGCATCCTGGTACCACTACAAACGCCGTTCGTAGCTACGGAATCAATCAAGTCATATCATCTCATCATATCATCACATAACTAGTGGACATCCAACCCACATAATTCATCAAAGCATTTCAAATCCGCGTGCCAATACATTTCATCAAATCATTTCAAATCAGCATACCAATGCAATGGTAGAAAAGGAAACTTATCAAATTTTCAGGTAATGGCACAATTTTATTTCATTTCAAACATGGATGCATAGTCATAAAAAACATAAATTTATGACACTCCAATAATCACAAAATAGATTTGAGATTTAATATCACACGTCGAATCAATGCATATCAAAGCATGTTTTGTTGAAAACACGATAAAATCAAGTTTCATTATTTCATGCCAGAGATTAGGGTCTCACTCACAGTATGGAGGAGGGTAGCGCACTCCCCAATAACAACACGAAGCGAAGAAAAAGTGCTCCCCTCAATCAAGACACCAAACACTTATGAATGCATAAAATCAGCAAGTTTCAAACCTGCGCAGTTATAGGAAACGGGCTATAACTTCTAATACACATATCCAAATCAGGTGTTTCTTATCTCAAATTAAAGGTAAGACAGACCTAAAAGTTTTATGTTTAGGTCTCACAGTGGGTCAGAGCAGAAGATGCAGCAAAATGGGCCACAAGTCCTTTGCTAAAGCCGGGCAAAATGCTGAAATTTTCTGCAAAGTATCTATCTTTGAAAATTCACAAAAAATTCCATTCATCTCCAACTTGTTTGGGTCATATTTCATTTTAAAACTAAGGAGGTCTAGTGTCTAGTGCAGAAAACCTCATGTCATTTGGAATTGTGTAGAAAAAGTTATGCTAAAGGACTACATACTATTCAATTGACTAAAATGTAGGTTTTTCACTTTCAAATTTCCAATGTCATGTCAAGTCCTTTAGGCCACTACCCTAACTCCTCATATTATAGAACTATCACGCCCCAAACCAAGGTCGTGAGTAGCCGCCCGTTGTCCTAGATGCTGACTACATTTTTATAAAAAATCGGGTAGAACCTCCCCATAATTCGAAGGTCTCTCATGTACAAATAAACCTGTATAATGGACATCCATTCTGTCAAATAAATAAATGGTCATCCCGGCCTCACAACAATTATCACATTTAAATCCTGTTAACCAATCCACATCGGACAACCAAAACAACGCAAGGCTAATATAAGTACTAGCAGTCCTAGCCACAGACCTCTACTGTCATGCCCAACTAGAGCATGAGTAGCCACCACACCGAGTGGGTCTAAATTTTATACAAATTGTACATGGGAGATCTCCGAAATATGGGGAGATTCTGCCTGATTTTCTGTAAAAATACAGCCGGCATCCAGGACAACGGGCGACTGTTCACGATCCCGGTTCGGGGCGTGATAGATATAATGTCCATTCCTAGAAGAAGATCTAATCCCATAGAATTATATTAGTAAATTCTAAAGATTTTTAGTATTTTTCTAGTTTCTGGTATTTCAATTACAACACAGTTTCCTGTTGTCATTATTGTTATGTCAGTTGGATTGCCTTCAATCCCTTTTGCAATTATTACTCTATCATTAGGTTTCCACATTTCTTTGGGAAATATATCTTGATGAGCTAAGGTTACCTAACTTCTAATGTCAATTAAACAATGGAATAATTTAGCCTTATATTCTGGATATTCTACTTGGACCAGAATAACCAACTTATCAGGTCATTTTCAAAATCTCATATCTTGTGGAAGATATGTTCTTGTCCTTCTACCACTAATCAGACTTCTCTATCCCCTAAAAAGGCTTATGTGTGCCTAAGGAATGGGCTTCTAAAGACTACTTCTTGGGCCTTTGTGCTGATCACACAAGGTATTGTGACCTCCTTGGTTTGTAGCCTAAAAGATACTTCCACATAGGACTTGTCTTCCTCAAATGGGATATCTAAAGGATATCTATCTAGCTGGTCTCCTATCATATTTGTGTTGATAAGATTATAGCTACTGATAGTATCCAATTCAATTTTGACTATGTACCATGGACATTTAGTCTTATATTGAGCTACAATCTTCACTAGTTCTTTTGTGATGAAAGGGTTTCCAATAAATAGTTTTCTTTCAAGCTCCTCGATCGACTTTGAACTAGTGGATCTCTTACTGATAGATGGTCTGCTTGTATTCTATATGTGGCCTGACTCGTCTACATATAATGGTCTCAAAGGTCTACACCTTAAGATTCTATATTTTCTTATATCTAATGATGTTGAAGGCTTATTCTCTAATCTAAGCCTTTTATCTATCTGTGGCTTTGCCAAATTTAGAGGTATTTTTAATAAATTTGTAGGATTCATCATGGGAGGTTTTGAAAAGGTTCTTACATTCTCAAATATTTCTTCAATTTCAATTATTTTCTTTTCTTCAAATTGAAGACTACGCACGCTCGAACTTAGTGCGAATGATGTGTAGTATGTGATGGTAAAGGGCACATACTCCAGCCTGTTCATTACATCCTTCCAAACTATTCATAAATTATCCTTATTTTTTATTTTCCTGGATCCATTAAAGCTAATGTGATTTAAAGGAAAACCATAAATTGTACTTGGCTATCATAGAAGTTTCCCCTAATTATACCCAGTATTTTGTCTCTAGGATCAGAGAATCTGTCATTTATTACTATCAATAAAATTGGTGAATCTATTTTGCTAGCGTAATTGGCTTTCACGCTTACTCAAATGCTTTCGATATGAATATACTTCATCTTATTTCTCATATCCCTAAGCATTCTATCTAGGGCTTTTTTTACTTTTTCTTCAGGTCCCTGTGCTTGTTTTATCGTCTGTAGTGTTTCCACATAATGGATTCTATACCTAATCCCATTTTTTTGTTGAATAAGATTTCCAATTTTCCAGGTGGATTTAAATCCTATTCTTTCACTTGTCTTAAGTCCTTTTTTCTTTCTCTCTTTAACTTGTTTATTACTAAGGATTGCGATCTGCTAATAACACTGGTTGTCATCAACTTGTTCCAAGTACGATTTCCCACTACGGATACTTGAGGTATCACTCATCTTCTTCTGACGAGTAATCTGTCTCACTATCTGATTGTAATTCTTCTGATTCTGAAACCTTATAAAATTCATATATGGTTTCATTGTCAAACATTTGTTCATAGTCACTTTACTCGGCTAGACGCAACTGTGTTGGGATCTCTATGCCTTTAGAGATTTCTGTGTCGTGGTAATATATCTTTCCACCACGTTTTTGTTTTGGATAATCGGCTTTGAAATGTCCTTTATCGCCACAATTCCAGTATTTGCATTCAGATTTGTCATAAGATCTAATTTTCTAATGATCCTTTTTAATATATTTTTTGCTCTTTTTCTTAAGAGAAAATTTCTTATGATGTTTCTTTATATATCATCTGAATTCGATATAGGGTTTCCTTTTTAATTTCTTATGTTTCTTTTTTCTAGGATATATTTTACTAAATCCCAAGTTTGGAACATCGTCATTGATTCCACACTAAAGCCGGTTATCATGGTGCCTCATTTTCTTCAGCAACTTTGCTTACTGACACCAATCTCGAATTTTTATTTTGGTGAACTCTATCCGAGCTCCTAGATTATCTATTGCAATTACATTTTGACTACTCCTGTAGTAGATATCATATTCTTTTTTAAGTTGTAATGCAAACTCTCTTGGTAATCTGTCGAAGAATTTTTCCAAGAAACTCTTATCTTCATCTTCTATGATACTACTTTACGAGTAGTAGTTTTTAAAGTACATTGCATATTCATTAAAGTATTTTAATGAATAGCATTCTAATCTATCCAGCTTATATCTGTTTTACTATATTAGATTGTATTTGTATAACTGTTCATGGGCACTCCACTGTTGCCTTAAGAATTCTAGATATAAAGCAACCTGAACACTAACCATGATGGATTCGATACTTTCTATTTCTGAAAGACTTCCATCCTCTTTTCCATATAGAATTATATTATCTTCGGTTAGAGCTAACTATATCCACCAGTTCCAGGTTATGTTTCCTTTATAACCTGAGGAATGTATTTTCTTAATTTCTCCACTGACCAATTATTAGCTATGGCTATCAATTGAGTGGTTTGAATCTATCTATTAATAACCCTCTTTTTATTGATAATGAAATCTAGGTTTAACCAGGTTCCCATTCTTTTAATGATATCTTCTTCAGCTTGTCCAGTCCTGCCTAGATTATGCTTTGAGTTTGGCATATAACCCATATGTTTTCTAATTCCTTCAAACATTCTCATTCTTCCTCCTCTTGGTGGATTAGAGCTACTCGATGGTGTATTATGAATAGATAACTATTTTGTAGGATTTACCCTCGGAATTTCAGTCGTTCTGCTTTCTCCTTGCATTAGATGATCCTAGAATGTGTGGAGATCATTTCCTGATGTTTGTGGATTAGTCATGAAGACTATAATTTCAGAATCATTATCTAAAAGATATTTCTCAATATCTTCATATGATAGGTCAATGTCTAAGTTTTCTCCTTTTAAACTTTGTTGCCAGAAATTGTTTCTCGTAATCTTCTGGGTCAAGGTCTATTACTAGGTCTACTACTTCCTTCTTAGGTTTTCTCCAAAACCTAATATTTTTATTGATTCTTTTTCCTTACAAGTGTCAAAGGACTCATCTTCCTCTTCTATCTTTCGGGGGATGCTAACATCTTTAATTGTTAGAGAATGAGCTTTTGGGGCTTCCTCTTTCTATGGGTTGGACCTAAGAATTAGATTTCTTCCTTTTTTCTTTGTCATTATTTTTCAACAATAATTTCTTTAGTTGTTGAATTTCTTCTTCCAATTGTTGAATTCGTTTGTCCTTTTCTTCCTTTATAGGATTTCTAGAATTGTTAGATTTTCTTATGGATTCTTTAAGGGCAGCTACAAATTCCGTCTTTCGTGATTTAGCTTCCTGTGCTTCTTTTCTAACTCTTTCTTTGAATCATCTAGAATTAAGAATTAAATTCATAGCATTTTCAATATTTTTATTTATGATATCTAAATCTTTATGCATATCATAAATTCTTTTATTAGTGTTTCCACCGTTTTTTGGACTAATGAATTTCCACTCCATTTTTGCATACCTCTAATTGAGGTCCAACACTTTTGTTATGGATTCTAAGGGTCATTTGTAAGATTGCTTCTATCTTTGACTCTAGAACCTTTAATTTTTCTTCTATGCTCTTAATTCTTTCACATAGGCTTTTTCAAGTCAACTCTTCAGTTATGAGCTGTTGAACTTTTGTCAGATTATTAATTATGTTGATCTATCTTATTCTGGTTATGTAAGGTTCTCCTAACCGGTTGGCTATCATGGTTAGATTCCTTTTAGTGTCTCATTCAAGACTTTAACTTGCATGATTAATGTTAAATCGTTCAGCTATGAGGTTGCTTCATCAGTGGCTATCCATATATTCCTTAGTAGATATAGGTTAGTCCAATTCTATGTCCAGATTTCTTTTCAGTCTCCTACTTTAAATGCCATAGCTCTTTTATATCTAGAGTTAGCTCCGGTCTCCTTGGAGTATACCAGACTTGGCACAATATCAGTAGTGAGATTAGTATGCCCTAATGGTGTAAATGGTATGACAAATGCAATATGCAGTTAAACCATATTTCATTCAAAAGACAATTTTATTCATGCGATATCTTAGCATCCATATTTGGATTTTTAGATTTCTTATTCGTAACTGAAGTGCACAAATCATTCCTCAGTCATGAGTAAGTTTTATTTGTCTCTCATATATTTTTACTTGTGCCCGAAAATTTCAAACACGATTTTTCATATCCATCAAAGTCTTAAATGTCATAGTGGAGTTATGTGTACAAGTTTTGAATGGTTCTTTCCAAGTCGGCAATATGTTTACGTACGCCTTGGAGTCTTCGTTCAAGAAACATGTGTATTTATACATTGTCTCTTCTACGAAGTTGCTCTTCTAGGTACCTTTCCTATATTCAAAATTGTCGAATATGAAATCTATAGTCTTCTAGTAATCTTAACATGGGCCACAAATATTAATACGCTAGTCACCTGATGCGATACTTCAACTCTCATATTCAGATGCGGAGGTTTCTGATCCTTAACTGGATTGAAAGGAAAGTGCTCCAGTTTTGAGTCAGATTCAACTATCCTAGGAGTGTTTTTACCTAAGCTTGCAAAATACAAAACTCTTTATTTTTTTTTTAAATCAGTTAAGGCCTTGAACGTCATCCTTGGCTCTGATACCAAATTTTTGAAGATATGAGTGCCAAAGGCATTTTCCAGTTTTATAAAGAAATTTCTGTCTAAAATTTATCATTGTGTAAGAATATGAAATAATGCTAAAGCATGCTTATCTTCTACTTTCCTTAGACAATTTATAGATCATAAGATGCAAACAATAAAGAGGATAAGAAACTTGTTATAACTTCTGTCTTTAACTATCCTAGACAAGCAACCCACCTTGGCTTCACATCTGCACCTCTAGACCGCCACTTTTTCACCTCTCCTTTTCACTATTGCTGCTACTTCCGATAGTCCCCACTGAGCACAGTTCCTTACCTTAAGATAGATCAAGCTTCCGATAAGCTTGTTTTGTAAAATACTTTCACTCTTCACAGCGACCATGTCTATAGGTAATCTAGAAAAGCAAAAGATGAGCATCAATTGTTGATTAATTCATCCTCTTTATTTAATGATAAAGTATTTTACAAAATATTTACTATTCCAATGTGAAACAGCTTTAGAGAAGATTTTCCCCAAAGGGTTTTACAAGACACTTTTTGGAGGTAGAAATTTTAGAAAAGAAATGAACACCCGACTCAAGACTTCGATGCCTCCTTTAACCCAATGCCTTCCTATTTATAAGATCATGGGAGGCCTACATTATTAGGGTATGATGCATGAGCTTACATCATTAAAGATTGCTAAGTATAATAATGCGCCATAATTGTAGTAATTGGCTAACAGCTTTTCAGATCTTGCTCTGACCTTTTTTGAAAAAATAAGAGTTGCTCCTCATAATTGTACCACCTCTTTGTAAAACCTTGTCCACCTACGGTGGTGGTGAACCTCTTCACGTGAAAGTTATCATGCATCTTTCTCATCTTTATCTGCTATGCAATATTGACAACACAATAATACGGAAGGATGAATCATCCTACACAGTTGCTTTGGGCCTCTTCGCTAGTTAACGATTTGAAGTTGGCTACATCGCATGAGTTGGTGCCTTCAATTGGTTCTCTATGTCTTGGGCTGGTATTTTTTCCTCTTGAACCTCCTTAACTGATGTCTTTTCATCCAAAGCAAGTTCATTGCCAAAGGGTGCATTTGCTCTTGCCCATTCAACTCGTGACCTTTCATTGGTGCCTCATGCTTGTGGCTATTCAGCGATACATGGTACTGGCTTAGTGCCTTGCAACTTATCATGGCCTTGTGGCTGGTTGCTTAGCATTCTTGTGGTAGCCTCCATGCAATTGCCTTGTATGCTGCTTGTGGCCATCCGTGGGTTTGTTACACTATGCCATGGTATGGTATGGCCTGTGTCGTGGCTCATGTAATGGCATGTCATGGCTCGTGGCATGTGCCGTACATAGAACATTTCACAAGGATCAATCATCCCATGTGTAAAACATGGGCAAGTCAAATGCCATTGAGGCAGTAGTCGACTTGCATAAATGTTGCTCTACACAGAACACTTCACCAGGTTAAGGACATAAACAACCCTAAAGTATAATGCCACATAACACATGCCAAATGCCCAAAGCATTATGCCACATGCACTGAGTCATCCTACATATATACAATGCACATACACTAAAACAAGTTCAAGTGCCAAGTTGACTCATCAAAATGAAGAAGTCGACTATCACAAGCTTCAAAAGATGAGTACTGATTCTTGGACTTACAAGTACCGATCCTCGACACTATTCAAGTCCAAGACCTGACCTAGAGCATAGACATAGTCGACTTGCATGGATAGAGGTAGTCGATTCATTCAAGAGCTGAAAGAGAAAATAGTCAAGCATGGCTATGAGTACCGATTTTTGATATTTGGAGTACCAATACTTGGAACTATTCACTGAACTAAGCCAAGAAGAAGTTGACTGGGAAGATAGAGGCAGTCGACTCACTCATAAAGCAACATAGGCAAAAATCAAAATGTATTCGACTAACATAAAAAGGGAAGTAGTCGACTGTCACGTGAGTAACAGCTAGTTTTCAAAAAAACCTGTTCGAGCATTAAATAACCATCCAACAACCTGCAACAGCTATATTCGTACTCAAACAGCTAGATCTACATTCAAGCTATAAATACAACATGTGAAGATCAAAGATCTTCTAAAACTTCATTGCAATAAGAATTGAGCTCAAATGCACACTCGATCTTCGATAATGTCATTTCCTTAAAGTTGTGTTTATTCTGGACTACAAAGAACAAATCAAAGCTTCAGGACTTAAGTTTGTAATCTTCATTTTTCTTTCCTAATCCTGTAGGTGACCAAGAAGAAAGTTTGTAATCTTTTTGGTTTGGGTATAGTGAGTGTAGAGAAAGGTTAGGGTTTGCTAGTATCATGAAAAGCTAGTGGGAAGTGTTCTATGATCAACATTTGTGACGATGTAATTAGGACCTGTGAAACCTAATTGTCTGTACCATTTGAGAGACAAATAGTAGATTAAAAATTCCAAGAAACGACTGAGAGTGGAAGTATACTTGAATGGTGAAACCACTATAAATAGCATGCACCAATTCTTCTCCTTCCTTCTATTCTCTTCTTTGTCTTTCAAGTCTTAAAATTTCAAAAAACTTAAAATGTCCGACCACCTATTCATCCCTTTAGGTGGTTCTTACATTAATGATCCAAATCATAGAATGGCAAAAATTTTATGAATGTCATTTTAGAAAATCTTATGACTATAATTTTTAATTCATATTAGCATATCAAAAAATCAAATGGTATGAAAAGTAAATTGTCTAAATTTTTTAATCAAAAATTTTCAAAATCGTAATTTATTTGAAAAATAATTTTGAAGCCCAAAAATTTAATAAAATTATAATCTTGACTCAAAATAACAAAGTGAAGGTATAATAGGACAAATTGGTAGGGATAGGGAGTAGATTGCCAATTTTTGCAAATTACAAGAGTCTAGTCTGGAAAATTTACGTACAATTTGTTAATCTTGTAAATTCCATGGAGTAAATGGTATTATTATTATTATTATTATTATTATTATTATTATTATTATTATTATTATTATATTCGGTAATTTAGAGTCCACTAGTTGTGTTAATATGGGACATTTTAGATGTAGTCGTAAAAGGACACCAAAGACGCGGAAGTGGGTCGTTTTGTGGCCAACTTCCTGCCAACTCAGAGCACACTCTCCCTTCAAAACGAGAGCGACCCCAGTGTCCTTTTACTTGCCCCATTCCTCTCTCTCCCCCCATCCCCCTTCTCTCTCTCTCTCTCTCTCTCTCTCTCTCTCCAAATCAAATGGCTTCCTGAGTAAAAGTCAAAACAACAAAAAACGGCAGGGGAATGAATTTCCAAAAGCTAAACCACTACTTTACCTGCAATGGCTTCTCTCTCTAATCTCTCCCTCTCTCTCCCCTCACATTTACCCCACCTCGCTCCTCTCTCCCCTTCCTTCAAACCCAGTAGGCAATTTCTCTGCTGTTCTTCCGCAACTCGACACTCATCAAATGCCCAAAACAGCACCCTTCACTCCCCAACAGGAGGCTCCTCCGAGCTTCGAGTCCTCTTCGCAGCTGGAGGCACAGGAGGTCACATATCCCCGGCTGTCGCCATAGCCGACGAGCTCAAGCTTCTAAACCGTAATGCCCGAATCCTATTCGTCGGAACCCCAAACAGCATGGAAAGTACCGCAATAGCCTCCGCCGGTTACGAATTCGCCTCCATCTCCGCCGTCCAATTAGCTCGCCCCGTTGTCTCCCCTCAAAATCTCTTCCTTCCCTACCGTTTGATGAAATCAATCATCCAAAGTAACCGCCATTTACGCAATTTCAATCCCCACATTGTAATTGGCACTGGTGGATACGTTTCTTTCCCTACTTGCCTTGCCGCGGCAATTCGGGGCATAAAATTAGTGATTCAGGAGCAGAACGCTGTTCCGGGTATTGCGAATTGGATACTTTCCTTCTTGGCTGATCAGATTTTTGTTGCATATAATTCCACCATTGAGGGTTTTCCAAAGAGCAAGAAGTGTGTAGTGTGTGGGAATCCTGTGAGGTTGTCGTTGAGGAAGCTTGCATCAAAGGGTAGTGCACTGTCACATTTCTTTCCTAAGGCAGTGAAGGAGGGTAGTGTTTCAGGGGCTAAGGTTGTGCTGATACTTGGTGGGTCATTTGGTGCTAGCGTTTTGAATGTTACTTTTTTGAATATGTATTCTCAGTTGCTGCTGGAGAAGGACAATTTGTTCTTCATTTGGCAGACGGGCGTGCAGGCTATTGATGAGATGGAGAGCCTCGTCAAGCCCCATCCCCACGTATATCTTGCACCGTGAGTTTTCTCTCACCCGTGCTGTAATTACGTCATTTTGATGCTCTGCATACTTTTACGTAGAAATGTTGAATTACAACTGTAGCAATTGGCATTGGGCAAGTACATATATTAAGAATAAGGTTAATGAACCGATATTGGCATGTGTGGACCAAATTTTACTCAAATTATCAGCATGTTTGACAAATTCAAACAAGCATTTAATTTAGAACCGGTCAAAATATATTGATATGTACTCCTAGAATTTTGTCCATTTGGTCCATGATTTATGCACTCCTAGGATTTAGTTTATTTGGTTATAATTCATTCGGTCTATTTAGCATTACCCATATATAAATGTTGGAATCCCAGATTTTGGTTTTCGTGATTAGTCCAAGAGGGGAAATAACAAAGATAAAATTATATATCCTAACGTACATATACGCATGGTTGATATGCTTGCATCTCCTTATTATATTTGCATGTAGGCCATAATTCTAACTTGTTGTAGGGAAAAAGTTGAGTTTACATTGCCAGTTTGGTACTTTTTCATAAAGAACTTGGAAAGAAAAATAGTCTTCTTCTTTCTTCTTATGCTGGAATTTGCACCACATGAAAGCCAACTAGGAGGTACTTTATTCTAGGTTAAGTGCTATTTTTGCTATAAAGTAACTGACAAATAAAAACCAATTCTTATTCACTTCTGTAGTGGCATGAAATACTAGATAATGTGTTATTATGATGGTAATTTTGGTTTAAGTATTATATCAAAAGTATTTTTAGTCAAGGGCAGCCACCTCACTCTGAATGTTTTTGATTTGCTATCCAAGAAAACAACTCTATATAAATATAAAGAACACTTGAAAACAAAATTTTCGTTTTGATTTCAATAGTGGTTTCAGAGACTTCTGCTTTTTTTTTTTGGGAGGGGGGCTAAATATGCATGCACATACATGAAAATATATTCGTTTAATCCTCAAAACATAATGACGAGTTTTAACGCCTCTGCTTTATCTACTTTGAATGATTGTTGATTATCTTGGTCTATTTTTTCTGGGGCCAGTAGTGTCAAAAAAATCTTTCATTGAATGAGATTTTAGTGCAATGTATAGTTCGCCTTGCCTCTGCTTTCATCTACTTTAAATGATTGTCGATTATCTTGATCTATGTTTTCTAGGGTCAGTAGGGTACAAAAATTCTTTCATTGAATGAGATTTTAGTGCAATGTATGGTTCGCCTTTCTATTGACCACAGACATAATTAAAGGAAAAGTAATTATTTTTCTGATTGTACAATTTTTTTTCCTCAGATTGTTCAACTAAATGCAACCTAAAAGCATCTCGTTTCTTAAATGTAGAAAAAATAAGAATATGTCAAAAATATTTTCCAGGGTAGATTGGACAATCATAAAAGTAGTAGATATGGAAAACTTAGCAACTCATGTTTAGCTAAGGTCCTAATCCAAACCTCTTTCCAAGTGAAGTGGGTGACTTTTTGGGGAGCCACAACCTTCCAAAGTGGCTTCCAATGGGAAACCCTAAGTCCTTTCCTGTACTGAAATTCCTGTTGCCTTGTAGAAATTTAACTTCAAATAACCTTTCCACTGCACCCTAATCATCTCTTTTCTGAAAAATCCTCACCAATTTCAAATGCTCATAGGGGTTGAAAAACCTTTCCAGCTTCCAATCTTTTACTTGTCGAACAATGACTGCGCTCCGGTGGAAGGATTTTCCATGATTCTACCATACTACTGAGCAGACCAATACCTCCTTATTCATGTCCCTTAATGCATTTGGACCACACAATATGATTCCAAAAGACACCCTTGCGCCATTACCTCCTTGAAGCTCACTGTCCAAGAAAACCCACTACAACATTTCATAATTTCCTTTCACACGACAACACAAGGAGAGCCCGAATTGTTCTTAGTCATCTGCCCCTTATTCTTCACCTGTATCTAGTCTCAAAAATCACTATCCAATGGAAGTTAATTTTCACCATGAATCTCCATAACCATGTTAACTTTACCAAAGAGGTAGTCTCCAACCAACATGGCGCTTAACCATCTCCTGCTTCCCAAACTCAACTTGTGCTTATCTTTCTCCAAAATTATCTACAAGAATCTTTTTGAATGCTTGCAATTCTTTTAGTCCTGATATAGGAATTAGTAAAAAGGGACATTAGACACATTACAGGATTAGAAAGAGTACTCTTTATGAGAGTTAGTCTTCCGCCATTGAATGGAAAGCCCCCTCTTCCATCCATCCTTCTCTCAAGACTATCCCCTGCTTGTTGCAAAGATCTTGTTTGTAGATAGGGTTGAAAATAGACTGAACTGTCCATGAGTCGATCATGTTCGGCTCTTAATGCTTGTCTTTGCTCATTCATTTCGCTAAATGAGTAGAAAACTCAACAAACACAATTTGTTTCGAATAACCTGAGATTTAACACAGTGTTGAACTTAATTATGTGGGTAGACTAGAAATTGCTTCAGCTCGTTCAACTAGTCAAATGAACCAAGTTTTATAGACTCGTTTGTAAAATGACACTCGATTCTGCCGGATTGCGGCCCTATCCTTATACTTTGTCCCTCCTAGGGATAAAAAGTAAGGAACTAGTAATTACCCTACTCTACTTCCATGCATGTTAGATAACACCTCGCTATTCATATTCCCTCTGTTGAGATGAGCTCAATTTTGGAAAAATTCACCTTGAAGCCAGTGCCCTCTTTGAATCAAGCAAGGTTTCTTTTTTTTTTTTTTTAATAATATGTAACAGTTAACGAAATTTATAAAATAGAGAAACCACTACTCCTTGGCATCACAAAGGATTATTGTACCAGTTGCAAACAAAAACGGGGGACTGGGTTTGTAGCAGTATAGCAGGGAGCTTCTATGGATTTTGATAGCCACCCCCTGGTGCGGTGAGATTCCTTTGCAACGAAGATAAACACAGAGTGAAAAGTACTAAAAGTCTATCCTGGACCTCAACCAAGCTAAACTTTCTCTGCTGGCATGGGAGAAGCTTCTTTCCCAATATGTGCAAAGAGAATCAGGACTCATATTAGTTTTTTAACACCATCAACTCCAGACTTACGATATGACTGCTTAACAATACCTGTATACTTGCTATAACTGTGTTCATTCTTTTATACCTGTCTTTGTTGTAATCAATTCCCCCTCTGCCAACTGTGATTTGAGGTTCTAAAAATTATTTCACTTAACACTGCCATCATATCATCCACCGTTAAGAAAAAGTGATTATGGATCCCCTGCTCTCAAACTCATGGCCTGTTCACCATCACTATAAAAGCACATTACGAAACACACTTTTTAATCAATATCATGATTTACCTTTGAAACGTGTCCTCTCTATGATATATAACAAAAAATCCCAAGAAACATGATTGGAGGCTTATAGCCTCATCCCCTACCTCCCTAAGCTGGGCAACCACCAGCTCCTTTGCAATTAAAGCAGCACCAAGAATTTGGCTGCCTGCAAGAAAGGCACTATTAACCTCCTTATTAAACTCCTCTATCTTTTCATGAAAACATTAGGCTATAGTTCTTCCCCTAAGAGTTTGAAACAGATGGTTAGCTCTTAATTAATAGTTTGTGGTTGAGATTCTTGTGGGAGACTGTTTCCATTATTTCCATATCCACTTGGGTGCTTCCTAAATATGTGTTTAACTAATTAGAGAGTTGTGTTATGAGCCTGGTCTGGAGGCATATGAGGTGTTTTACTAAGAAAAAAGAAAATTATTAATTTGATTCTAAGGTAGCTTATCCCTGTGGATTACTTTTTCAATTGTCGAATTTCTTGTTTCTTTCTTTGGTTGTTAAGGATGCAATGGTGCTCTTAACGCATTTTTGGCTCTTCTTTGTGATAAGGAAAAAGAAAGAAAAAGTAGGGGCGACGCTTGGGTCATTGCATGACAATTTTTCGGCCCTATGGAAATCCTATGTCCACCCTATGAGAATATTTCAACTTAGAAACATCATTGATTGCTAATGATCAATTTACCTGCTTGCTACTATGCATCTAATCTTTAGTAGCTCCTTGGCTATGACAAGAGACATGACCTTTTTACCCAAGGGAGGAGCAATATTGAGCCAAATCAAAATAAGATTTTTTCTCTAAAGGTGAATTGTAGTTGTACCCGGGCTCCAAAGTTATAAGTTACTTTTATTTTTTGATGTATCAAAAAAACTTGGTTTCTTTTGTGGATAGGCCTGTCTTAGGTGTTAGGTATGTTATGAAATTTCAAGTAATGCAATTCTTCATACTGGAAAGAAACTGTGTGTATAACGACTTGTGCAAGAGAAGTTTCAAACATGGGTTTCTCTTTTCTAAAAGAAAAATAGAAAACTAATTTATTCACAATAAGCAAAAACGAGAGAAAGGATGTTCTATCATGCCAAAGCTACAAAACTAATAAACCTACAAAAGTAATGACCTCTACAAAGGAGAGACATTGAACATGAGTTACCTGTCATTGTTAAGTTACTCAGTTATCTCCTTTAATGTCATGAGTCAAGGGTTAGCAACCGCGTAATAGGGCTCAGAATCAATTAAGATCCTGATATTATTGATTGAATTGAGTGGAAATCTTTTGTAGAGCCTAGTATGAGATGGACAACTTCTGGTATGTTATTTCCTATTTTTATTTTCACCCTCAAGAAGGTTTAAGATGTAGTTATTGTTCTTTTTACATCAATAAGGAGTTAGGAATTCATTCTTAATGCTGTTCGCAGAAAATATAATTGCTGTTTGATGCAAGTGTAATTATAATTTTACCTGTTTCCAAAGATCCATTTTGAAAGGGTAAGATCGTGGTCTTTGTATTGTGTGTGTATGCATGTCTGTACTTTTTTCTTGGAGGACCAATTGGCCCCCATTTCCTTTTCTGATATATATATTTTTTTCTTTTCTGAAATGTGAAGATTCTTGCACTCTATGGATTTAGCATATGCAGCTGCTGACCTTATTGTGTCTAGAGCTGGTGCAATGACTTGCTCTGAGATTTTGGCCATGGGAAAACCTTGTATCCTGGTAAATATAAATTTTGACAAGCTTTAACTTTCTGCAACCCTGAGCTTAAAAATGTTAAAATTTAAAGGTTTATGATAGACCATTTAAGTGCATGCATATGTATATGTAAGTACAGATGCATATTACTTGAAGCAAGATGAATCAACAGAATCTGTCCTATATTAATTTCAATGCATTAATGGAAATGAATATTGCAGCATTTTGTTGTGATCGAAATTTGCGTATCTTGTGCTTTAACATTATGAAATTGGTAATGATCACTTATCTTGCAAAATGAAGGATCAGCTATCATCATACATAATCTGATATTGACTTAATTTTGCATGATCTTGTGGTGATAGAGGTGATTGCTAACTTATGGAAATATTTTGAATTTTTGATTCCTAGATACCATCACCAAACGTTGCCGAGGGACATCAATTCAGGAACGCTTCTTTAATGGCAGATTTAGCTGGTTCCAGGGTTATATCTGAGGATGAGCTTGATTCTTTAACCCTTAAAGCTACAATTGAAGAAATTTTAGGTGCTTGCTATCTTTAATTGAACTGCTTTTTGTCATCTGTCTGATGGTGCAAGTAGAAATTTTTCCTTGCATATTTAAATATGATAGTAAACATGAAGGTCTAAACACAGTAATTTACTTTCAATTTGTATATATCAATGCCCAGTGCAGGAGATCCAAAAGTATATAGGAAATATAACTATCACAAACATGTGTGTGCACACAAATCTAATATTAAACATCAACTTCGTCAACCTTTTGCATAGCTGAGAAACTTAACATTGTGAGCAAGTTAGAGAAAAATTTGACACTTCTATTAAAAGCACATACCTTGCTTTCCAATTGTTTATGATTTTAGCATCCTAAAGCTGATAGTGACTTTGCGAGATCTGGGCAGACAACAGGATGAGCTTTTTGTTCTTGTATTGCTAGGATCCACCTTTGGGCACTTTCGATTAAAGGTTTATTGGGAAAATAATTTTGGAAATTGAGAGAGATATTTGAAAGATGGGTTTCTATTTCTTAATTAAAATGGAGCTTGTTTGAGAGCTCATGAATTTAGTATCTGGTAAGGCATACATATACTAGAATCTTATTGATTGAAGATGCTGAAAAAATTCCCCTGGCGTGGATATTTGGTGTCAGTTTATAAGGTGACTAAGAAAAAAAAAAAAAAAAAAAATTGGTTCATCTGGAATCAAATGATACTTTTCCTTATCCCAGTCTTCCCTCTCTCATGTTGATGATCTTAATTGCCCATAACTTTTAGCTTTCTGTGCTTTGTCCATAACTGAGATTTGGAATTGATGGACTTCTTATTTGATGTGACAAATTCAATCCCAACTTTTAAGGTTCAGCAAAACATAGGAAAATGTGCTTAATAGCAAATGGTATTTCTGAAGTTCATTTTTCTTATATAAAGTTCTTATGGTTCCCATGCAAGTACTCTTAATTTTCCTGGGAGGCATGTGGATGTTGCTACCCTACTAAAGTTGCTTCTTTGGCTTGGATCACAGCTTTAATAATGATCTGATCTGACACTGCTTAGTTAAAATGATTTTTTTTTTCATAATATTTGATTTGTTTTTATAATGAACGTCTCATATTTTTATAGAATATATATCCTCGAAACATATGCTAGTAACATTAAAATGAATGAAGTAAACTTTTAGATAATATTGAAATAAGCTAGGCTGCAATACACTCTCCTCTTTTCCTTGTTCTTTTTTCTTTTATATCTACATTTCATTAGATTTTCTAGAGCTAATGATACTTTTCTAGAAAATTCATTGTGAACCACAACATTAAAGATCCCAACCCCCCCCCCCCCAAAAAAAAAATCTGAAAAGCTTAGACATACTAAAATTTTGGGTTGCTGTTGTCAAACTAAAACTGGAAAAGTGGCAAAGTGGCTTAGAAAATGCTAGTCTAAAAGCTGCCTTAAAATTTATGAAAAGAAAATTGTTATTAAAGTTAAAAATATTTATTCAGATAAAAAGTTGGGTTGGGAATATTGTCTATTGTAAATTGGTAAAGCTAAAAGCTATATTTAAGATACGGATATATGCACAAAATACCTCCATTTGGATGTGTGCAGGGTAAATTTTTGACAACTTTGTGGGCCCCTGATTCAAGGTTTTGTTGTCTGAAGATATCATGATAACTATCTTATCTTCTATCTTTCCACCGTTGATCTTGCCCTTTTGCTCTTCTATCTGTTTCTTTCCTGCTTTTCTCCCTGATATCTTCTACTCTTTTTTACTTTCTCCCTCTGCCACCTCAAAGAGTTACCTTAATTTTCACTGAAGAGACTTAAGCCAGATCCTTTTTTTTTTTCCTTTTAATTTTCTTTTCCACAGAGGATGAGAAGATGATGGAGGAGATGAGTGAAAGGGCTCTAAAGGCTGCAAAGCCCAATGCATCTGCAGAGATAGCAGAACGCATTCTTTCTCTTGTTGAGTTATCAACTGCTCCGATGTAATAGAAAAGTTGTGGATTGTAGGTGCATTGTATGTTTTCAACTTGGCAAGCCTCTTTCAGTGGATTACACACCAGCCCATTGTCGAGAAAAGGGGGGGTTTCCCTTTTTTTTTTCCCCTGGTTCAGATTTCTCGTAAAATATTTGTTGGATTCAATGTTTTATAGTGCCCTCTTGCACAGGCAATGTTACATCTTGGTTCTAGGAGGCCTGTCAAGTTGCCTACGAGAAATGTAATTACTCGACTTGGTTGGGGGATGTGGACATCACATATCTACGACATTACCACTGAATTTGGTCTTCTACTGGCATTCTCTTCAACCATTTACTTTAATTTCCCTAGTCTGGAGCCTTTATCTTCATTGGGGACACAACCATTTCATACATGATAGTTGTCTGTATTGAAAAACTGCTTAGGCCTTAAAAATTTCATTAAATCTGTGCCAGAGGAATTCTTGTCTACGTGGTAAAAGCCTCTGTACTCTAAATGACATCATTGGTCACACCTAGAGTGTTAGTGGCATTTGTTGTGAATCCTACTTCTGGTTTTGGTACCTTGATGCAAACTACTTTGGGATTTTTCATTTTTTATTTATTTATTTTTTGTCATTTTTCGTTGCCACAATGCCAACTTCAATCTCATTGTCTAGAATTCAGATTACTGAATAATTTTTGCTGGTTCTAAGGGAAGCATTTGAAATTTCAGGATGCTCAGACAGGTACAAGAGTTGGACACTGTCACTCTTTGATGTAAATGTCACCGAGTTGTTCAGGATGGCCAGTAAATCATCCACCATTCCAAAGCTGGGTATTGCTAAAGCTAGCTTTTCATATTCACACTTCATCTCCATTATTTTTTCTTTTAGACTTTGGATTGTGAGTGAGTGTGTGGTACTTCAGCCATGGGTTGTACTGCTTTTACCAGAAAATAAACATTAAAAATTGGAAACGTCGCATTAGTTGGATGAGTGATGATAAACCTAACTGTTTTTTTTTTTTTTTTTTTTTTTTTGGGGGGTAATATTGCTGCAATCAAAAGTTCAAAAGTTAATGATGTGATTATAAGTTTTCGGGGTGGATTTTATTTTACAAGTTATATTTTAATGAGGTCCTTAAGCCTTTGCAATCATGTTGGTGGCATGAAATCCTTCTTTATCTTGGTTTCGGCCAAAATCAAGTTGGTAACACTGATGATGGATTCAGTCAATTGTTTGTTTTCCTAAACACGCTCTTCAGCAATGTCCTATGGGCAGCGTTTTCAAATCCTGAATCGACCGGTTGGTCCGATCGGTTTGATTGAAAACCGGATCACTGACTAGTCCAGTTTACCTAGCAAACCGGATTGTGAATAAATCGACCAAGATCGGACATGACCCGGGTTGAACCGACCCATCCAAACCTGGTTTTCTTTTTTTTTTTTGTGTGAAAATATTGATATCCAGCCTCGAACCTAGGAGCGTAGAAATCATTATGCTTGTGTTGACCGCCAGACCACGAAGCATTGTGGTCTCTCTTTCTTCTTCTTTTTTATTTTATCTTACTCTTTTTTTCATTTGTATTTTTTGCTTATTTAAATTAAATTTTGATATATTTAACCCTATTATTCGAACTAGGTTTTGATATATTCGAATGATATTTCGTATTAAATGATGTATGATGTTCAAATAAATGAATTTTATTTTATTAATAGTTTATATTTTTAACATAACATAGTAAATATGTGATTAAATATACAAATTTTTAAATTATTAATATATTATAATTTAAATTTATTTATGATGTCATGTGGTTTTTTTATCCGATCCGATTGGTTTGACCCAGTAACTCATTGACCCTTTGACATGACTGGTTCGTATTCCGGTCTGACTTTCAAAACACTACCTATGGGTCTAACGGTAGAGTGTTAGAATTTCTTTATCAAAATATTGAGTTCAATTATTGGGGATAGAAAAATAGTTATAGAGAAAGTTTGTCCTTAAATTAAGTTTTACATTATTTGAATGTGATTAGTTGGATAAGGTTGGTAATTAAAAAAAAAAATGGCCTAGCGCTCTTTGTACATGTGGTCGGAGTTGGGGGAGTGAAGTGACTAAATATGGTTGATCTAATAATCTAAGCAAATAAGTGGGAATTAAGAGAGAATCACATTATCCTTATGTTTTGTTTGCAAGCATGGATATGGGCATTTGTAAGGGAATAATCTGGTGGTTAAGGACTCTTGCTCTAGTGTCTATCTTGAGATATCGTATTCGAATCTTCATGGACGTATATAATTATGTGATTATCGCGGTTCCTATATAACCAAAAAAAAAAACATAGATTTGGGCTCCCGGGATTTGGATTTGGGTGGCTTAATTAGGAGAGGGATTTGGATTTCTACAGAATTTCTACTCAAATTCAAAATGCCAAACTAATGCATTTCAAATCATACCCCTTTGATATTTTAAATTTTCAAAATTACATAAGCGATATTCTTTATAATTACATCTTATGATTAAATATCGCTCCTTACTCCCTCATCTCTGGTACCCAAAAAAAAAAAAAATCAATTTTTTTCAATCTGTTTTTCTCTCTCATCTCCTTTCCCAAGAAGTTATTTAACTTTTGCATTTCCCTTTCTTTCTCTCTTAAGAAAATATTCAATTTTTTAACTTTCTTTTCCTCTGGAGATATTTAACTATTTAATCTCTCTTTGTAACTATATTAAGTAATCAAAATTTTAAATTCTCTCTCTATTTCAACTATAAATTTTTCTCTTTTTTAAAATGTTTAACATTACTTAGTACCCATGTTTTACTCATAAATAATTATTATTTAAAATGCAAATGTAATTTCACAAATTTAATGTTGTCATATAATATATTCAAATAAGATACCATAAATTTTAGTAGGGTAAATTATACTTTCACTCCCTGTGGTTCGACCGTACTACCCCTAGTTCAAAAATATCCTCATATTCCCATACTTTTAAATAGTGTGGCAAGTGGATAGAATGGTACAAAATTAATGAAGATGCAAAGAAAAGATATAAAATATCCATTATACCTCTCACTCTCTCTCTCCTTTCACATTCATCTTTAACCTCTAATACGCCAAAAAAAAAAAAAAAAAAAAAAAAACTCAACTCTCCCTCTCCCCCCTCCTCCCCATTCATCTTTATCTTCGTTTACTCAGTCAACTCTTGCTCACTTTCACAAGCAACAACCTCTACACTCACTAACCTCTCCATATTCTCCTCTTATCTCCATTGGAATTACAATTCTACCACAACATCTCTCTCCATAGCTTTCAACACACCCCCGACCTCGAACTCCAGCTAGATCTCTTGGGGATTTAACCCTAATGGCACCGGCATGGTCCGAACTCAGCTCTCGTTGCTTTTTATCTTGACAGTGCCATGACTGCTATGACCCCCACCCGAGAGTATGCTAACATCTACAAGGCACCAACCCATAATGTATTGTGGCTTTCTTCTTTCTGATACATGATGATACATGACCAAAATCATATGGGGGCCCAGAAGTCGAACATACCCATAGCCCATCAACAAACCCTTGTTGGTACACACCAAATAGTTCTCCCAACAGTTACCTGTTCAATACCTCAGTTGATCAGTCCCTAGACCTCCACAATGTTCAGTCGAGCACGTCGGTCACTTACTATGATATGACAAAGAAAATCTTGTGCAAATCGGAAGGGAATCTATAGTCGTAGCTAGTAAAGGGAAGAATCTTAACAACAATCTGCCAAATTGATAAGATCTACAATCTTTGAGAGTCTGACAGCATGATTCCCCAAAGATCTTGGGACACTCCTATATAAAAACTAGGGTTTTATCACCCTGATAGCCTACGACTCTCATGACGAGAAGATATGTAAGTGCTAATAAGCCTCCTACTCAGGTAAATCCTCTGAATCAATAGCACACAACCCATAACAAATCCCTTTCTCTACTGTCTTCCTCTTTCGATAACCGCTCTCTAACTTGAGCGTCAAAGTCTTCCTCGCCGGTGTACCCCTTCAGTGGTTTTTTGTAGGTCTCAATGAAGGCAACCAAGTTCTCCTGTTTGAGTCAGTAGAGCAATCATCTATGGAGCCAAATCCACCTTCAACAGATTCATGTCGTCCGTGGAAAAAGACTGATTCTCTAGCCAAATGTATTTCTTGTTCATTGCTCATTCTAATCATGGCAACGATAAAAAAAAAAAAAAGAGATCAATCATTGGTTTCAATAACGACGATCTAATCAAAGTCGACTTTAATCGCAACGATCCTCTGGTCATCACCATTAAAGTAGGATCTTACCTCATTAATAGAGTCATCATTGATTAAGGAGCAGATTGTGATCTCCTCTTTTAGAACACCTTTCAACTAATGGGCTTTAACTTATCCCATTTTCAACCCTCCACTGGGTCTCTCAAGGGACTCTCGGACGAATGCATATACCCAGAGGGTGTTATCTCCCTCATCGTGACTTTGGAAATGCCCCCCACCATGCGGTCATTCAAGTTACTTTCCAATGTGGTAAAAGTATTCTCTCCCTATAACGTCATCCTAGGTCGTCCTAGTTTGAATAAATTGGAGGCACTGTCTAGTACGAAATATATGAAGATCAAATTTATAACATTATAAGGAATTGCTACCCTTTGCAGCAATCCTGACTCTCATGTTTTCTCTATCGATAAAGGTGAGCAAGAAAACTTTCCAATTGATACTCTAGAACTTAGGGATGATGCCAGACAAATGACCAAGCCAGTGTCCGTGGAAGTAGCAATCAAGATTCCTCTAACTAATGACCCTAGCCAAAACGTTCAGATCGGTGCCAACTTGTCAACGCATCTGTGAGAAGCGATTGTTGAATGCCCACGGCGGCACTCTAAAGCCTTCATTTGGTCCCCTGAAGACATGTCGGTATTCACCTATCAATTATAGTCTACAAGTTGACAGTCAACACTGACCACAAGCCAGTTAAACAAAAGAAGAGGGTGTTCGCCTTAGAGCGCCAATATACCATATAAGAAGAAGTCTAAAAGCTCTTGACGGCCAGACTCATCTGTGAAGTCAAATACCCCAATGCCCCAAGTGGTTAGTTAACGTAGTCCTAGTGAAAAAAGTTAACGGTAAACGGAGAATGTGTGTGGACTTTATAGATCTCAACAAGATGTGTCCAAGAGACGGCTACCCACTCCCCAACATCGACAAGCAGATAGACAACTCCTTGAGTCACCAACTATTAAGTTTCACGGATACTTATTCTGACTACAATCAAATACGTGTGGCACAAAAGATGAGGAGAAAACAAATTTCATCACCAAGTTCGACACGTACTGCTACTGGGTTATGTCGTTCTACTTGAAAAACACTAGAGCCACCTTTCAATGACTAGTCAACAAGGTCTTTAATGAGCAACTCGGTAGAAATGTGGTGGCATACATTGACGATATGCTTATCAAGAGCACCAGCTTAGAGGCCTATATTTTGGACCTCGAAGAAACTTTTCAAACATTAGAGTGTTACAAAATGCGGTTGAACCTGACAAAGTGCACTTTTGGAGTCGCATCTAGAAAATTCTTGAGTTTTATGATCACTAATTGAGGAACTGAGGCAAACCCTGAAAAAATATAGGCCATGCTGGACATGTCACCACCACAAACATTGAAGAAGGTGCAATGCCTTAGGCAGAAAATCAGCTTAGGAAAAAGTATAAACCCTTCTTTGATACTTTGAAAAAAATCTTAGAAGTTCATTTGGGCAACCGAACGCCAAATAGCCTTCGAACAACTCAAGAAATATCTCATGTCCCCCTTATTGCTTTCTTATCCCATCCCTAGAGAGAAACAATATCTATACCTCTCTATTTTTGACCTAGCACTCTAATCTGTTCTTATGAGACAGGAATCTACTGTCTAGAAATTAGTCTATTACATCAGCCGAATACTCCAAGAATCTGAATTCAATTAATGACTAATAAAAAAGATAGTCTATGCTCCCATTGTCTCGGTTAGGTACCTCTGGTCGTACTTTCAGGCCCACACTATCATAGTACTCATTGATCAGCCGTTAAAATAAATCTTTCAAAAAAGGGACACCTTCGTCCATCTCATCAAATAGAGTATAGAATTGGGTGAATTTGACATTTAATACCAACCGGGACTTGCAATAAAAAATCAGGCCCTTGCAGACTTCTTCCTTAAATGCACCCTTCTAGCCCCAACCAAGCCCGAGCCTACTGATTATCGAGAAGAATGGTCATTACTAGACTGGACACTACATGTCGATGGGTCATCAATCTTCTCAGGGAGTGGTGTTGGGTTTATACTAATGGGTCCTAATAGTTTTAAAGCAAAGTATGCCCTTCACTTTGACTTGAAGGCCATTAACAATCAATCCAAGTATGAACCCCTACTAACAAGACTATGAATTATGGTATCCCAGGGGCCCGAAGCATTTGGGTGTTTACCCATAGCTAGTTAGTCGTTAAACAAATCAAGGGAGTCTATGAGACCAAGGACCCAGCCATGGCAAAGTATTTGAGCAGACTACCCGAAAACAATGAGTAAACTAGACAAAGTGAACATATAATAAATTCCTCAGTCAGAGAATGTGCAAAAAGATATGCTTTCAAATTTGACCAGTTCAGATTCGGTTGCCACTAGAAGAATAGTTTATATCGAGAGTCCATCATGTCCCATTATTGATGAGCCCGAGAGAATCCTTGCTTTAAACCAACCCCTGAGTTGGAACGATCCCATATAAGCTTATCTAAAATATAATCGTTTGTTGGACTCACTATCAGAAGTAGCAAAGATAGGGTGAAAGGCCGCTCATTACGCAGTCATTGACGGGGACCTATACTATAATCTTTTACTCACCCGTACTTGAAGTATCTAAACCTCGAAAAAGGTGACTACGTCCTTCGAGAAATCTATGAGGGGATATGTGAAAACCACTTGGGCACTCAAAATCTAGTCAACAAGGCCTTGCATTAAGGGTACTATTGGCCCACTATGAAGACTGACTCGGATAACTACATTAAAAGGTGCGATAAATGCCAACGCTTATCCTCAGTACCCTGGTTACCCTCCACCGAGCTTAGTCCAATAGTGAGTCCCTGGCCATTCGCTCAATGAGGAATGGATATCCTTGGACCATTCCCACCAGCTACAAGACAACAAAAGTTCCTTATCATGGCAATCAACTACTTTACCAAGTGGGTGAAAACCGAATCGCTGGCCTAGATAACAGTTGCAAAAATTCAAACCCAGGAGTCTGAAGATTACGTCTCTTCGACTATAAATAGGGGTCGCATGACCCAACATTGTCCTAGAGAGATTTCGTATAATTTCAATTCTGTAAGTTGCTTTTGCTGAGAGTCTGTTCTTTCGAGAGATATCTTGTCTATGGGTTTTGAACCATAAAACTCGGTGGTGTACGAAGTTTCTGCCGATGCGAGACTCCGTCAAGGATAAGACTACTGATGCGAGGTTTCGTCTTGTCATTTGATATTTGAGCATCATGATGGGACCTGTCAGGGCTCTCATTAAGGTTCTTGACCTTGAGGAGGATGAGGTATTCCTCAATGGAAGCTTTCTACTTAAGGTTAGAATCGTCATCCGACATGAGGTGTAGTAGACAACCAAGGATTGATGGGAGGAGGTGGGAGGTGATGAGAGAGACTGGACATGGTAGAGACTTTGAAACCTGATGCATCCTCATAGTCTCTTTTTGGTCATTTCCCACTTTCTCAAAGTCCTTTCCAGCTTCTGCAAGGAAAGGTTTGTAGTTTTTACCCTCCTCAACTCTACTGCTCCAGACTAGTTCGACAGTTTACTTGACTTTTGTCATTTTCTCATCCTGATTAGGTAACCTGGATTGGTCGTAGAGCTTCTTCCGGTGCTCAATTTGCATTAGTTTACTGTAGATTCCTCATGTATCTCCTTTGATGTAATTTGGTTTGATTCAAGGACTTGTAAATCACATCAAATTATGTATTATGTTATCATATTGAAATAAAAGAATAGTTTTACTTTACTTACTTGGTGATTTTTTATCTTATCCAAGTTATTACCGATAAACTCCAATTGCCCAGTCGTGTGATTTAATCCTCTGTCGTTAATGTTCATATACTAGAGTAGGTTATGTTTAATCATTGAGGAGAAAAATCTTCTCTCGTCTGAATGTTTGTTCGGTGGAGTGGGTCATACCCAGCTGGGAGATATATCCATTCTTGTTGATAGGCTACGATCGGTAGGGCACTCAATAAAGAGTTCGATTGGTACGACGGTCCATGTCCATCCAAGTGGGAGATACTTCCCTTATTGATAAAACGTTACGATCGGTAGGAATCAATTGATAGGATGAAATGTGCCTACCCACCTAGGTTTCATTTCCCTTGTTAACAGCACGTTGTGTTCACTAGAAACCAATCGATAAGATGGGTCATACCTACCTGCCTAGAAGTTATTTCCCTTGTTGACGGCACACTATATTCGTTAGGAACCAATTGGTAGGATGGGTCGTACCTACTTACCTAGGAGTTATTTCCCTTGTTGATGGCACGCTATGTCTGCTAGGAACTAACTAATAAGATAGGTCGTGCTTATCCGTCTGGAAGTTATTTCCTTTGTTGACGGCATGCTACGTTCGTTAAGTAATCGACTATTAGGTAAGCAACAAAGCAAAGTGTAAAGACATTGAGATCTTACTTGGTATGAGACTCATCTACCCAAAGGAAGCAATCAGGTCTATTGATAGTAGATGTGTAGATTTTTTAAAATCCAGGTCTTAGGCACAGCCGAACCATCTAAACGAACTACCGAGCATATTTGATAGGAACCTTTCCAATTTGGTGCAAACTTTCCTCCTAGTTGGTGTTGATCAATAGCCTCTACTTTTCTTAGGACTAAGTTGCCTAATTTGAATATTCTGTTTTTAACCCGCCTATTGCAATACTAAGCCATTTGCTATTGATTCACGACCATTCTAGCAGATGCAGATTCTCATAACTCTTGAAGTAGATCTAACCATTCTCGCAAAGCAGGCTTGTTCTGTGTCGTGTAGTATTGAACTACCCGAAGCGAGTGAATGAGGGGCCTTAATCTCTCTAATTTCCCACTAAGCAATAACCCAGGGTCATTTATTCGAAAGTTGAGTGCATTTATGCTTTCACAACGCTCTAAGTAACAACCTATTGATTTACTCCTCATATCCTTGCTACGAAGCGACATAAGGAGTAAAGGGTAAATGATGGTACATGACCCAAAATCGTATGGGGCCCAAAAGTCGAACATGTCCATAGCCCATTAACAGACCCTTATCGGTACACGCCAAGTAATTCTCCCAATGTTTACCTATTCGATACCTTAGTTGGTCGGTCCCTGAAACTCCAGAGTATTCGGTTGAGCCTATCAGTCACTGTTATATTTGCCTTTATCAAAAGGATGAAGAAAATCTTGCACAAATCAAAAGGGAATCTATAATTATAGCTAGTAAGAGAAAGAATCTTAACAACGATATGGACTTTTCAAATCGATAGGATCTACAATCTTTGAAAATCCTATAGCATGATTTCCTAAAGATCTTGGAACACTTCTATATAAAAACTAGGGTTTTATCACCCCGATAGCACACAGCTCTCACACTGAAAAGATATATAAGTGCCAATAAACCTCTTACTCAGGTAAGTCCTTTGAACCTACATAGAACACATAACCCATAACAAATCCCTTTCTCTCTCTAAAGACCAATTTGTTTTCCTCTTTTGAAAGCTGCTCTCTGATTTGAGTGTCGGAGTCTCCTCCATCGGAGTATACTCTGGTGATTTTTTACTGGTTTCATTGATTGTGATCACTAGGCAACCAAGTTCTCCTGTTCGAGTTAACAGAACCATCATCTGTGGAGCCAAATCCACCTCTAACAATACCATTGCCAAGGCTAAAATTATTTCTAATTTTGTGTTTCACATATGGGTTTAGGAAGAGGAAGAAGAGATATCAATCATGTGGAAAAACTTCTTTGAGTGGCTAGCTGAGTCGGGTCAATTACCTATAAATGGCGTATCCTTTAAGGAACATAAGAATGCATTGAATGTTGCAGCTATTGAGTAAGAAGCTAGTAATAATTTAGTGAAAAGTGAGAAAGTAGATAACTTAAGCAATGATAGGCATGCTTTTAATGCCTTAGTTGAAAATGTAGAAAGGAGGAATTGTAGACAAAGGAGACAAGAACTCAGCTACTTGGTGGCGGTGTTATGAGGATTTTTGTTATGGTCAAGTTGTTAGAGAAGACGATGATGATTAACTAGATTTGGCAAGCCGGTACTGTAACGCTGACTCTGCGGTGCTGTACTTTTGTACTCCCGTTCCTAAATTAAATAAAATATTCCTCAGTTTATATACATAGTGAGAAATTTTAATTTTATTGATTTTCAATTTTATGGTTTTTAATTCAAATTTTTAGTATATTCAAAAGTATCCGTATTTCCGATTCGAAATGTGAAGCAAGTATAAAAAAATAAATTTCATTTATTAAATTATCTATTCCCTCTTTTATTTATTTATAAATCTATGTTTATAAAAATATATAATAATAATAATAATAATAATAATAATAATAATAATAATAATAATAATAATAACAATAACAATAAAAATAATAAAAATCAAAATAAAAAAAAATCGAATCAGTTCTTAAAACCCTAATTCTCCTTCTCTCTCCTTCTCTTTCTCTCCCTACATCTTCCTCTCCTGCACAACCCTTCGCCTTCCCTCCCTTCCACCGCCGCCTCCCTTAGCTGCAGCCTCCGCCGTGCTCCACCACCCCTCCCTCTACCTCGTTGTCTCACTCTCTCACTGTCACCCCCTCTTTCCCTCGGTCTCACTCTCTATCTCTCTCTTTCTCTCTCTCGGTAGCTCTCCCACTCCTCCGCCACCGCCGCCGCCGCCGCCGCCGCAACCGCCTTCAACCACCACCTCCGATCATCCATCCTTTCTCTGTTTTCCTCTGTTCTTTTACTCTCTCCCTGCTCTCTATAGACTTCTCTCTCTATCCCTCTTTTTCTCTCTCTCGGTCTTTCTCGATTACCCTCTCAAAATCTCTCCCACGGCCCTCTCTCCTGCTTCACCGTCGCCTTCAACCACCACCCAAGCCACCACCGTCCTATTCTCTATCTATCCCCCTCACAGCTGTCTCCCTCCTGTGAGTTCTCTCTCTCTCTCTCTCCCTGCGTGCGCGACTGCCACGCGCGATAACCCCCTCCTGCGTGCGTGCCAACACGCGACAGCCCTACGTGCCCGTGTAGCGCGCGATAGCTCCAAAGCACGCCAGCCCCTGCGTATGCGACAGCTCCTGCACGCGCGGCTGCAACGCTCCTTCCCTACTCGCACGCTCGCGCGCCTTCTGCCACTCTTGCAGAGCCCCAAATCGACAGATTTCAAAACCCTAGGCCGGGTCTACACTCATCTCCTGCGCAAGTGAGGACCAATTCCTAACCCTAGTTCTAGGGTTTTGAATTTTCTAAGTGATTAGGGTTAATTGCTAACATTTGCTTCGAATTTGAAATGTTACAGGTTTTAGACTGAACCGAAAGGTGAACAGAGACTAGATTTACGAGTTGAGAAAACCCTAGGTGAGGGATTTCTGACTGATTCAATTAATTGAATGTATTTAGGATAAATTTAGGGTAAATTAGAGTAAGAATGTATTTCATATGATAGGATGTATATTAGATTTGATTTATATGTGTTATCGGATATTATATGTAATTGTTTAGGTAAAATATACGAATTGGGCTGTTCCGGATGATAGGATCAAGCTGACTTGATTAGAATAGTTTCTTTTAGAGTTTAATTTGACGTATGCATGAAAATAGTCAGAAATTGGATCTAAGTTTTGGGATTGGTACAATCTTTTTCATTTTAAGTTGTCTTGCATATAGGAAATCGAAATACAATTTCCGTAATATGAAAATAGGTTTCAATACCTTTAAAATGACATATGGTTTGAAAAAATCGGATGAAAATTGAAAAGTGTATAATTTTTCAAAGATTTTTCTAACTTGTAGGAAATTTATGTATTTTAGACTTGTTTTCGATTTTGAACGGTTTTAGGTTTGAATTTAGCTTGATTTTGATTTGGTTATTTACTTATAAATGGAATGAAACTGATGACATTGGAGTTTATTTATAAATTGAGGAATTAAGATTTATACAAACTTAGGGAAGATGATAAACTCTAAGAATAATTGGAAATTTGATGACAATTGTGATAATTTGATTAGGTTGATTTTGTTGGAGACTCGAGGAGTCAATTTGGATTTATTTTGGAAATATGGAGTGATTATCCTCCCTAGAAAGTGAGTAAGACCCTAATCTCTTACATGAAATAGTGAAAAATTGATTTTACCGTATTTTAAAATAAAACATGCTTTCGATATGCATTGACTTGATGTATGGTATTGAATTTCAAACTGTTTTGTGACTTTTGGAGTGTCATGAACTTATCCTTTATATGACTATGCATCCATGTTTGAAATAAAACGAAATTGTGCCATTACTTGAAAATTTGATGATTTTTCTATTCTACCATTGCATTGGTTTGTTGAATTGAAACGATTTTGATGAAATGTATTGGCACATAGATTTGAATTTGTTTTGACGGTATGATGAGACGATTTGGCTATGCGGATTGGATGCCTGCTAGCTTGAGATGATATGATGATGTGGCAATATTTGATTGATTCCGTAGCTACGAAGGGACTTTGTAGAGGCACGGGTTGCCCGAATATGCTTCTGTAGGAGGTATCCGCAAACATCCAGTTTATTTTTATTCATAGGAGCGGCCGGTTGAACCCATAACGGGGGATGACGTGTGTCCATCACCGTCTAGCACCGCACGTAGCCCTATGTCGAGTCTGGGTAAGCAAGGGCTAAGCCCACGGTCAACGTCGGGGTAGGGAGTTACTTTTGAAACACTTTACATGATAAAACCCCCGATGCGCCTGTTCTCGGTTATGGTTGATCTTTGTCAAGATCCTTTCGACCAGCTCCATGATCTACTTGATTTTAAATGGATGCATATATGTATGATATCGTGTGAATGATTAAATGAATTCATTTTATTCGAAAATATCATGATTTATTGCGAAATTTGAATCATTGGTTACGAATGATATTATTTGACACTCCAATGTTCGCCTACACTATTAGTACTTGAGATTAATCCCCTCACTCACTGAGTATCTGTCTTGATACTCACCCCTCTTCTTTCCCTCCCTCAGACAGGATTGTTGTGCTAGAGCGACACTTCAGATTATAGAGTTCGGGTGTACTTGGTGTTTAGGAGGGTAAGATCTTAAGTTTAATTTGAAAGATGAATTACGTATTTTATATTCGACCCTGCGAGGTCTTATTGAGATCCGTAGTTGGACATGTACTTAATTTGAGATGACTGTAAAATTTTTGTATATTTATTTGCGAAACTCTCACATTTCATTTACATTGAGACAATTGTACGTATTTGAATGATACTTGGGAAAATTATTATAAATTGTATAAAAACTTAGACCCGGTCGATGTGGCGGCTGCTCATGCTCTAGTTGGGTATGACAGTAGAGGTATGTGGCTAGGATTGTTGATAGTTTATTTAGTCTGGCGTTGTCCTAGATGTCTGCTGTAGTTGGTGGGTTGTTGTGAGGCCGGGATGACCATTTTATTTTAATTACAGGATGATTTTGAATTTTACAGGATTAAACATCTTTATTTGTACATGGGAGACCTTCGATTTATGGAAAGGTTCTGTCCGATTTTCTGTAAAAATACAGTCAGCATCCAGGGCAACGGGCGGCTGTTCACGATCCCGGTTCGGGGCGTGACAGGTACAGTAGTGAGGATTTGTTAAAGAGGATTTGTTGTTGAAGAGGAGGTCGACAACTGAATTAGGGTTTGCTAATTCATAAGTTATGTAAAGCCATGAGTCCCCTCTGGCTTGTTTATGGGGTTTGTCTGTGAAAGTGGTGAGTGGTGTAGAGAGGATTGAAATTTAGCCGAAACAAGAGCTAGTGGTGAAGAAATTGGAGTGGGAATTTAGGCGTTTGAGAAGTGGAATAATGGATGTATCGATTGTGCCTTCTGGGGATTTGTATAGGCTTAGAGACTCCATTGATGCTAGTATTTTTGACATTGAGAGGAGATGAGAGAGAGAGGAGAGGGGGCTTGTTGCTGTTGGCGGTAGAAGTGAGGGGGAAAGAGAGAGAGAGGGAAGGAGAAGGGACTTACTATTGCTGGCGACATAGGAGAGAAGAGGGAAGATTGGGGCTTGATTTGAATGATGACCATGGCAACTATTGGCGACAGAGGAGAGGAGATAAGAAAGAGAGGAGAGAGGAGAAAGAAGAGAAAATGTGAGAAGATTGAGATAATTTTGGGAAAAAAAATTAATTTTGTGCTTTAACTCAACATTTTTTTGTGCGTGCTTCTCAATATCCGTGAAGTCTAATCATTTTCATCAATCTTCACTATTTTGAAAACCACAGGGGATAAATGGATATTTTTGAACTATAGGTATCATGTGATTTTCAATCAAAGCACAGAGAGAAATCGTAATTTACCTATTTTAGTATTTCAAATGAATGCAATGCAATTAAATTTTTCAGATTTGAAATTGATATGTTAATTCAAATCTTATTTGCCAAATGTAACTATTATAAGCCAAATCCTATCTTTCTCGACTAACAATGTTTACCTCAAGAAGTACCCTTTTTCTTCTTTTGAAAAAAAATAGAAATTTATTTATTTTTTTAATAAATAGATGAGATTCAAACTTAAAATTTTTAAGAGAAAAGAGATAATATTAGTTGTATTATAATTTAATAATAAATAAAATCTTATATCACAAGAGAATAATTGTGAATAGTATAAAACGTAAAGTTTAGAAAATTCTTAATTTTGATATCGAGAAAGGAAAAAGAAATTGAATTTTGAGATTTTCTATAACAAATTGTCGGAATCTAAGTCACCACATTAGTCAACTCCTCTAGGACAGTGGTATCTCTGGGTTATAATATTTATTATTTTAATAAAAAATCTTTTTTTCTGACAAATTTTGGTATAAAGATTGAGTTGTTTCTTTGATAATATTGAGATTACAGTTTCGAAATATGGAAATAGTTTCTTTACAAAAATATAAGGAAAAGACTATATATATATATATACCAACTCCAAAATCGACCTCAATTATTAAGACTAAAACTTTGATTATTGTTGTAAATGTCATTGAAATCCCTCATTCACCAAGAGTGGTATCAATAACAAACAAGAACAAGATCGAGATGTCATACTTCCTTCCGATTACATTTGAGATTTTGTGAAAGACAAAACTAAGTTTTGGGATTGTAAGTTTGAAAATTATATCATCTATGATATGATAACGGTTTTTAGTTGTATGAAACAAAAATATTAGAATATATTATATATTAAAATTAACTTAATTATTGATTTGATTTTTTTTATTTTTATATTTATAATATTATATTTTTATATTAATAAGAATGATTTTTTTTATATAAATTTAATTTATTATAATAATTCATTGAGACAATAAAATATTAAGATTTATTAAGATTTACATTATTAAATTATTCTCTATCTTTAATATGATATTAGAATTATATTCTAATATAGCTTTTAGTGTGTCTTTTAACTTGAATGAATTTTATTATACTATATTGAGTTTTAGAGGGGATGTTAGAATATATCACATATCAATGAACATATCATATATCAAATCAAATTAATTATTATTTATTTTTATATTTTCATATTTATAATATTATATTTTTACATTTATTACAATAAATTTTTTATATAAATTTAATTTATTATAATAATAAAATATTATAATTTATATTATTATATTATTCTTCATTTTTAGCATGCTCTTGGAGTAATATTTTAACAGAAAATGGTATCACATTGGCATGCGCTTCCTTTCTTCTTTTCCACGTAAAGGATTGGCAAAGTGTTGAGATGCCTATCAGGTTGAGCCATTTTTTTTTTTTTTTTTAATTTTTTAATGTTTTTTTATTATTACTTTTTTAAACTCAATTACACAATAAGATTTGAAATGAGAGGAAGGGGAAGAGGTATTAGGTCATTTAAAGAATTTTGGTCTCCGGTGATTCATCATATTGCCGCAGAGGGAAGGAAAGTAGTAAGTCGGTCGGTAGCTTAAACTTTTTCTTTTGCTTCCGAGAATGGTAGGGCTTTTATTACGACCCGATCTCCGATCACTTTTTTACTCAACCACCTCGTCTTCCTACTCCCCAACTCCATTTTCGACCCAATATCGCGCTGACTCCCGCACTTTTACGCGCCGAAGCACGGCGGCGTTACGGTTCCGAGCATTTTACGGACTCAACGACACCGACCCCGTGATTGGGCCGACGGACAGGGAGAATAGTGAAGAAAACGTGAACGTGAACGTGAATGTGAATGTGAATGAGAAGACTAAGATTTGTACGGCCGATGAGCTTCATCATGTTCCCGTTTTTAATACCCCTTGGAGGCTCGCTCTTTGGCGTTATCTTCCTTCTCCTAAGGTATTCATTCTCTCTCTCTCTCTCTAGATTTGATTTAGTGATTGTGATGGCAATGTGTGGCTGTGCAAGCAGGCGCCGCAGAGAAATCATCCGCTGTTGCTCTTGTCTGGGGTTGGCACCAATGCTATTGGATATGATCTCTCTCCTGGGGTATCTATATCTATTCTTCCATCTTCATTATCTTTTATGATTTCTTAAATTCTCTTTTCTACTTTTTTAATAGGAAAAGAATTTTATTGGGTGCAATAGAGAATGTACAAAAATCTTAAGGATGAGCAATCCTCATAAGTGAGTGAAAAGGAACAATATATAGAGAAAGAGAGAAGAACTAATAGTTTGGTTTCTCGAAATTCTAGCATTCAGCTCCTCTCCTAATTTTTTTTTGGTTGTTAATTTACACAGAATATGTAACTCTAGTTTCTTATATTATTAGTATTGTTATTATTATTATTATTATTATTTTTTCACATTGAACTTATTGTTGTTTGCTTTTTCTTACCTTGATTATTCCTGGGGCTGCAAGTAAACCGGTTCATTCAAGAGCAGTTTGTGACTTAGCTCATTAAGAGCTCGTTTAGCTCATTTATTTAACTAAACAGCTGAGAACAAACACAATTATTAGGTTCATTCATTAAATGAGCCAAGTGAGTAGTTTACACGTAGAGGCTTATCTATAGCTTAGTCCCGGTAGTTCAACTAACTGCCTGAGATGAACTTAAACATGATCTTTACACTTGTTTACAAAAATGAGGCTTGTTTCAGCTCATTTAGGAAACGGACGAGTTTAAACACTCCTTGATTCTGCTAGTTTGGAACTCTAGTTATTCCAACCCATATTTGTAACATTTTATTCCCACATGCTATAGTAGTCTACTTCCCACAACAATCTGCCAATCACCAAGAAATTATGTCCCTTCGGATTACCCCACCAGAATGATGCTTTTACATTATACCGCACTCTTGATTTACACATGCTTATTGAGGCATGATTTGCCACTAGGCTACTGCCACAGGATTTTCTTGCATATAAGTTTTAGAAAGGGGAAAATATGTAGAATGGTGGGATATGATTAAGACAATCGAACCAATTGAAGCAATTCCTTTGGATTTGTCATTTGTGGGTTATGTTTGATATTGATGATGCTAATGGTTGGAAGCTGAAAATTGTGGTATGGTTAGTCAATTCGTATTCTGGGTTTGGTTAGGTGGTGGTTCTCTTTGTTCAGAATGTGATATTTATGAGAGAGGGAAGGGTAGGAGAACTAACCTAAGTGTGTAGCACATTCAAACCAGTGTCTTCCCAAATTCAGAGAAACCATCCTTTTTTTTTCTTTTTTTTCCTTGGGTTGTGGCAGTGTAATTTTGAAGGACTAAATTGAAAAGTAGCAAAATATGAAAGGGGTGTCTAGAATGATTCTATGTCACACTGTCTTCAGGGAAGGAGTAGCGCTGAGGTGTTCTCAGAGTAATTACAAGATTATTAGCAGGAATGAAATTCGAGGAGAAACACTGTTTTGTTGTGTGAACTCGGCTAGATAAGTAGCGTTGCTTATAGGATTCTCCATGCTTGAACCTCATGTCTTTGACCATTGTGATTACTAGGGCTGTTTTGAATTTATAGAATGTTAATTTCGGAACAAGTTGAAGATGATGTGGATCAATAGCTAAGTTACATGCTCATAGAATCTTGGCTAAATCTTGTACAATATAAAGCTAAATATGGGGGCACCAATTAACTCTAGTCCTTGGGAGAAGTGATTGTGGAGTAAATATCAGGATCATTCTGTATGACATAAATTCGGGGAAGAATCATTCTGATCTCATTAACAGTGTCAAGCTTATATAGTGAAACTTATTTGTAGAGTTCAAATTCTTTGGAAGGATGTGTGGCAGGGTAAGATGGGGATAACTATTATCACAATAAGTGGTTTGCACTACTCGAAGCCAAGTCCAGAATATCTGGATAACATGAAGCTAGGTGAAACATGACATGGTCCTTGCACTGCCCTAATTTGCATTATACTTCAAAGGTATTCATTGACCCTTGATAGCATTCATGAGAAATAAAGGTAATTGAGAGAAGCTACCCTTTTCATTTAGGCCTTAGCTAAGAAATTTCTTATCAAAGCTCAAGTACTTTTACTAAATGACTAAACAATTATTGATATGTGATGTAGTATTTTGAGGGAAAGAGCAAGAAAATCAATTGAAGTGAACTGGAAACAAATAGGATAGAAGTTGGAACTCTTTAGAAAATGTAGGGTTAGAGAAACCTCTTATTTCATTCAATATATGAGAAAAGTAATGATAAAGTAGCTGTAAATTTGTCTTACATCTATTTATACTAGGGTTACAATAAAAGCTTCAGTCCTAGCCCTATATTAAAAAAGATAACTTATAATTGTAGTCACCCATCCATATGTCAATATAACTAGTAAGCTAAAACTAAAATACTCAAATAATAAGATAGAATCCTGGTAATAAAATACTTAAATAATAAGAGACCTCCAGCATCATTTTCGGCTAGGAAAACTCGACTCTGGGGAGAAAACTTTCTCTACTTCAGCATATATCTCTGGATAACCTGCTTTAAACTCTTCTTCAGTTCTCCAAGTACTCTCACTAGCTGGTCTACCCAAACATTTCACCGAAAATCACCTACACTAGTTCCCTCTTCGAGATTTGGCTTCTTTAATGTTTAGCACATCTTCAATAACCTCTGATTTAGCCTTAGGCAGTTGCTGCACCTGATTTGAAATTTCAGATGCATCTCCATCAAAACCCTCAATTGGGTACAAATTAGAAACATTGAAAACTGGACTGATTTGCAAATCTGAAGACTACTCAATTACATAAGCATTAGAGCTTATTTTCTTCAGCACCTTACATGGCCCAAACTTCCTTGATATAATATTGCAATAAGTCCCCTTCAGAAACCTTTCTTTCCTTAAAAGTACGAGAACTAAGTCTCTCTCCTCAAACTCCTTAATCCACCAATGTAAATTAGCTGCATTAACATCTCTCATTGCTTCCTTTCAAGGAAGCCTTCACCTCTTCATGAACTCACTGTATATGATCAACAAAAGCTTATCCATCATCACTGACCCTAGTTCCAAATGGCAACGGAACTAAATCAAGTATATGATTGAGGCTTGAGTTCATAAGGTGTCTTATTAAATGTTTGATTCACCGAATTATTGTAAGCAATTCAGCATGAGGAATAACCAAATTCAAACTCTTCACGTGATTTTCAACAAGAAACTTGAGCATATTTCCCAAACTCCGATTAATAGCTTTTGTTTGCTCATATGTTTGTGGGTGACAAGTGCCTGAAAATTTCAACTTGGTTGCCAAGTTTCTTCAACAAAGTCTTTCAGTAGTGCCCCACAAATATAACTTCTCTATTAGAAACTATAGATGTTGGAAAACCATGTAGCCTTACTATTTCCTTGAAAACAACTCTGCAATACGAGTGGTATTGGAAGTTCTAGAACAAGGAATGGAATGTGTCATCTTTGAAAAATGATCCACTGCAACGAAGATGGAATCTTAACCTTTGTTGTCTTTGGTAGTCTCAAGACAAAATCCATGCTTAAATTAGTCCGAGGCACATGTGCACAGGTAATAGAGTGTGCAATCTTGTGTTCTGTGATTTACCCTTGCCAAATTTACAAAATGGACACCTTTTCACTAACTTGTCCACATCCTTGGCCAAAATACTAATCATGTCAAATGTCTTATCCAAAGTGTCCTAAACAATTTGCATGAAGTTTAATCATAATCTGCTCATGTAACGAACCTTCTGTAAGCACAAATGATTGCCCCTAAATACATTGTCATCGTGCAACCATTGTGACACTTGTTCATGTCTTGCTAGCCCCTCCAATTCACAAAATGTGTCACTTGAGCGCTCATGGTTATCAATCGCGAAGATAGCCTGGTAAGTGCATACATCATTACATTATACCCGTCTTATATTTCACTAAGAAATTAAACTCATTAAGATAGAAACTCCAATTGGCATGACGGTTTTTGAGCTTTTCCAATGCTTGATGATCTGAATAAATCACAAATTCTCAATAAGCCAAATAATCCCCCAGTGCTGAATAGCCCTTACCAAAGCACAAAACTCCAAGTAGTAGGTGTCATATCGCTGTTTAGCAGAAGTGCAAGAATAGGTGCTCTGTCATTTCAAGAGCCTTTGGGGCTGATTTAGGCCTTTCAAAGCTGTCACTCTTCAAACATCCAATAGTGAAACTCATAACCGTGCTAAAGTTCTTGAAAAACATCCAATAAATGCAGCCAACCCATGAAAGTTGAAAACATCTTTAAAATTCTCTGGTGTAGGCTATTCTCTAATGGCACGGACCTTTTCCAATTCAGATTTTATGCCATCAGAAGAGATAACAAAACCCTATGACTTCTTCACATAAGAAAGTGCACTTCTTCAGATTCATAAAAGGTTTCTCCTTTCCAACACTCTTCAGATTCATAAAAGGTTTCTCCCTTTCCAACACCTCCAACACTTGTCTCAACTGACATAGCTGTTCTTCTCTGCTTCTATCGTAAACCAAGATGTCATCAAAGTAAACAATACAGAGGAATTTGGAAAGGGATTAAGTACCTCATTCATGACTCACATAAATGTGCTCGACGCATTTGAAACGCCAAAAGGCATCACTGGCCACTAATAAAGGCCATCTGGACTCTTGAATTTGTCTTCAATTTATCTCCACTACCACTCCTCAACCTGATTTGGTGATACCCACTGTTTAAATCAATCTTTGAAAACACCACAGATCAATTCATCAAGCATATCATTCAACCAACAGATGGGAAATCTGTATTTGATGCATGACTGTCCACGCACATCCTCCAAGAACCATTCTTCATTGGAGTAAGCAAAGCTGGCATGCACATGGACTTAAACTCTCACGTACCAAACCCTTGACTAGTAACTCCTCCACTTGTCTTTGCATCTCAGCATGCTGAGATGGTAGCATTCGATAAACTGGTAGATTGGCAAAGAAGCACCGAGTACGAAATGATTGGCATGTTGAATGCTCCTCAGGGGTGGCAAGCCTTCTGGTGTGTCACCACCAACTACATCAGCAAATTCCCTAAACAAATGCTAAAGATCTGGGTTTTGTTTTGGAGATTCTTTAATCTGGTCGGTACTCACAGCTTTACTCACCAATGCATTTGATTCTCTACACTCCACCTCAAACTGTCAAGCATATAGGAAGCCACTGATCTTGCTACTTTTTGAAGGAGGAAGGATTAGAAGTTGATTTTTCAACTTTTTAAAGGATGCAAATTGTATTAGTTACCACCTTTATAAAAGGAGTAAGTATTCATCTTGCTACGGTGCTCCATGTCATGATAATACAACCAAGTCCTCCCAACAAGAATATGGCCAACATCAATTGGAATGATGATACACATAGCTTCATCTTCTAAATTATTTTCCATGGTGAACTTAACTAAGCGTCTAAATGTGACAGGAATTGTATTACCTCTTTCAAGGCATTATCATCAAATATTAAGTTTTGAGTGTATGAAATGATTTTTAAAGCATTAAGTATCATGAAGTATACCTTGAATCTTTAAAGTTTTTAAATTTGGAAGTGTTTTGAATATCACGACTTAGATTAAGTTTGTACTAGATAGTAGTGACTTATTTAAACCCAAAATTTTGAATCATGTTATTTGATAAGTTATGAATTCATTTTTTATTTTTGTATATAGATTCTAAAAGATATCTATATACATAATACTGAATTCTACGATTCACAATTCGATTCAGTTCATGATTCAAAAAGTGAGTTTTCTGATTCACAATTTGAATCTTGAATTTATAAGTATGCTTTTTACCTTCGGTAGTTGCTATCAACACCCTCTGAACAACCAAAGACTCTCCTCGAAGTGGATGCACATCAACCTCTTAACTTGCTTCGGCACGATCATAAATAGGGTCTTAACATATCATCCTCCTGCCCTTCTAATTCAGCTCTGCTCTTCTAATTCAGCTAAGTTCACCCTAGGTTCAGGACAAGAATTAGAACCATGTGCTCTCTCTCCTCAAATGAAACAATGAAATTGAGAGCTGTTTCCAGGCTTAGAAACATTCAGTGCTACAATATCTTTAGCCGCATATTTCATTAGAACCTTACGCTGGTCACTCCTCTCAACACTACACATGTTTCCACCTCCCTTACAGGCTGACATAGAAGCCTCAAGATGATTTTTATAGTCTCTTTGTTGAGATCTTAACACCACAATGAGGACTTGTCCCCCTTGTACTCCATCAATCTTCCTAGACACACTCTTTCTTGCACCATAACACCAAACATGCTTTTTGGCCATTAAAGCATATTGTTGGGCATCTTCAAGGTTGAATAACCAAACCACACTCATCTTATCCCTAGTGGGTTGGTTCAAACCCACCAGATAACGAGATGTCATCTGTTCACTTCTCTTGTTCAACCCAACTCAAATAGAGAGATTGCTAAATTCAAAAGTGTATTCGTCTACATTAAAACCCTTCTGCCTAAATGCGTAGAATTTCTCATATAACTTGACCATATAACCAGATGGCAAAAATTGCTTGAGCAGTTTTGCGTTCATATGTTTCCACATGCTGATTTTAAGCTTACCTTGGCGCGCATGTTGCTTCTTCAGCTCTCTTCTACCGTTGAATTGCATTGCCTTTCAATTTAAGCTTCACAAGCAGCACCTTCCTAGTCTCCACCATGGGCTTCCATTAAGCTTTGAAACTAGCTTCCTGGTCTAAATATTCTGGTACATGCATCCTCGCATAAAAATGAGCAAATTTTAATCTTGATTCCGCCGCCCATTTAATTCAAGGGCATGCACGAACCCTCCAATCCACCTCATATCACATGATTTGTGGGTTCAGCATCATGAAAAGGGTTTTCCTCTTCATAATCAGATTCATCAACAAAACCACCTTCCAGTATGTCTAAGTGGTTGTGGGCACCTTCAAGGTTCTTTTTTGTTCCTGTTCTGGCCTAGTATAAATCACACATGACAATTGTTCAATCACATATCGCATTGCAGTCAATTCTGTTTCTTCACTCTGATTCCTTTGTCCTCAACCTCTCCCATGTCTGATCATGGCTTGAATGCAAACCCGGCAATAAACCCTAAGATCTAGTTGGGCTCAGGTGCCAATATTGATGTAGTATGGTGAGAGAAACAACAAAGGAAAATCAATTGACTTAAATTGGAAGCAAGGAGGATTGAAGTTGGAACTCTTTAGAAAACACAGCATTGCAGAAACCTAGTTTTTATCATTCAATACATGAGAAAAGTAAAAAATTAAAGTGGCTGTTAATATGAATCACAGAAACTTTATTATAGCCATTTCTACTACGGTTACAATAACAGTTTCAGTCCTAGATTAAAAGAGATAACTTCTAATCCTAGCCATCCATCCATAAGTCAAATAACTGGTAAACTAAAATTTAAATAAAATAATAAAATACAGTTTTAGTGAAACTAAAATATTGTGGAACAAGCTTAAAATTGTGTTTGAGCATCTATGTCTGCATCAATCATTATATAAGCATGTAACTAAGCATCTATGTTTGTATCAATCATTATATAAGTATGTAACTTAGTTAGAACAATCACATAATTTGTATGAACAAAGCTACATGAGCTAGGTGCCACTGGGCCTTGTTTTGTTTTGTTTTTGTTTTTGTTTGTTTGTTTGTTTGTTTGTTTGTTTGTTTTTTTTTTTTTTTTTTTTTTTTTTAAACTAATTTTATTAATGAAAAACGGAGAGAGGATAAACCTCAGGAGTTTTTACTTGACATTGTTAATAAAAATATCTGGCTTGATGAAATTATCCCTAATTATTTCAACTATTATAATTTTATCATATATTTAAATATTTTAAAAAAACCTTACTATTTCGGTATTAATGAAAAATATAAATTGTTAATTTGTTTTTTTGTGAATTTAGGAAATGTTTCAAAAAATATATGAACTTAAATTATTTATGAATATTTATAATATTTATGAATTTAAAATATTTATATTTAATTTATAATTATTTTAGAATTATTTATGAAACTTTTTACTTTATAAATTATTTATAAAACTTTAATCTCAATTGTCATTTATCGTAATTTCACTAAATTTACAACTTATAAAAGAGGTTTTTTTTTTTAAGTAAAATTGTCAAACTGTTTATTACTTAAAATTTCAAATTCTTATTTTTCGCACAAATTTATAATCCAAAAATAAGATTTTTTAACAGGAAGAAAAAAAAAAAAAGCCAAACAGACTCTAGACATCTAACCAAAAAGGAACTTGTCAACCCAAGAAGAAAATGTGGATGTAATAAAGTTGAACGTAGACCTATTTATAAAATTACGTCAAAACATTCTTAATAGGCTAATTCCTTCGAAAAAGTTTCCCGAGAATACTCCTCAATAGCAATTGTCACCTATGCCATCGACCAGATAGCAATTTCTTTGCTATCTAGCCTTAGTATTAAGGTATCGCCTTCCATAATTAAGAATTTTATTGCACTGAACTACTACTACCTCACAATAATTGTCGTATTAATTTTTAGATGAAACTGTCGATAAAAAATAAAATTAGAAATGCATACCATGTGAATTGTTAGGTGCAGTTATAGACATACAAAATGATTATTTCTCATAAGTTGCACTGGCAGTAAAGATATCGGCACCATGTATTTGTTCATCCCATGCCTGATTCCCTTTTACTATGTGCTTGTGCTTGTATGAGAAACTGCAGCAATTATGAATTTTCGTAGTGTCAAAGCTGTAATTTTACGTCAGTTTATGAATTTTCTGAGTACTTTAGTTGAACCTAATTTTGCAAACTTTTCCTATTAATGATTTAGCTTTCCAAATATTGGCCATTTTGCATACTATGAAGTGCTCATAGTATGGGCAGAGGGAGGAGTTTGCAAGGGGGCTAGTGCCCCTGAAATCTTTTTAAAATCTATTTTGCTTTATAAAATCATAGACCATAAGATGTAAAATGATATCACCCCCTAAAAGTTGTAATTCACCCCCAAACAATTATAATTTACCCTCAAAAAGTTTAAAAAATAAGTTTACCCTTTAAATTTTTTAAGAAAAATTTCAAATATTATTTACCTATAAAATTTTTCAGTTTACAAACAATTAAAAGGCAAAAGTCTTATAATCAAATTGGTTATTTTCTTCAATTTTTGCACAAGTTTCGTACTTTTCCTTCATCCAAAATGTTTATTTTCTTTAACTGCATCTCATTATTTCTATTATTCACTAGCCATTGAGAAATTTGCCTTTTTTTTTTGTTTTTTGGACAAAAGAGCAATTATTATTTGCAATATCCCTTTGGTAATTTAATACAATATCAAAAAAAAAAAAAAAAGAAGAAAAGATAGGGACCCTGATATGAAAATATGATGCACAAGAAACAGGGGAATAAGTAAATATTTTTCTAGTTCAGTAATTATTATTTTGGACTACCCCTTCATAATTTAAGCTAATTTTATTTAAAATGCGAGCACTCAAAGTATATTCGTCATACTGTACTCCGCCCTTATGAATATATTTTCTGGCTCCGCCCCTTCATACTACATTCATTGGCCGATGCCTCAGAATTTCTTGTTCTCTCTTTTTTTAGTTTCATATATAATTTCTATTTGCAACTAAAGTTGTAATAATTTTGGTATCTATTTTCCCACTTGGTTGCAGATCAACTTTTTCTTTGAAAGCACTTTCATTTTCCATGAGATTTAGTTAATGTGTGCACATTGTACTTTTTACGTTATATAAAAGAGAGTCTTTAAAATTTTTGGTGTTTCTTGTAAATAACCACATTAGCAATGCGTACTTTGCAGTCATCATTTGCACGCCACATGTCCGACCAAGGATTTGATACTTGGATTCTTGAAGTTCGAGGTGCTGGGTTAAGCACAGAAGAGATAGAGTCCGGAGAAACCAAACAACCTGCCAATTCTATGTCTGGAGACTCGGAACAGACAAATAATTCAGCTAGGCATGGAACAAATGGGGCTGTCCCTGTGAGGCCAGAGACAACTAGCAATGGCGGTGCAGTTACAGAATCTGAGATTTCATCTGGTGAACACAAAACTGAGATCATGCCTATAATTGAGGAGTCACAATTAGTGAACATGTTAGCAGAAACATTTATTCGTTTATCTGAAGGACTTTCCGGTTTTTTAAGTGAAAGTCAATCAAGGATTATGTCTGCTAAATTATTTGATCAAATATCAAAACTCATAGAAAACTCTCAGCTAGTTGAACGCTACAATGAAATTAGGGAAACACTTTCAGGCCTGTTAGAAGCACGGCAAAACTCTGTTATTGCCAGCCAAATCAAGGAATTGAGTCAAAGGTTAGTCAATATTGTTGAGGAAGGACAGCGGGTTCCATCTCAGTTTTTTGACTTCCAAGAACGCTTTTCTACTACAATTGAAGATTTTCAAAAACAACTTGATCTTATAGTGAAATATGACTGGGACTTTGACCATTACTTGGAAGAGGATTTACCAGCTGCGGTGAGGTGACATTTCATCATTGTTACTAGCTTTACACAGGAAATGTTTTTTTTCTTCTTTCTTAATCTACTTGATCCAATCATTACTTTTTCACTGTCTCTAGTTGATGTTTGACAATATAATTTTATTAATATAGATGGAGTACATAAGGACAATATCCAACTCTAAGGATGGGAAGCTACTTGGAATTGGTCACTCCATGGGTGGTATTTTACTATATGCAATGCTCTCACGCTATGGTAAGATGCGTGACACTTATTTTCAGTTCTTGACACATGAAAGATGTTGCCCACTTTGTAGCTTGTTTCGACATATATAGTTTCCTATGGTAGTATCAAATTGGTAATATGTGATTTTCCCGGTTGTGGATTACATGAATTTAATGGCATTTTGTGATGCACTGTAAGAGCCATATAGAGTTGATCAATTTCTTAGTAATTCTAGCCTTCATAAATAAGGCCTGATTTTCCTCTTCTTATGCACATCTTTGATTATATAGAGATAGAAGCTCTATGTGTGTCTGGGAGGGATGGAAAAGATAATGCAATGTTTAGGGTGGACTCTTTGTAATGGAGAAGCTATTCCCTATTGAGGGCTAGACTTGCCTCATTAACAGAAAAACCATGTGGTACGAATCAATGTTTCTTGTTGGTAGATTTGCCACTTGGATCTATCTGCATGGTGTCCCTTATGCTCGACCAGGCTTGGAGCTTAATCAAAATGTATAATCTTCTTCTGCGGTAGTAACAACCAATTATGTATTGAAAGGAGTACAATGCTTTGCTTTGGCATGTGACCCTTTGATGATTTGTTTCCTTGGACTCTAGAGAATGTCAGAAGTTGGAAAATAAATTACAAGTTCCTAAGGGTGACATCCTGCATATTTGGCCAAATCCTCAAGACTCATGATGGAATAAGTGGGTTGTGTTAACCGGCAAATAATGCACGGTTTCTTTTTGTTCACAATTTTATCGTAATATTTTTAGGCTCTCGAACTGACAAGAAAGATTGTTATTTACCATAATGGGGGAAGGGTAGTCTTTTTCCTTTTTCTTTTTCTAACGATGGAACAACAATAATAATCTGAACTTTAATCCCAAATTTTGAGGTTGACCATTTGAGATATAAATTTAAGGTAAAGGTAAAAAGAAAAACATAAAATTAAGTTTCGAAAACAAAATAAGAGAAAATAACACTAAAAAAAATAAAAATAATGAAAAAACTATTCTTAGAAACTTAAAATAATAAAAATAATGATTTAACTGTTTCAGATTCTCCTACACCATTCATTTCTATCTAAAGTCATCTTTTCAACTAAACGCTACACATATTTTTACGAATAATTTGTATCCAGATTTTTAACGGTATACCCGACGCTTTACTAAATCTCTTATATTTAAGATTTCGCATCTCCTAACTGGAGTGTCTTTGGGTTTTTGTTGCACATGTCTAAACCACCTTAGATGATAATTTCGCATCTTATCCACAATTGAAGTCACTCCTGACTTGGTATGTATCCCTTTATTTTTAATTCTATTTTTTCTAGTTTTATCACACATCCATTTGAGCATCTTAATTTCAGTTACAGTCATTTTATACTCTTGTTGTTTAATAACCCAACATTCGATGTCGTATGATAATGTACGTCTTACAACGATTCTATAAAATTTTCTCTTCAATTGTAATGGTATCGTGTGATTGTAAAGAATTTCAGATGCGATTTTTCAAAACCGTTTGAATCCAATGATTCACATCCACATCCGTGTTATCGTTTTGAATGATAAACTCAAGATATCTAAAACATTTACCTTTTGGTACGTTTTAACCTTCTAATTTAATAGTTTTTTAATCATTCTAATGACTGTCATTAAATGTACATCTCATATACTTAGTTTTTGGTCGATTCAATCTAAATTCTTTAAATTCTAGTGTGTCTTTCTATAATTCCAATTTAGCACTAATACTCTTTATAGTTTCATTGACCAACACTATATCATCTGCAAAAAGTATATATCATGATATTTCATCTTGGATACTTTTTGTGATTTCATTCATAATTATTGTAAAAATAAGGGGACTTGATGCTGATTCTTAGTGAAACCCAATGTTAATTGAAAATTTATCACTTAAACCCTTACAGGTTCTTCTTAGTAACAGTTCCCTTATACATATCTTTAATAAGATTAATGTATCTTAAGGAGATCCATTTTTTCATAAATGCCTACCACAATGTCTCTAGATACCCTGTCATATATGTTTTTCTAGGTTAATGAATACCATATGCAATTCTCTCTTTTGCGCTCTAAATATCTCAATCAAATGTTTTAATAAGTGAATGGATTCTGTGGTGAATCATCCTGTTATAAATTCAAATTGATTTTGAGACACTTTCTTCTATTCTCGACCTATGCTCTATCGATCTCTTCCACAACTTCATAATATAACTCATACAATCTTGTATGTCTCATTTATTTTTTTATAGTGGTATAAGTGTACTCTCCATCTATGCTTGAGATATTTTCTTGATTTGTCAGATTTTGCTAAAAAGATTCATTAACATTCCCATTCCCACTTCACCCACACTTCAATAGGGATGTTGTCAGGTCCTATGATGAAAAAGATAATTAAAATAATCTCTCCAATGCTTTCATGTCCTCATTCTTTATAAGAACACTATTGGTCTCACTCTTAGTATATTTAACACCATTTAGATCTTTTCCTTTCTTTTTCCTTAGTTTGACAATTTTATAGATTTCTTTTTCTCCATTCTTAATTTATAGTTTCTTATGCAATTCGATATACATCTTACTTTTTGATTCGTGAATGATATTTTTCACCTTTTTTCTTTGCAATCTTGTACTTTTCAAATGCATTGTTACCTTTCTTACTTTTAAGGTTCCTATAACACTCGTTTGGTTCATATAGCAGTTTGGATTTCCTTATTCCACCACCATGACTCCTTGCCTATTGGAGGCCGACCCCTAGATACACCAAAAACTTTTTTACCTATATTATTAATATTATTAGACATTTCCATCCACAATTTCCGAATCATCACTAACGTACCAGATTGCTACTTACATTAATTTGTTTTTAAAAGTCGTCACTTTTTCTTCTTTCAAATTCCATCACTTAATTCTTAGCTCCATGGTGATATATCTTTTGCCCTTTAGGCACACGCACATTTAAAACCAAAAGTCTATATTGAGTTGCCACACTCTCCCTTGGTATAAGCCTATAATCCCTACAGGTTATTCTAGCGTCCCTCCTAGTGAGGAAGAAATCTATTTGACTGACATTTGACTTGCTTCTATATGTAATTATGTGCGATTCTTTTTTCTTGAAAAAGCGTTTCGAATATTATGACAAACTCTGAAATGGTGCCCTTTGCCTCATTCCTACTACCAAAACTAAAGTTTTCATGTATGGCTTCAAATCCCTCATTATTCTTATCTATATGTCCATTTACATCTCTTCTAATAAATAATTTCTCCCAACTAGGTATAATTTGTATAAATTTATCTAAATTTTTTCAAAACTATTGTTTACTAATTACATCTATACCTATTTGAGGTACATAAATATTGAGTATATTAATTACGTGTTCTCCACTAATTAGCTTGACAAATAAAATTCTATCTCATTTCCTTCTTATCTCTATTATATTCTCTTGTAAATCTTTATAAAAAATTATTTTTATCCCATTTTTAATTCTATCTCTATTTGTGTACCAAAATTTATGACCATAAAGCTTTACTACTCTAGTGTTCTCCCATACCCACTTAGTTTATTAGAGACACATAATATTAATTTTCTGTCTATTCATTACTTGTCCTATCTGTGCTAACTTACCGGTTAAGGATTCTATGTTCCAAATAGTTAGATAAATTCTATCTTCATGGATTAATTTTTTTATCCGTATCCATTCACATAGATGCGAAAACCCTTGCCTATTTGACACCACATCTAGGCGACGATGTGACACGTCGCTTTTGGGCGACGACCTAAAAGCCCTTGCTAACTTTTCACTATACTCAGAATTTGATGCAGCATATCGCTAAGAAGGGAATGTCCCAACAAATTTTCTATATTTATCTCTCATTTTGGTTTTGACAACGGATTTTATGCTGGCTGTCAACCTACCGCGACCCTTCTCGGATCTTCTGTCAACGAATTTCCTAACTTGTCTCTCATTTCCTATATTTTTTTTTCAAACGATGAGATTTTGATTTTTTGAAATTTCAGTTTTTTTATTTTTTATTTTATTTTTTTATTTTTTTAATATATATATATATATAAATATCTGAAGCTATAAAAGTATCTACTGGATTGCTTAGTTGATAGAGAATCACCATTTCTCTAGGGATCTTCTGGAAGAAATTTTGTTGGATTGTTTGAATTGGAATCTTCTGCAAAATTGTTTTTTTTTTTTTGGGGGGGGGGAGAGAGTGAAATTCCATTTGTATTTCTGTGGGCAACGGAGGAAGATGGTTATTAATTCATGCAAATGCTCTTGGCTGGGTTTATTTTTGGAGCCCGAGAGCAGAATAATCTCATTTATTGTCTGATATTCCATTTTCGTTGATATGTGACCCATGCATTTCTTTTATTTCCAAAATGAACTTCACTTATGAAGTGTCTTTCTTTCAAAACTTTTATATCTTACCAGGCTTACCTAAGGTATATCTTTGTTTTTTCTTTTATTTAATTTAATATAATTATTTTACTTTTATTTTTATTATACATTATACTTTTAAGTTTTACAAGTATTATCATGAAACTCCAGAAAAGTGTCCGGTTGTCCATGTGTGTGAAATTGGTTATTTGTTGATATTGATCAAGCTTCCAAATGCTATTTTTCTCTTGAAAGGTTTCAAAGGAATGGATTCTGGATTTGTATCCGTGGTAACGTTGGCATCATCTCTTGACTACACATCTTCAAGATCATCGCTCAAATTACTCCTACCTCTGGCAAGTAGAACCTATATTTATGTTTCTAAGCAAAGTTAAACTCTTTCATTATGGCATCTTCCTGCTTACAAAATACTGTCACAAAAGGCTAACATAAAATTCTCGGTAACTTACAGGCAGATCCTGCACAGGCTCTAAATGTTCCTGTTGTTCCCCTGGGGTCATTACTTGCCGCTGCTTATCCTCTTGCATCCCGCCCTCCATATGTCTTGTCATGGCTAAATCCTCAGATTTCTGCACAGAACATGATGCATCCAGAGCTTTTTGAAAAGCTTTTACTTAATAACTTTTGTATGTAGAAATAATTTAGTACTCCCATTAACATGCAGTGCAAGAGCATTTAAGTATCCAGTTTTCTCTCTTCTGTTACGCTTTGACCTCTAGAGATCCATAATGAATTATATGTTCCAGGTACAGTGCCAGCAAAAGTTATCTTGCAGCTAACAACTGCTTTCCGAGAAGGTGGGCTATGTGACAGAGGAGGAACTTTCTTTTACAAGGATCATCTCTCCAAAAGCAGTGTCCCCATTTTAGCACTTGCTGGAGACCAGGACCTCATCTGCCCACCTGAAGCAGTATATGGTACTGTAATTGTTTTATAATTATTGCTTGGTTTAGTATTGCTTATCCATTTACAAATTAACCGCTCATACCCCCATTTCGTTTTGATAATTAAACGGACCAGAAACAGTGAAGGCTATTCCCAAGGACTTGGTTACATACAGAGTTTTTGGCAATTCAGGGGGTCCCCATTATGCTCATTATGACCTAGTAGGATGCCGTCTGGTAAGTTCTATATTAACCGATAGCAGTGGTGCTTCACACTGCATGTAACTTTGTGTGTACATGCATGTAGCTGTCATACAAATTAGGGTGCCATTCTGATATGATATTTGCTTTATGTCTGCAGGCTGCAGAGCACATCTATCCATGCATAATTGACTTCCTTAGTCATCATGATGAGACCCAATAGAATTCTAGTGTATGGTTCCATACTTTTGTATCTTTATCCTTAAAACTTTTGAAGTCTTAACTTTGTTTTCACATTGAAGAAAAGACGCTCCAATTCCAAGTGCAAGCTGCTGATATAATCACGGCAATCTTTGACTGGACGATTCTGCAAACGATTCATTTGCAGATGTACAGAATCTCATTGATGGTTTGGATTTCCATTGTTAAACCAAGTTCACAGGATGAATGTTGGTGAAACATAAGATCATTCTTAGCAATCTGAAGCTCTAGTTGAAAGTTAGCAATGTCATTGAAGAGAAGTATTTAGGATCAGAAAGTTGGGTGTTTACTGGCTGAGGTAGATATTTGGTGAAGACACGTAAAGGGTGTGGTTTCCCAAGATGATGGGATAACTTAAATGTATGAGCATTTGTGTCCTTGTGATTGGGGGGAAAAAGTTGTGGCAAAAAAGCCTGCATGGGACTAATTAGTATTGGACATTTTCCATGTCCATGTTATAAATGCTTTTCTGATAAGGTTTATTCAGATTTGTTCTTAATTATTAGTTTGTTCAGATTGGTATCTTTAATTGAGAAAAGAGATCTGGTGTAGAAGTGAGATCTCACCCCATTTATCAGAAATGGTAAATTGTGGTAGGTTTTGGAAAGTCCAGGACCAACATGGTAAAATTAATAATTTGGTAATACATTTATGAAGAATTGCAGGGGTATCTTCATATATTATACATAAAAGTTATGTATGTACAAGAGAATTTTGTAAAATATGATTATAATGTTTCTTGCTTTCTCTTGAAATTGACATTTTCTTGAACCTCATCCCCTAGGCTTTGACACCTTACAATTGCTCTTGGGTGCAAGTCAATTTTCTACATGGTACCCATTGCCATATTTTTCATATTTAATTCATCATTGTTGAATTCTTTACATCTTCGAGATGAAAGGTTATTGCATATATGTTCTTTTTATGTAAGTATTTGTTTGACTTAATTTTCCTTTTAAAATATCTCCCATCCTGGCATCTCCCCGCCACTGCTTTGAAGTTACGAAACTCGCTTTGAGATGCTCTATTATCCTTGAGCGTAGGTTTGTGTGGAAACAAAGAAATAAAAACGCAGAGGAAATAATACAGAAAAGTGACACTTTGTAAAAATAAATTAAATAGAAATGTGAAAAAATGCATAAATAAAAAATATAAAGATTTTTATATAGATATTAATTATTTTATGAAAATAACAGAATAGTCATATCTTATAATAAAAATCTAAAATGATCATATGTAATTATTAATTATAAAAAATAACATTAAAATAAGAATTATAATTAAATAAGTAAATAATTTATTAAATATGAAAAATTTATAAATATAAAAATATAAAAAACTTTTACGTAAATATTAATAAATTTAGTCCGTTGAAACATTTCAGAAACACGAGATTTTGGAAACAGAAAAGGTTAGTGTCAAAGAAGTAAAGATTTTGTTGCACTCCTCGCTTATCCTCTTTATCACTTGACACGGAGTGGATCACTCTGATTTGCTACATAATGGGTTCTAAAATGGTATTAATTTTTCCAATTTTAGGTGGACTTTTTGAGTCTTGTTGAAATATATATACATGAGAGAGAGAGAGAGAGAGAGAGAGAGAGAGAAGAATATTTTTATTGTTGCCAATTAGGACGATTGATTAGGATGGGGTGGAGTGGGTAGGGTATGCAATTGTTGTTGTTGACATTTATTGGTAAAATTCTTGGTAATGAACCAGAAGCAAGCAAATTTCAATGAAAAATAGGTTGCAGGTGACATTTATTTTAATATAGTGAAGTTGAGTTTGAAAACTTGGGGGGAAGTAAACCCCCAATGATTTTGCATTAAGAATTTGTCTATGCACCCAGTTTCAAGGAAAACACTACTCCCCAGTTGTATTTGTTTTTGTCCTAATCATTTGACATAACTACCTAGCTAATGTGCGATGCTAGTATTACTCGAGGCATTTGGATTGCCTGCCTGGTTGTGAGAGTCACCATTACTTCTAATCTTGAGAGACAGAGAGATGGCAGATAGTTGAGTGACTTTCTTGCTGTACAAAATCGAATACTTGTTGAGGGAGGGAATGGAATCTCCTGCAAGCAATAAATAACCAAGTGGAAAGGCTGAAAAGAGAGTTTGAGAATGATCAAGGCACTTCTAATGGATTCTGACAGAAATGGTATAGCAACAAGCAATCAACTTGTTCAGATCTGGAAGTTTTGGCCTGTGACATTGAGGATGTTCCTGGCTTGTCTGCCTTGCAAAGAAAGAAAACAAATTGATACAGCACATGAGCATCCAAAGGTAGACCTAATGAAGTTGAAGTAAGAGAACAGGTTCAACTAGAGCTTTTACTACCCCCCCCCCAATGGTAGCGCATGTTTTGAGACCTAATGAAGTTGAAGACCGAAGAAAAGATCTTTCTATAGTTATGATGCAGGAGGAGATTATGGAAGCCATAAATGAACATGCTGCCGTTTTGGTATGTGGAGAGACGGGGTGCAATAAGACAACTCAAGTCCCGCAGTTCCTTTTTGGAGTAGCCTATGGCTCAAGAGGATCTGGTCTTCGAAGCAATATTGTTGTTGTTAGCCGTGTCATGCTGTAGTTCTTGCCAATGCCAAGCAGGTCTGCGTCGAGAAAACAAGGTTTGTTTCAAGTTAGGCACGATAATGGGATCGGAGAGAATTGTTCCACCTAGCTCATGACTGATGGAATATTACTGCGAGAAGTTTAAAAAGATTTATTGTTGAGGCCTACCTCGCCATAATTCTAGATGAATTTCATGACAGGTGGTTGGTTACAGATATGCTTATTGGAATGCTTTCCCAGCTACTCAATGTAACATTCTGAATTTTTCATACCACGGTTTTCTTTGGGTCAAAAGGAGCATTGATGGAACGATTTGTAAGAGTGCAATACACCAATCTTTCAAATGATATAGATATGTTAATAAAATATCATTTTCACGGAAATTCTTTTTACCAATTAATCTTAATTATTGATGTATTATTTTAAGAGGAAAAAGAGTTAAGAGATTTTGATTATTTTAGGCTAATTAAAACAAATAACTACTAAAATGATTAACTAATGATAAAGTAAGGGAATGTGACAATCAACTAAGTAAATTTGAATTAGAAGGGAAAAAAAATTCTAAGATTAATTAAGTATGAAAAAAATCCTAAACCCAATGAAATTCAAATATATATATAAATAAAAACTAATTTTTAAACAAATTCAAATTTTATTAAGTATGATGAAATTTTATGTGACAACCCGTTATTCGAGTATTGTACCCCCAAACAAAAGAGGTAAATCATATGCAAAAACAAAATAAGATCATACAAAATATACAACACTGGAGATAATAGTTTTTAAGCCGTCATCTATGTGTGTGAGAGCCCAAAAAGAAAAAATAGAAATATTTTAAACCTAAACTAAATTATTTTCAAATAATTTGTCAGAATTTCTTAGCAAATTGACTAAAATCAGCGACTTTTTTTTTAATATAAAAGAATCAATATATCAAAAATAAAAGAATACACAGCTCTTAGAATTTACTTTGGGGTACCCAAGAAAAAATCAACAGACCTCTATGTGAGGTCCATACAAAAATCACTAAAATCTAGTCTCAACTACATGTAAGACTACAATCACAAATGTCGCTATGACTCGCGGAGGAAACTGTCGCTCACCAATCCTCTTGTTCATCTCCATCCAAATGTAATAAATGCAAGCATTAAGAAGGTATTTAAAGACCCCATTCCGCCGAAGAGGATGTCTAACGAAGGGGGGAAGGGTCGCTCGAACACCGGACCAAGTGATATGAACGGTCATAGGAGCATAGTTCACCATGATCAGTCTCCAAACCTCCCTCGAGAAGGGCTATCTAAAGAACAAATGATCTATGGTCTCTCTCTGATAGGAACAAAGGTGACAAGTCGATGAACTCAAGAGTCTAAGTCTGAATAGATGGTCACTTGTCTAAAGCCGCTCCATGAAAACAAGCCACAAGATAAATACAAATCAAGGAATCGCTCCAGGGAACCACACCAAATCCATCCATGGCACATCGGAATGGGAATCTTTGAGATGTCTCCAAACTAAAGCAATAAAGAACTCACCACTAAAGCTAAGAGTCCACACAATCTTGTCACATCCAACAATGGATGGAAAATCAGATTTCGGGATAATCACCTGGATACAGTCAAGAAAAGCACTCATCGATCTTGAAATCTGCTACTTAATCCCTTGAATATACTTTGACCAATAAGTGTTGGCAAAAACATCTCGAACAAAACACCCTCTAGAAAAATTAGGGACTTGGAACTAACATAATCAATCTAAAACCTATAATGCTCCAACATCTTATCAATAGCTGGTCTCAATGCCTCTCTTAATCTGCAAACAACAAAGTAACAAATCATGCATAACATAACATTTAACCATAAATATTGTTAACTAGTGATCATAATTGTCATTACTATGGCATAGTATGCATAAACATAGAAGTGCCAAGTTCTATAAGTTAGCTCATACATCATATAAACTTTAAATACTACCAAGAGCATTTGACCCCAACACAATCCAAAATCTATAAGAAAAATGTAAAGTTCACTTATTACATGTATATTAGCTCAAATACATTACTTAGACTAATCAAATTAGAGAAATAATACAAAATAGGACAAAAAAGCGAGGGATATAGAATCCCAAAACTTGAAGTCCATTATTGTTATCCGAATCTCCTTACTTAACTCCTGATGCACTTATATGTTAAAAGATAGGATAAACAACCACTTGCTAAGAATCTTCTCCTCTGGAGGAATACAAGACATGCAATAGTCTATAAAGCAATTAAGGATACATGAAACATGAACCACTGATGATAGATTATAATCCAATTGAAAAACTTAGATCTAACAATCTAGAGGGGAGGGTGAATAGGTTGTTTGGTAATTTAAGGGTTTTTTTATAACTTTGACAAAAATTATAGAAAATAGGGAGAAAAATGCTCAAGACAATATTTTATAGTTGTTGCACCAACCTTTGTGTACATCCACTCCTGGTTTCACATCAAGTTTTTAATCCACTATTTGACTCTCAAGTAGTACAACCAACTAGGTTTCATAGGTTCTAGTTATATCTTTACAAGTGTTGCTCACAGAACGCTCACACTAGATTTCTCAGTGCTAGCTAATCTTAACATTTTCTCTCATAAACAAATTTGCCCAGACCAATAAGACCCTTCCTTCTTGATCTTTTACAAGATTTAAGAATGAAAAAAAGGTTACAAGTTTGAGCCTTAAAACTCTGATTTGATCTTTTATAGCTTAAAAATAAATATAACCAAAGAAAATTAAAAACAATTAAGACCGAGAACACTTATTGCTCAATAAATATTTTACAATGGTTCCAAAAGCTTTTTTGGTCTTCAATGATGGTTGTATTTATAGCCTTTCCATGTGTTCTAACTGTTGGAGCTCATTTAATGTTGAAAATAGCCATTTGGAGTTGTTGAGAGCTCATTAAATGCTCGAACTATTTTTTTTGAAAATTAGCTCATTAAATGCTTAAACAATGATCAGTTTTAATACTCTTCACTTCAAGTGTCAGAACCCACTCTTTTATGCCTTGTGGTAGTCGACTTTACATTTTGATAAGTCGACTTTGTACCTAAACCTCTTAAGTGTTTGTGCATTGTACATATCCAAGATAGCTCAGTGTATGTGGCATAGTGTATAGGGCATTTGGCATGTGTCATATGACATTATGCACTAGGGTTACTCATGTCCTTAGACTTGTGAAGTGTTTTGTTCAGAGTAAGAATTATGCAAGTTGACTACTACCTCTTTGGTAGTTGACTTGCTCATGTTTTACACATGGGAGTGTCAACAACCATCCATCTAGGTGTTGGAACTTTACCTCCATACTTAGAATTTTTCTAAATTATGATGAGGTGAGTCGACTAGGGTGAAACCGCAAGTCGACTTGGTCATTTGCCTAATGTGATCATGTGTGTCATGGCCTGTGGCATGAGCATTGTGGCATGTGGCTTATGTCATGCTCATGCAGTGCTAGTGCCATGCTTGTGAAATGCTTGTGTCACGCTCGTGCTATGCTAATGTCATGCTCGTACAGTGCTAATGCCATGCTTGTGCTTAGCTTATGTCACAATTGAGCTATAGTTGTGCCAGGCTCATGTATTTCACTAAGTTCTCAATGCTTGAGTCGATTGCTAGTATAGTGCAAGTCGACTAGTCCATTTGACATATGAGATATTCTATGTCCTTAGCTAGGTATTTCAACACCTCAACCTCCAAGTGCAGATGCTCATGCATGTGCTTACTGAATTACTCTATGTCCTAAGTATGTGAGTTAACTTGGTGTCCCAAGCAAGTCGACTAGTGTTAGCATGTGTGCGCAATGTAGTACAGTAGCATGTGTCCTGCTCATATTGTGACATGCATTTCGATATGTGACAAGCTATGAGCTAAGACATGTGTTGTGCTAAATGTTCTGCAAATGTAAAGACCTGTGACATGTGTCACAGCTCATGCTTAGTGTGCAATGTGTCTTATTTTCATTTTGACCATTATTATTCGACCATTAGCACTTAAGAAATTATTTTATATCGTTAAGCTAAATGTGCAAGTCAACTGGGGTTAATGAGGAAGTCGACTTGTGCTAAGTACAGAGCTTTAACTTAGTTTGTGCAGATTAAGCAAGTCGACTAGCATAAGTTAGGTAGTCGAATTGTCTTAAGCTGTGAGTTGTCTAAGTGTTTTTTATCAATCCTACACATATCCTAACTCCACTTAAACTAATCTTTCATTAGTCTAACATGTTCTCTATATCCTTAAATCATTTTAACTTATTATCTGCTCATTATCAAAACTCATTTTATCAATATCAATATATAACATCATCAATTCTAAACATATATGTTAGAAATTGTGACAAAGGAAGGGATGCAAGATTGCAAATTGTGAATGGATTTGTACGTGAAATGAATACTGTCCTTAAGGAAATTATGCCCTTACCATATTGCTGACTGGGTTTCTAGGAAATTCCTTCAGGATATACAAATTGAAACAGAAGTTTAAGATAACAAAACCTCAAACTTCTCCGAAGAAGGGAAAGAGATTTTGTGTATTGTTAATGACTTGAAAATCTACAGTTAAGATAATTTCTCATTGAAGAGAACTTTTATTTATAGAGAAAGAATGGTTATAATGAGAAAGAATTATTTGTTGAAAAGGGCATAACAAATGGGGATAGTTAAGATTAATAGGCATAATCATTTTTCGGTTATGACCATTCAAACCTAATTGCTCCTTCAAACCTGCTCGGTTGAACACTTTTGGTCGAACCTCCCGGCTACCTCTCTTGATTGCCTATTCTAGTTGGGTTGAGTCTCTCGATTGCCTCTTCTGGTTGAGCCTACCGGTTACCTCTCCCAGTTGGGTTGAGCCTACTAGCTACTTGTCTCGGTTGAGGTTTCCGGTTGGGTTGAGCTTGTCGGTTGTCTCTCCTGGTTGGGTTGAGCCTATCGGCTACCTATCTCGATTGAGGTCTCCTGGTTGGGTTGAGCCTACCGGTTGCCTCTCCGGTTGCCATTACCAAAAGATTGTAACCGTTTGAATTGACGATACCCAAGTGCCATCTTTTGACCCTTAAATATTTATTTACATTTAAGACTTTCCCTCCATTTCTTGTTTCCCACCAAATTTAATTGGTTTGGTATTTGAGGACTTATAAACTTATCAAGAAACCTTTTGCTTTATAATGTGGGATAAGAGACCATTCTCACATTCCCACTTGATTTGTAATATTACAAACTAATACTAACAATACCCCACTTAGTTTGTAATATGCATTAGCAACGTAATTTTTTTATAATTATATTCACAATAGGTGTCTCTTGATTTAAACCTAAAGGTAGTATAGATATTTTTCAAAATTTTATCGAAATTGATAGTGATTAAGTATTAAACCTCAATTTCTTATAACAAGATCGAAAAAATAATATTCATAATTTTTATCAAATCTCTAACATGTTCACCGTGAGCTTTAGGACCATAATATGGCCTTGTCCTACCTCCTGAATTCATTAACACTTACAAAGTTTTATTCCCAAACTTTATTAGAAGCGGCATCACTTCTTGTATTTATATAAATAAAGTTAAAAATCTCAAATTTAGATTTTCCTTCGTTCTTGAGCCAGACATAACTTCAGTAAGAATAATTAATATTCACCATTCTTTTCTTAAACATTAAAAGATTACAATGCTTGCTTCTTGTCACCAATGTAATTTGTTATTACCTTTTAAACCTTTAGAATTGCTGAGCAATAAGAAAGGTAAGGTACCTATTACTGTTGACAAATTAGAATTGTTTTAGACTCATTTCACTTGTAGTACTTTTAATTCTATCTCTCGAGAGTCCTTTAGCCAATAGGTCAGCAAGATTGCTATTAGATCTTATATAGACAACTGTGAATCGGAAATCAATTCTCTAACATATTTATGTCTTAAAGCAATATGTCTAGATTTACTGTTATAAACTTTGTTAAATGCTCTAGACATTGTTACTTCGTTGTCACAATGTAAAGAGGCTATTGGCATTGATTGTGGCCACAACTCTATGTCTAGTAACAAGTTTCTTAGTCTTCCGCCTCTTTACCTGCTGTTGCCAATGCAACAAATTCTGACTCCACGGTCGAATGAGTAATACACGTCCATTTCTTGGAGGCCTAAGAAATTGCTCCTCCACCTAATTTGAATATCCAACCAGACGTTGATTTGTAGTCGTTTACACTGGTTATCCAACTAGCATCAATGAAATCTTCTAGTACTGAAGGAAACTTGTTATAAAACAAACCTAAGGACCTTGTCCTTTTAAGACAGCCAAGAACTCTTCCAATGGCGCTTCAATGATTAGAACTAGGATTATGTGTAAATCTTAAAAGTTTACAAACTACAAAAGCAATGTCAGGTCTTGTGCATTGCATTGCATACATTAAACTACCAATTACACTAGCATAGTCTAATTGACTAACAGATCTTTCTGAATTTTTCATCAGTTTGTTAGAAATATCAAATGGGGTATTGGCTTTTTTAATGCTCAAATAGTTAAACTTGGAAAGTATTTTGTCTATATAATGAGATTGACATGAGGTATAACCCCCGCTATGTTTCTTAGCTTTAATTCCTAAAATAATATCGACTTCTTCTAAATCTTTCATTTTAAATTGAAAAAGTCAAATACTTTTTAGTATCTTTACATCTTCCATGTTTGTTCCAATAATTAGTAAATCATCCACATAAAGACATATGATCACTCCATAATCTTTGGTAAACTTCGAATAAATGCATTTGTCTGCTCCATTATACTTAAATATATTGGATAATATTACACTATCAAAATTTTCTTGCCACTATTTTGGAGCCTTCTTTAAACCATACAAAGATTTTATTAATTTGTATACTTTCTTCTCATCACCAAGAAGTACAAAACCTTGTGGCTGCTCCAGATATATTTTTGTATCAAGATCATAATTTAAGAATGCTACTTTAACATTCATTTGATGGACATGTAAATCATAAATTAATGCCAAAGCAAACAACACTCTTATAAAAGTAATATTGGCAACAATAGCATATGTATCAAAGTGATCTATCCCTTTTTTTTGTCTAAAGTCTTTGGCAACCAGTCTTGCCTCGAAGGTTTATAGAGTATTATTAGAATTATATTTTCTTCTAAATATCCATTTGTATCCAATTGATTTAGAATCAGGAGATAAATCTACCAACACCCATGTTCCATTTGTAAAAGTGAATCCATTTCATCATTTATTGCTTTTTTCTAGAAAGCATGATCTCTTGAAGCTAATGCTTCACTATATGTTTTGAGATCATCTTTCAAATACAGTACAAAGGGCATTTTCATCATCCTAATGCTTTTGGTGAACGGCTTTTACTTCGTCGGTGTTGTTTACACTTGATTCTGGAATAACCGGTAAGTTTGGATGTAAGAGATAAATAACATTTAACTCAGTAAGAAGGAAGATTATTTTATCCTTCCAACGAGTGAACCTTGTTCCATCAAAACGATTGAGTTTAAAAACTTCAAGGTTGAACATTTTCTTAAAGACAGAATCTAAGCCCCCATTTGATATATTGTTGAGAGTGGTTTTGGAACTACTAGCCTCCATTGCAGAATAATTTCGATAAGAGTGTTACAAATTGTGATGAAGGGATGCAAGATTGCAAATTGTGAATGGACTTGTACATGAAATGAACAATGTTCTTAAGGAAATTATGCCCCTACTATGCTGCTGGCTGGGTTTGTGGCAAATTTCTTCAGGATATACATGTCGAAACAGAAGTTTAAGATAGCAAAACTCCAAACTTCTCCCAAGAATGGAAAGAGATTTTGTGTATTGCTAATACTTGAAAATCTTAAGTTAAGATAATTTCTCATTGAAGAGAACTCTTATTTATAGAAAAAGAATGGTTATAATGGGAAAGAACTATTTGTTGAAAGGGACACAACAAATGGAGACAGTTAAGATTAATAGGCACAATCATTCTTCAGTCATAACCATTCAAACCTAATTGCCGCTTCAAACTTACTCGATTGAACACTTTTGGTCAAACCTCTCGACTACCTTTCCCGTTTGCCTCTTCTGGTTAGGTTGAGCCTCCTGGTTGCCTCTCCCGGTTGGGTTGAGCCTATTAGCTACCTGTCTCAGTTGAGGTCTTCTAGTCAAGTTGAACCTGCCGATTGTCCCTCCTGATTGGGTTGAGCCTACTGGCTACCTTTCTCGATTGGGTTAAGTTTACTGGATATCTATCTCGGTTGAGGTCTTTCGGGTGGTTGAGCCTACCGGTTGCCTCTCTTGGTTGGGTTAAGCCTACCGGCTACCTGTCTCAGTTGAGATCTCCTGGTTAGGTTAAGCCTATCGGTTGTCTCTCCTGCTTGCTATTACTAAAAGATTGTAACCGTTTGAATTAGCAATGCCCAAGTGTCATCTTTTGACCCTTAAATATTTATTTATATTTCAAACTTTCCCATCAATTCTTACTTCCCATCAAATTTAATTGGTTTGGTGTTTGATGACATATAAACTCATCAAGAAACTTTTTCCTTTTCAATATGGGATAAAAGACCATTCTCACATTCCCATTTGGTTTGCAATATTACAGACTAATACTAACAATATATACACATATGCATATAAATAAATTGAAAATAAAAATGAGACAAATAAAAGGAAAGGAGATTGATTAGTTTAAAGATTTCACAAACTCAAATATCTAGTGCAACAAGCATATTTGTCGAGTTAAGATATTCTACATAATCTACTCCATGAGAAGGAACTATCATTGCTCCTTAAGCTGCTATTTCTTTTACATTTCCCTTGCTTTTCTTTAACTTAATGACAGGACTAAAATTTGAATCCCAAACACAAAGGATCTCTAGCTTTTGTGTGAAGGTAATTGTGACTGTTCTTTCCTTATCCATTCTCAAAACTTATATAATTATGACTATTTTAGACTCTATACGGAGATCGTCTACCTCCGACTCTGGCAAGTTAACGTACATAATGAATAGATCCCAATGTCCTAGGACAAGAAAAAATATGATCTTCTGATGGTCAAATGGAATCTCAACCTGTAACGTACACAATGAATAGATCCCAATGTCCTAGGACAAGAAAAAATATGATCTTCTGATGGTCAAATGGAATCTCAACCTGAGAGATACTGTCGCTGTCATTTCCTATTGTTGATATGGTAAGCAAACCAAATGCTTTGTCTACCAAAGACAAAATTTATTAACATTTTAAATCTTTATTGAACATTTTTTTAATATTTCTTAAGTTACAAGGAATATCAACCTGTGAACATAACATGAAAAATAAGGGCACATAACCATCGGCTGCATGAAAACATCAATATAAATAAATAAGGGAAATGATATGATAATTTTAACTTATACAATTTCTAAATTTTTCTAGGTCATGATGTTCTTTCTTCACCATTTAAGAATAACACATAATATTAAAGGGAGTAAATCCCATTTTAGGAACCCATAAGGGGATTTCCTATCTACCTAACCTTTAGGCTTTCTCAATTATTACCAAAACATGATTGTTGGATCCACATTTTAGGATTTAAAGTAAATATCCAATATTTAGGACCATAGCAAAATGGTAATCTTTTTTAAAAATAATAATAATAACTCATTGAATATGTAATAACATTAAATCTACTAATAGATAGTCAGCCTAATGAGATATGACGTTAGGTCCTTAAAGAAGATCTCGGATTCAAATTTTGAGAATGAAAAAAACTACGCTGGAATGGTAGCCCCCAGAATGGGTCACTGTAAGTCCCGAACTAGATTAATCAGAGTATGACTCTGGATACCGGTGATCTATTATCAATTACATACTATAGCTCGACTACATTAGGGTTTACACATATTTTAAGCATATAAATCAATTTTACTAAAACCTCTATTACTTCAATGGTTATTTATGCATCTAAGTCATTTACATCAAGACCAATATAATACATTCACTTATAAAAAAAGTATGATATTTAAAAGAAAACAAACGAGCATGCGAAATACTTTCTTTTTAAGCTTGATTTATTTGATACTTCATCTTAACTCTTAATAGATTACACACACATATACAATACACATGTTAGCTCATCAAAATTTCATAAATTTTTAACTCATACTCAAACTAAAGGTTTACATCATTTCTACCATATTTAAACATCTCCCAAATATAGAAATCTAAGGCATGATAAAAGAATTTTTATTTTTTTTACAAGTAACAATGATTGTCGAGAGTAAAAGAGAGCATTTCAGCATTTGGAAGGAATTAAGAGGTCTGAAAACCAAATTACAGCATGTAGGGAATATTCAAACGACCAATGTAATATTCTAAACTCTTCAAAAATTTGATATCTTTTTTTTCCAAAAAAAAAAAAATCAAATAGCCATTAACTGATGAGACAACAAATTTCAATTTAAAATAAAATAAAAAAGATATTCATCTTCTAAAAATTTAAATTCGAAAGAGAAGAGAGAGAGGCGATTGATTAAGGTTTTGAGAGATTGAGATTGAGAGCTAATGGACAAAAAAGGCAAAGGGAGGAGAGGGTTCTTGATGGCGGCCCTAGAGATGATCAGCCTCGAGAGTAGTTCATATAGATGAGAGAGAGAGAGAGAGAGGTAAAACCCATATCCTAATTCCCTTTCTTCGACTCTTTTCTTTCATTTTTTTAATTTTTTAATAATAATAACATTTGTGTGGTTCTCATAGCTTATGGTTTGGATATGGTATTTTTGAATTTTGGGTACCATTTTTCATAAAAAGAGATTCTTTTTTTTTTTTTTGATTTTCTTGACCACAATGCTAACTAGTCTAACACTTAAGATTTGTTTTAAATTTCAACTTACTTTTCTTTGTTTTCACTAACTTTTCTTGTGCTTCCAATTTTATGATTTACTTAAAGCCCTTTTATATCAAACCCAAGAGTCAATCATTAATTTTTATCAAAAAACCCCAAAATTATGGTTAAACCTAACACATGCATTACATTATTGTATAGTCACATTCACAAATAAATTGATGCAAACTATAAATTTAAAACATGAAAATGAGATTAAATACATGAAAAAATTTTCTAGGGTTTTCTAAATCTAGATCCTCACATCCTAAGATTAAGTTCAAATCAAAATCAAAATAATAACCTAAAAAGTAAAATAAAGAATTTGCCATAGGTTGCGCGGTGTTCATTAGGGTGGTAGTGCGCCCTTCCATCAAGGACGTGACTCTAAAAGCAACTTTGATCGTTCTCCGGGGAGGCATACTTTTTGGATAAAGTAAAGCAGTATGGGACAAGTTTCTTTCTAGTCTGTTCCCACGGATGGTGCCAATCTGTTGTAGGTGGGTTTGGCTCCACAAATGATGGCTTTGCTAACTCGAATAGGAGGATTTGGTCGTCTGATGACTTTAATTGATGAGACTTACAAAAGACCGCCAGAGAGTGCTCCGATGGAGGAGACTTTAACACTCAACTTAGAGAGCGACTTTCGAAGGGAAAAAAACAAACTGAAAGAGGGAGCTCTGTATGTCTTTGTGTGTTATGTGTAAATCCAAAGAGTGCATATGCGTACCTGGCCGATTAGCTTAATGGTGTATGTATAACTTTTTTATGTGAGAGTCGCGTACATGTGGGGTGCTAAAACTCTAGTTTTTTATGAAAGAGTCTTGAGATTGCGGGGATCATGGTAAAAAATTCTAAAAAATTTCCATTGCTATTGGTTAGAAAAGTCCAGATTGTCAAGGAAATTCTTTTCCACAATTGGAGGTCTGCTTTCTATTTAGGTAAGATCTTGTCCATATTTATAGGAGAAGTGAATATTTACTTTAACAAATCGAGTGATGATCATCGAGTGCCGAGGAGGCGTTGAGACCAAGCAATTGACTACCGAGTAGAACCTAATTAGTAGGTATCGAGAGAGTGTGGGCCGTGCCTATCTGTTTAGAAGATAAACCCCGTATTGTCAGCATGCTTCGATTGGTCATGCCCTTTGGGATAGTGATTCAAAGGGTCTCAACCCTCATGATGCTGATAAGCCTTTAGGCTAGACAGTTGCTTAATTAGATGGATGCTAACCAAGTTGGCAACAGAGCAACCAAGAGCCATTCGACAAGTTAAGAGATAGTCTCAAGCCCAACACGATTTGGACCGTTTTGACTATACACCATTAGTATAAATCATTCCTCCAATCATGTATAGAATTGAGTATGAATCCATACCTTTGATGATATAGAATTAGCTATGGAGTCGTTACCTCTGATCGTAAGAATCGGCTATGGAGCCATACCTTTGATCACATGGAATTGCGCATGAAGCCCTTCCTTCGTTGGTGTATAAAATTAGGCATGAAACCCTACCTTTGATAGTGTATGTGTAGCCCTCTACTTGTTATATCTCCTTGTGGAGAATTGTGTTCCTTTTGTGGGTTGCTCATGCTATGTATATATAGTTTTTCCAAGAGATGTAGAAAACCTTACTTTTCTTTTTGTTTGAGGTCTGATGAAAGATTTATAAAAGATTTAGACTTCCTTGGGAGGAAGATTTAGGATTTTAGGAAAATTTCCTTCCTTATCGAGAGTCCAAAATAATTAAAACCCTACGGGAATAAAGAAAGTTTTCATTATCATAGAGTTTTCTTACTTATTAGATTAAGGAAAGTTTGAACTTATTGAAGATTTCCTTTCTTATCGGATGATTATAAGAGAATTGAAAACTGTTTAAATCGGATACCATCACTTGATATGGAAGAAGCCCTCCATGATTGATGATGGGGTCTTAAAAAAATTTCAAGGGTTACCGCTTGATATTGTTGCCATGGATAAAACTACAGTTGCATGGAAGAATCGACATGCCAACCTTGGATCAGGACTTAGAGCAAATGGCCCTCTTTCAAGCTCCATCGATGTACTATCTATTAGTTACCCTGACTTGTCGTATTATCTTAAGTACTATTTCTTATAGTTTAGCATATTCCTAGAGGGTTTCATTATTAAACTCAGAAGATGGATTAGGCTATCGATTTGTGAGGGATTTGTAAATGAAGTTCATGGAAAAACTCTTGAAGAGGTTGAGGACAACTACCTAAACGAGCTTATCCTTGGAAACTTGGTACTAGTGTTAGGTTAAAGGACAACTAACCGACAGCCAATTGAGTCAATATTGGAAGGAAAAATAAAAGAAAGAGAAGAGAGAACACCAAGAATTTACATAGAAAACCCTCCAATGTAGAGGGAAAAACCACGGGACAAGACCGGATAAAAATCCACTATGAGAAATAAGTTATTACAAAAGGTTTAATATCTTAGATTTAAGCCCAAAGTCAGAGATTCACAACAAACATAAAAAATTACAAATATATTGTACTTCTTTAGAAACCCACAAATTAATCCAAAGAAAACACAAATGTCGTAGAAACTTATCTCCCACCCTTGCTTTCTCTATGAAGCAAGAAAGTTTTCTCAGTCTCTGTAACTCTCTATCTCTCCTTCTCTCTCCAAAAAAGAGGGTTTTTTTCCTACTCCTCACCTTCTCGGCAATCCCATCTATTTTGTGTATTAGCGTGGCTTTTTTAAGAAGCTACCACCTCCTTTTCCCAAGATAACACCACAAAGTCGAGATAAGCATTTAATGCTTCTCATGCAAACATTAAATGCTACCCATGCTTCATTTTTCATTTTCAAAAGCAAGGTGCTGAAATGCACAAATAGGGAACCAAAAAAGGCTTGATATACCGATAGATATAAAGTCTATCAAGAGACCCAACGAAAAAGTACCAAGAGACATATAACCGGGAAACTACCACTGATGAGCTTAAACCAAGTGATCACTACCAAAAAGCATATATCGAACAGTGTGCATCGAGAGACTCAATGACTACTGACCTCTACCGAATGGTATGAGAAAAAATATTAGGACTGGACAGACAGGCTCTAACCGAGAGCCCAACAATCTTCCCCTCCAGTCCCATTAGAAAGAGATAAATTTCTCAGTTCTATCATTTGAACATTATCTTGACCATAGTACTCAACCCGGCCAAATTGCTACAAATTTCAAGTTTTTCTCTGGGAATCACATTCATCAACATATCTGCAGTATTCTTATTGGTATGGATTTTCTTTAACTCCAACATATGATCCTTGATCACAGACCGAAACCAATGGTACTGAACATCAATATGTTTGGTTCTTGTATGGTACATGGTATTCTTACTCAAGTTCAGAGTACTTTGATTGTCACAAAATATCACATACTCTTTTTGGCTCACTCCCAGTTCGTGAATAAACCTTCTTAACCAAATCATCTCTTTACATGTTTCAGTTGCCGCAATATATTCAGCCTCTGTAGTAGACAAAACAACATACTTTTGCAATTTAGACTGCCAAGATATGGCTTCCTCAGCAAAAGTAAACAAATACCCTAATGTAGATCTCCTACCATCAAGAACACCAGCCATGTTTGCATTAGCAAATCCTTCTAGAACTACTTGCTTACCACCAAAACTCAATGACAACTTTGAAGTACCTCTCACTCAGAGCTGGAGGTGGTCACTCGTGTGAGAGAGTCGACATCACCTGTCTGACATATCTATTATCACATCACATAACATATATATGATAATAAAAGTAAGTACATTAAATAAAATATAATATAAGTATGACTGAATAATGCACAATAATCATATATATAAAAAATCAATAAGCATCAATGTCATCAAAATAGTACAAGATGAGAAATGTCAATAAATATCCAAATCCAATGACTCCCTATGCCCTAAAAAGGAGTCTTTAGTGATGGGTTTGGTGAAGGCTTCAGCCATCATACTGTATGTAGAAATGTACTTGACGGTCACTTCACCCTTCTCAATGATATCTCTCACGAAATAGTATCTAGTGTCAATGTGTTTGGTCCTACTATGAAACTTAAGGGTCTCAGCCTGATTATCACAGTAAATCATTACTAGCCTCCCACTATCTGCTACAATCCCTAAATCATCCAATAGTCTCCAAAGCCAAACACTTTCCTAAACTGCAACTGAGCAAGCCACGAACTCAGCCTCCATCGTAGATAGAGCAACACAGGTTTCCTTCTTACTGCTCCAAGAAATGACCCCGCCATCGAGTAAGAAAGCAAAACTTGATGTCGATTTGAATTTATCCAAATCGCCTCCCCAATTGGTGTCTGAATAACCCACAAGGCACAAATCGCCTCCTCTATAACACAGGGAGAAGTTCGCAACTCCCTTGAGATATCAGAAAAGCCTTTTCACTGCTCTTCAGTCACTCCTTCCAAGATTTGTCTGATATCTGCTCACCAGACCAGACCGATTGCATAACATATGTCCGGTCGTGTACACAACATCGCGTACATTAGGCTTCCTACTGCACTAGAGTAAGGTACTTTACTCATTTCCCTTACTTCTTCTTGAGTTTTAGGACACATTTCCAGGCACAGGCCGTCACCTTTGGTGATCGGAGTATCTATGGGATTGCAATCACTCATCCCAAAGCGCTCAAAAATTTTCTTAATGTAAGTCTCTTGTGAAAGAGCGAACGTCTTTCTCAAGCGAATCCCTCTAGATCTGAACTTTGAGGATGAACTCAGCTTCACCCATGTTCTTCATGTCGAAACTCGATAGCAACCATATTTTAATGGTTATTAAATACTTAATGTTGTTCCCAGCCAATATTATGTCATCCACATATAACGACAGGGTGACAAAAGAGTTATCTAAACTTTTCAGATAGACACAATGATCATCTTCGATCATCGTAAAACTGTAAGATATCACCTCCTTGTGAAATCTTAGGTACCACTCCTGGATGACTGTTTTAAACCATATATCGACTTCCGAAATCGACAGACCTTATCCTCCTGACCTACTAGAACAAACCCAGGGGGTTGTTCCATGTATATCTCTTCATCCAAATTCCAGTTAAGGGAAGCGATCTTTACGTCCATCTGGTGTAACTCTAGATCCATACTAACGACAATCACCAAAAGTAAACGGATCGATATAAAGTTGACTACTGGGGAGAAAGTCCCTTCGTAGTCAATGCCCTTTGTGTGTATGTAACTCTTGGCTACCAGGCGGGCGTTGTACCTCTCTATCGATCCGTCGGCCTTTCTTTTGATTTTGAGAACCCACTTGTTCCTAATGGCCTTTCTATCATCAGTAAGTTAATTAGGTCCCAGACCCCGTTGACTTTCATAGATTCTATTTCCTCCTGCATGACCTTTAACCATTGGTTCTTCACTGAACCCTCGAGAGCCTCCTGGAATGTCCTCGGCTCCTCATCATCCTCGGAAGTCACAATGAGGATCTCATTCTCAATCGAGAAACGACGACGAGGAACATGTCACCGACTACTCCTATGAGGAGGGAAAGCCTCATCACCTTCAGATGGACTGCTCCCACTAGGATCAAGATCCATAATAGGCTCTTAAATCCTACCACTGGGCCCAACTGAACCACTAGGCTCATCCATCTCATAGAAGGCATAGTCTCGATCGATTTCTCCTCTCTTAGAGAAATCATTTTTGAGGAACGTGACATCACGAGATTCAATCTCAGTGACTGTACCATCCGTATGTTCTCCTAGGAACACATGTCGTACTGACTTGCCTCGCGGGCCTAACTTATCGTACTGATGCGAAGAATCATGAATATACGCGGCAAAACCCCATGGTCTCAAATGGCTAAGGTCAGGCTGTCTCCCTATCCAAAACTTGTATGAGGTGCTGACTATGGATTTCGTTGGGAGACGATTAAGGATGTAGGCGGCAGTCAATAATGCATCCCCTCAATGGGAGATAAATAAATTGGGCTGCGCCAGCATCGATCTCACCATCTCTAACAGAGTTCTATTCATTCTCTCGGATTCTCTGTTCTATTGAGTAGTAGCAAGAATAGTCAGCTGTCTCGTAATGCCTCTCTCGAAACATAACTCTTTAAACTACTCAAACAGATACTCGCGCTCCCGATCGATTCTAAGAGTTTTTACCCTTAAATCTAACTGATTCTCAACCTCGCTAATAAACTTCATGAACCACTTTAGTGTCTCAGACTTGTGCGAGATTAGATAAACGTAACCGAAACGCGTGTAGTCGTCTATAAACGTAATAAAATGCATGGCTTTGTTTTGGGCTCTCACATTCATGGGTCCGAAAATATCGGAATGGACCAGCTGCAATGGAGTCCCAGCTCTCGTTGTTTTCCCAAATGGCTTTCTAGTAGTTTTGCCTGTAAGGCAAAACTCACACAAGGGCAACTTGACCTTGGTTAACGGACCCAATAAGCCATCGCAGCTAACTGGCTCATCCTCTCTTGTCCTATGTGGCCAAGTCTACTATGCCATACAATCACATCATCCACTATACTATCGGATACAAAGGCAATAGGAGATGAAGGAAAATTATCATAGAATGAAATCAAATCCAGTATATAGAGTCCCTCATGAACTAAATCGGAACAAATAAAAATATTGTCATTATAAACGAAAACTCTAAAGTTTCCCAACAAAACAGAATATCCTAACTGGTCAAGACATCGGATAGATACGAGATTCCATCGAATCTCAGGAGCATACAATACATCATGTAGATATAAGACTTGGTTACTTCGCAGCATCAGCTTGAACGTACTAATCCCTCTCACTTCCACAAATGCTTCATTCCACACATATAGCCTCCTTACATGGGAACTCAAATGGCGGAACTCCACGCATGCACTCCTGTTGCGCGCTACATGGTCTGTGACTCCTGAGTCTACAATCCACAAAGGAGAAGAGTTAGTGAGCATCACACTAGACGACACATAACTCAAACTATGTAAAGAAGAAGGACGTACCTTTCTCTCACCACACTCGTGTGCAAAATGCCTATGCTTGCCACACACATGGTATTAGACCTTACTCTTATCGAGCTCATTCTTCTTGCGTTTCTGTTCCTTGTCATCGGTCTTGGCAAATAGCTTCTTCTTGCCTTGGCCCTTGGCCTTCTTCTCATACTTGCGCCACTTGCACTTTATGCCCCCGGAGCCCTTACTCGACTCCGCAATGTTAGCATGAGCTGAAATAGACCTGGCCACCTCCTCGAGCTCCTCCTCGAGCTCACAATGCCTACTCACATCCTCGAAAGTACGTATACTCTCAATATGTATGAGATAGGTCTTAACCACATCCTAGGAGTCAGACAAAGACTGGATCACTCCCAGTACCTGAACCTCATCTAACATAGGCTCCCTCATACTCTTCAGAGAAGCAATCATACTCGACATATGCATTAAATGCTACTTCATAGTATGATCGTGCCTCTTCATGTACGTGATAAACTTATATGTCAGCATCCCAAACTTAGAAGCTGACCGAGAGCCGGAATGCTCTTTTAAAGGAAGCTAGACCGATATCATAGTAGGATACTACTCATACATCGGGATCAGCTTATCGTGCATGCTTTAAGAAGGATCACCCTAGCTTAGTTGTCCTTCTTTTTCCAAGCACGATACGCCTCCTGATCGCATCTCATCTGTGACGTGTTACCCTCCTCGGGATCCGTTATCTCGTGTTTAAGAACCTCCCCGAGTTCTTGTTCCTCGAAGACAAATTGAACCTTCCGGAGCCAAATGTCATAGTTATCACCGTTCAGTTTGTCTCCCTTCACGAGATCCAAAACAAGAGTCTTTGTAATAGTCATGTCTCTGTCACACAAAAAAAGAGACGTTAGTGACAAATGATGCTTAATATCACAATTTTGTACACCCTACGAATCAATAAGACCCAAATGACTTGAGTACAGACCCCAAGATGAGCGTATGAGTTAATGGACACCATACACTATAATACGGGATTGCATATCACCATTCGGCACACAAAAATCTATATTTAGTCACACTAGCATAGGACCCTTAGAAAAATAAAATTTTTCATCCCAGCATGACCTGACACGCAGCCGGTGGGTCCACGTGCTGCCACGCGCTGGCGACGCGTCCCCACGTGCCTCCACATGTGCAGGAGAGTGGACAGCGCATGACAGATTTGCGAGCACATTTGTCACGCGCCCTCATATGCCCAGTGGGGCACGAACCTGGGGCGGAGCCTAGGTCGGACTCCCGGGTCGAACCGGATCCGGGTCAGTCACGGGTTAGGCTTTTGGATTCGGGTTGGAACTGACCCGGACCGAACTCCGAGTGCTCACGCGCCTGCTCTTTTACACATCACACGCCTACCGCTCGCGTGATGCCCACGCACCCTGGACCTAAGTCAGGTCTTCTTTGCCCGATAGGTCCTGCAACCGAGTCTTTTGACCCGGCTGTCAAAAATCCACTTTTCTGGCCCTGTTTTTGCATATCTCTAATTCCACTTATTCCAACTATCCTTGACTTGATTTTTGGAAAAATCGTGCCCTAATCTTGGTGTATTTTGAGTTCAAAATTCCGGCCCTTCGCGGTCATTTTTAAAACTCCACTTTATGGCAATATTAGTACACAAATTGCATACCAAAATGTAGATCATGATAGCAGGAAAACATATCTACCAATTTCATACATTGATTTTCCCTAAATCTTGACAAATCTGGGGTTTAAAGGTCTCGGTCACTACTCACGGCTGAGAAATTTAACCGAAATTTTCATGATCTAAACGTATTCAGAAAATTGTGAAAAAATTATTTTCATAATCTACGTGACATGGGTAACAACGTGGTATAATTGGATTCATGAAACTCATCCGTGATCTGAACTCCAAATTTTATACTCTATATTTTTATACCCAAAATTATTCCAAAAATTTATTTTAAAATAAATCTAACAATACTCTGATACCAATGTTAGAATATTGTGACTCAGTCAAGCAGTGGAAGCATATAATAAAATTTTTGGAATTGTAAAAGAATTAGGGTTTTGGGTATACCTCAATGAGCGATACATGAAATTTTGGGAACCACAAACTCTATCTCGATCTTTCTCACAACCAGATGATAATCATGAAAATCGAACTATCACCGCAATTTCACAACGTCACAACTCAAAGCTGGATGATTAGATAGCCGTAAAACAAATTCCCTACTCAGAATTTGGTAACCTTCACAATAGTATATTTTTCTCTCAAAAATACAATGGTGCAAAATTCTCTCTAAGGATGAAAAACCCTAGAAGTGGAAATGTTCTCTCAACCCTAGAACAATGTTTTGGTCTTTTCCTTATTTTCTAAATTCCCTCAATTGGATAGGAATTAATCACAATTTAACTCAAAAGGAAATTTATCATAAGTGAGGAGTTAATTCTAGGTATTGGGACTTATCTCATATCCCGACATTTACCAACAGCTTCTGTCCACATTTAGCTTGAAATAATTTGTGCAAGGATAACCCCAAGACACCATTCTACAAGGAAAAGAAGGATTGGGGGAGTTGAGGCCCCACATAATCTGCACTCCTTGGCATAAGTTAAAGACGTACTATGAAAAGGCTAAGATTGGTTAATTAATGCCCTCGAAGACAAAAAAGCTTCTACATATCCTTCCACTGTTGCCTAGTTAAAGCCATGAAAATAAACCTCAATTCTTTACACCATTAACAAGCTGAGAAACAGCAGGACTATTATTCTTCACATTAAACCCCTTTGGTGGGGGAAGGAGAGAAGGAATTAGGAGCATTCCAGATACCCTTTTCTATTGTGGAATCCATGTATTAGTGCATTTATAGAGTTTCTACACACTGTGATATGGTGCGTGTTGGAGGTAGGTTATACTTCCACAGACACTGACTCCTTGTTGACTCGAACGGTTGGCTTTGATAGAGTGTAAGACCTACAAAAACTGCCAGAGGGTGCTCCGACAGGGAAGATTCCGACGCTCAAGTCAGAAACAGCGGTTTTCGAATATAAAGGAATAGACTGAGAGCTCCAAGAGGGAGAGGTTCCCTATGATTAGAGTGCTTCAATGTGTAAGGCCAAGGGAGCGTACATAACTTGGAGGGTTTTAGGATATCTTATACCTGCAAGAGTCGTATGCCGTTAGGGTGCTTCAACCCTACTTTCTTTATCGAACTGATCAAAAATCTCAGGAGTTCAATATTCCGAATTGATCGTAATTTTCATCATATGGGAACTTTCGTTTCCTAGAGAAACTTTTTCCTTAACTGAAAAATCCTAAAGATGCCGTTTGTAGGCGTAGGGTGTTTTGACCTTATTTTAGCATCGTTAGAGTCGCTAGCTATCGATTGGTCATTTGACCGATGGAGGGTCTTCGATACTCGTTCGTTCCGTAGACCAATGATTGAATATCCGATCAGGGCGATTACCTTCACTTGATGAATCATGTTCGGTTGGCGAGACGACTGCGACTCTATCGTTCAGGAGATCTGGGCGACTGAGACCCTTTGGTGGGTTGTCATAGAGAATAGTTGAAGTCAGACAATAGCTGTCTTTTGTGGGCCTCCAACATAGGCCCTATTGACTTTGACCCTTCCGAATTGGGTCTAGGGTTATGTCCCATCATTTGCCCCGACTCATGGCCTTCTTGGTGAAGTGGCGCAATGTGTAATGATTATTAAAAAGGCATGAAGTTTTTTAGTGTGACTTTTGTCGTTTCGGTTTTCGAGAATTGTCTACTGCACGCTTTATAAGGATTCACGTTCGTCAGAGGATCTCATACCCTAGCTTTCTTACTCGCTGCTCTTTTAATCCTTCTTCAAAGAACTTTTTCCTACTGACAAAATGTCAAAGGATTCTTCCTCGTCGCGAGGTGCACACAACATACAGAGTACAATGACTGAAGAGGAACTGATGGAAGTCCGAAGGGACATGTCGCTTGGAAGCGATTTCGAGCTAGTGTTGCCCAGTGAGGGGGATAGAGCGAATCATGCCCCCGAGGGTTGCATCCCAGTGTACAAAAAGTACGTAAAGTTCGGTTTGAGGATCTCATACACGGGCCCGCTAGCGGAGGTTTTGAGATATTAGAACATCCACCCTTCGCTTCTTATCCCGAGCGCTTGGCGCTTTGTAATTGCCCTGATTTCCCTGCTAGGGTTTTTTCGTGTTCGCTTTGACTTGGAGATTTTGGAGGCTTTTTTTTCCTTGGTACGGTGCAGTACTAAAGGTTCTACTCATGGGTGATATAAACTCCAAACCCATCGAAAGTCTCGCTGGAGGTTCTTCTATAGTGAATCTTAGAACAAATATTGGATGCATAAATTTTTCTACGTGAGATTTCTGAACAGAGGTCATCTTCTAATGCTTCCGGATGCTAATCAAGTGCCCTTCTTAAACATGAAGATTCCGGATCTCCTTCGTCATTCTCATCTTCTACGATTTGTAGGCCGCTACTATGAGGCTGCCCATCGGAGCATCTGGGTGGATTTTTTGATAAAAAACCAGATATTTATATTGTCTGATTTGCTGGTGGATGAAGTGAGGTAGATCACCAAGTTTCTTTTATTGGAGCAACAAAGGAAGGAGTTAGCTGATTTTGTCCTATCTATAAATGCTTCCCTTCTTGAGGAGGTCTCCATCGAGAGGGAAGTGCAGCCGAATGCGAAGTGGAAGGCAGCTGATATTTCCCCTAAGACCGGGCCACAAAGTTCAGGGGTTCGATCGTCTGGCCCAATTGTTGGTGAGGAGAAGCTGGCGAGAATTGGAGAACATATGCCTCCCCGAGAACATTCCGAAACGGGAGATGGCCAGCTGACCGGCCATCCGCTGACCATTGGTGCACCCCTTAGAGTAGGGGAGGTGGACGCTCCGGACGAGGAACTCCTTGAGGCTACCGGGAGTGCTCTAGCTCTGGATTCACAGTTACAGGAGAAAACCCCGCTGATACACACTTCTACTCTTGGAGAGGTATCTGAACGGTCCCCCCAGACATCTCAATGTTTTCTGCAAAACATAGAAAACGAGGTCGGTGTTCCACCTCCCATTTTGGTTTAGCCACTCAATGGAGGGGAGGATGATTTTGAAGAAGGATCAGTAGCGATCTGTGTGGGGAGCCGCCAGTATAACTTCATTGATTTGTAAGCGGCATTACAGCTGGCTGAACGATTCGAGTTTCCTCCGAAACTCGCCTTCCGAACGATGTCACCAGATCACGTTGATAAGGCTATTCACCCTCTTTGCCTTACGGTAAATATTTTCCTTGTCTGAGCTATATCTGGATTTGTTATTATATGATTCTGACTATCAAGTGTATATTTTCCCAGACTGCGATTTTGACCGAACTCCAAAGGAATCAGAGGAAAGAGCGTGATGGGCAAGTTATCCGTTTGAGTAACCAAGTGCTAGCACTGAAGGCCGTTCTGGAGAACAAGGAAAAAGATGCCAAAGAGGAGAAAAACAGACATATTAAACATTTTTAGGCGGACTTAACCCTGACCCAAGAGCATTGCGAAAGGTTGGAGGCTGAGGCGCATAAACGGGAAGCTAGATTAGTGGCCGCCGAAACGTTAGCTCATCTTCATGAGGAGTCCCTTCAAAATGCCGAGTGGGAGATAACTGAACTCAAGGCTTCCGTCACCAAAGATGTTACCGACCACCAGCTTTTTCAGTCTAGATTGTTTGAGCGTTTAAGGTGCGCTTAGGAGATCCTCCGTCAAGTTGGCCGGTATGAGGCTTTACCTCCCCATGAGGGTTCAACCAAGAGAGCGACAGCGGATCCTGATTCCACCCCTGAGACCTCTACTATTCCTTCGGCCCCTTTGTAATCTCATGTTGTTTCGATGATGAAAAGATTTTATGTAAAGCCATTTGTCCCATGTTCTACTGAGGTGTAACGGTTCTTCATAAAAAGAAAACTTTAGAATGCTTTATCTCGTTCGCTTGATAAGATCGTGGTGATTTAGACCCACTGTATAGTAAGAAACTTTAGATATTAAGACCATATTCACCTTATCAGTAGGATCAGGGTGTCTAGAGCGCAACATTCGATTGGAAACTTTAGAGATTAGGGTCGCGTCTACCCGTCCGGAGAGTTCCATCCCATTTTGATGACACATTCGATCGATAGGATCAGGGCGTCTAAGGCCTGACGTTTGATAGAGGTTAGGGCCGTGTCCACCCATTCGGGAAGTTTCATCCCATTTTGATAACACATTCGATCGATGGGATCAGAGTGTCTAAGGCCCGACGTTCGATAGAAGTTAGAGCCGTGTCCACTCGTTCGGAGAGTTCCATCCCATTTTGATGACACGTTCGATCGATGGGATCAGGGTGTCTAAGGCTCGACGTTCAATAGAGGTTAGAGTTGTATTCACCCGTCCAGGGAGTTCCATCCCATCTTGCTGACACGTTCGATCGATGGGATTTGGGCAGCTAAGTCCCGATGTTCGATTGAGGTTAGGGCCGTGTCCACCCGTCCGGAGAGTTCCATCTCATTTTGATGACACGTTCGATCGATGGGATCAGGGCATCTAAGATCCGACGTTCGATGGAGGTTAGGGCCGTGTCCACCTGTTTGGGGAGTTTCATCTCATTTTGATGACACGTTCGATCGATGGAATCAGGGCGTCTAAGGCCCGACACTCGATAGAGGTTAGGGTCGTGTCCACCCGTTCGGAGAGTTCTATATCATCTTGATTACACGTTCAATCGATGGGATCAGGGCGTCTAAGACCCGATGTTCGATAGTGGTTAGGGTCGTGTCCACCTGTTCGGGGAGTTCCATCCTATCTTGATAACACATTCAATCGATGGGATCAAGGCATCTAAGGCCTGACGTTCGATTGAAAACTATAGACAGGAGATGATTCCTTTGTAAGCCATTAAGAGTCACGTGTCGCGAGCCACCACTGGAATAATTACCAAGCAACAGGAGAGTGCTGAAATCTTTCTCAAGGGAAGAGCGTAGGGAACTCGGGGTCGTATGCCGGACAAACGTTGGGAACATAAGGCTCATGCCAGACCTCTTCGCCGTGGATCTGGAGTATCACCCTCCTTAATTCGTCATGCGACTCATTTTCTCGTGGTGTATTACGTCTGTCGGGGGAAGGTAAATTTCTTCCTTCCATACTGATGAACTTCTGCAGTTTACTACTGCGAACCAAAAACTCCAACTAGTCCCTAAGCCTCTTGCATTCATCGGTCATGTGACCGTAGTCCCGATAGAAGTGACAGTACTTGGACTTATCTTTCTTGAGATCTTCCTCTGTGGGATGAGGGGACCACCTAACATACGATTTATTTTTGAATTGATATAAAACCCAACTCAAGGTCTTGTTCAGCAGAGTGTAGACGTTGAACCTTCGCGAGGGCGAAACTCTTGGTTTACTCCTCTTTGGAGAAGCCTGACGAAGTGATCAGCTGCGTTCCTTTCTACTATGGCAGTTTCCTTGTCGGTCAAATGCCTCCGTTTCCTCCGTTGTAATGTACTTCTTGGTTCGGGAATAAAATTCTTGAATGGTTGTTGGGGGTTTTTTTCGTAATGGAGACTTTCATGTTAGATGAGCGCAAACTCATTAGGAGAGTAGCCAATGCGATAGAATAGTCCAAAGTAGAGACCTTTAACATCTCTATCTTAAACCTTTCCAAGAAATCTCTCGGAGACTTATCTTCCTGCTACTATAACGATAGCAAGGAAGTGGACTTTTATTTGGCTCCTCGGCTGATTATAAAATGAGCCTCAAAGTGTTGTCGGTGTTAAGTGAAACTCTTGATACTGAATGGCGAGAGAAAGTTAAACCATGCCAAGGCATTACCTTTGAGAGTAGTGGGGAAGTGCTTACACATCGCTACGTTCGATAGGTCTCTGGAGACCATAACTGTTATGAAGTGGGCAGTGTGGTCACGGGGTCAGTTGTCCCGTCATATCGCTCTATGGGAGGTAGAAGGACGTCTCTTGGCATTGGTTCTAAGGAAATCTTCGGATCGAAGGGTGATTCTCTCGGGGGTTAGAGGAGATCTTCCCCTATCTGAGCAGCCAATACGATAGAATGGTCTAAAGCGGGGACTTTTAACATCTCTATCTTAAACCTTTCCAGTAAATCTCTCAAAAACTTGTCTTCCCGCTGCCATAATAATAGCAAGGAAGTGGACTTTCGTTTAGCTCCTCAACTGATTATAAAACGAGTCTCAAATTGTTGTCGTAGTTGAGTGAAACTCTTGATACTGAATAGCGAAAGAGAGTTAAACCATGTCAGGGCATTACCCTTAAGAGTAGTGGGGAAGTGCTTGCACATCGCTGTGTCCGATAGGTCTCTAGAGACCATAACCGTTATGAAGTGGGCAGCATAGTCACAGTGTCAGTTGTCCCGTCATATCGCTCCATGGGAGGCAGAATGACGTCTCTTGGCATTGGTTCTGAGGAAATCTTCGAGTCGAAGGGTGATTCTCCCTGGGGTGGAGGAGATCTTCCCCCATCTTTGTACTTGCCTTTTTAAACTCGGCGGCTATGAGCTGTTCAACTTGCTTCTTCAAGTCCTCAGGATTGTGTCGAGAGGTCACCGATGACTTACAATTCGCAGGGAGTACTTGTCTCGGTGGTCGTTCATAATCAGACTCTGCCGCGGATGAGTGGCTGTCTAGCTCAAGGGCCCGGCTGAGTTCCTTCAATTGCTTGCTCATTTTTTGGAGTCTTTGACTCCAATCTTTCCATCTGAGGCTGGCTCGCCTGTTCTGGCACTGGTTATCGGATGTATGATTGTCAGAATTACAAAAGTTGCTCTACTATATTTTCCACGGACGGTGCCAATTTGTTAGAGGTGGGTTGTAACTCCATATATATCGGCTCTTTGTTGACTCAAATGGTTGGCTTTGATAGAGTGTAAGACTTGCAAAAACTGTCGGATGGTGCTCCGACGGGGGAGACTCCGACGCTCAAGTCAGAAAGAGCGATTTTCAAATGTAAAAGTACAGACTTAGAGCTCCAAGAGAGAAAGGTTCCCTGTGATTAGAGTTCTTCAATGTATAAGGCCAAGGGAGTGTACCTGGTTTGGAGAGTTTTAGGATATCTTATACCTGCGAGAGTCGTATGCCATTAAAGTGCTTCAACACTACTTTCCTTATCGAACCGATTCGAAAATCTCAGGAGTTCAATATTCTAAATTGATCGTGATTTTCATCATATGAGAACTTTCGTTTCCTGGAAAGACCATTTTCTTAACTGAAGGATCCTAAAGATGCCGTTTGTAGGTGGGATATCAGAGCCGTAGGGTGTTTTGACCTTACTTTAGCATTGTTAGAACCGCTGGCTGTCGATCGGTCATTTTGTCGATGGAGGGTTTTCGGTACTCGTTCGTTCGGTAGACCAATGATTGAATACCCGATTAGGGCGATTACCTTTGCTTGATGAATCTTGTTCGGTTGGCAGAGCAACTGATACCCTATCGTTTGGAAGATCTGAGCGACAAAAACCTTTCGGTGGGTTGTCATAGAGGACAGTTGAAGTCAGACAATAGTTGTCTTTTGTGAACCTCCTACGAGGATCATGTTGATGCTGACCCTTCTAAATTAGGTCTAAGGCTACATCCCATCAGTGAGGAGAAGAAAGGATTAATAGTGAAAGCTCTAGTACACTTTTTGAGAGTTTGTAATTAACATATTCCACGAAGCAAGCCACAGGAAATATTTGATCCTCTTTAGCACTCGACTATCCACAGCCATTCCACAAGTGCTATCATAACAAACCCTTATGTTAGATGACATGAAAATTAAACTTATTCAACCAAAAAAAAAAAAAAAAAAGCTAAAGGAGATATGAAACCTGCATGATCCAAAAGTCTGCAACTTATTTTATTTAATTTATGTATATATATATTCAGGAGATCAAGTAGGACTCCAAGCATCATCCATCTAAGCTGGCATGGAGCTTGAACAAAAAGTTAGGTTTGTGGTTTAGCTAAAATCTTCTTAATCAAAATGTGATTAGGTATGTCAATTTCATTAATGTACACACCTCACTCACATTGGAATAGTTTTATATGGACGCAGCTCAATAATAACAAGAATTAGGGCCATATATTCATTTAATCTTGAATTTCCTAATACCTACACTGTTGTGTGCATGACTTTGTTTTAAAGAAAAAAGAAAAAAAAAAGTTGGACTGTATCATGGAGCCTGAGCAAAAAGTTAGGTTCATGATTTAGCCAAAATCTGCTGAATCCAAAGTGTGGTTAGGTGTGTTAATTTATCAATATGTACACTTCACATGGGAATAGTTTTTCATGCACACGGCTCAATGTTAACAAGAATTAGGGTCATATGCTCTGTTCATTTAATCCTTGAATTTTAGAGGACTAGCTTTGTAGGTCTCAACCCAATATTATCAAACAAAAAGAATAAAACCCAAAATGGCTTTGCCACAAAATGCAGTGAACAGTAGTAAAGATATTCAAATTATCATTATATTAATATATTTTTATACTAAAAATTCAGGTAAATCTCAGTTTTTCTAAACAGGATACCATAAAAAATCCTAATAAAATATCTAGTTTAACCGATAATCATCTTTGTCCTTCAGTGGATCTATTATCATATGCCCCATGGGAACCACAAGCCTCTCGTCCATCAATTAGTCTAAAGCTTTCTTCTCAAACCCGTTACCCTTGTACCTGTGGAAGTACGTGTTGTGTCTCCATACCTACCATCTTGGAGGGAAAAAAAATAAAAAATAATTAAATAATTAAAAATTCAAAACCTTGGTCTCAAAAATTAGAGACGGGCATTTAAGAGATAAATATAAAATAATTAATATATATAACAATAATAATAAAATAAAATTAAAAAAAAAACCACATACACACTATCCAGCGAAATTTATAATGCAAAAAGTGATGATTTTAATTTGCTATAATTCTCATACACTACTAATTTCTGTCTAAAATCATCTATTTAGTTAATCGTTTAACTGTTATATCTTTACGAATATATTATCTCTAGATTTTTAACGGTCTATCTCGTCATTTCACTAAATCTCCTATATTTAAACTCTTGGTCTTCCTAACTGGTGCGTGCTTGGACCTTCGTTGTATATGTCCAAACCACCTTAAACGATACTTTCAAATATTATCCATAATTGAGTTTATTCTAAATTTAGTGCGTATATCTTCATTTTTAATCTTATTTTTTATAATTTTACCACATATCCATATTCACATTCTCATCTCAGCGATAACCAGACCCAACATTCGGTACCATATACTAGTGTAAATCTTACTGTAGTCCTATAAAACTTCCCTTTCAAAAACAGTGGCATCATACGATCACAAACAATTTCAGATACTCTTCTCCACTCTATCCAACCCGTTTGGATCCTGTGTTTCACATCCCTATCTATGTTGACATCGTTTTAAATGACGGATCTTAGATATTTAAAATGTTTATTTTTGGATACATCCTGCAATTATAATTTAATCATCTTTTTATCATTCTGATACTTATCACTAAACATACAACTCATACTGACTTAATCTAAATTCTCTGAATTCTAGTGTCTCTCCATAACTCCAATTTCACACTAATGCTCTCTCTAGTTTCATCGATCAACACTATAACATTTGCAAAGAGTATATACCATGATATTTCATTTTGAATGTTTTTTGTGATCTCATTTATTATTATTACAAAAAGGATAAGACTCAATGCTGATCATTTGTGAAATTCAATGTTAATTGGAAAACTATCATTTACACACCTGTAAGATTTTACATGGGTCATAACTCCCTCATACATATCTTTAATGAAATTAATGTATCTAACGAAAATTCTCTTCTTCATCAGCGCCTACTATAATACGCCTCTAGAAACTCTATCATATATTTTTTCTAGGTCAATGAATACCATATTTAAATCTCTTTTTTGTACTCTAAATATTTCCGTTAAATATCTCTGTAGGTGAATTGTTTCGGTAATGGATCAATTTGGTATGAATCCAAATTGATTCTGAATTACACTTAACTTCAATCTCAATCTATGTTCAATTACCCTCTTCCACAATTTCATAATATGACTTATAAGTTTAATTTCTTTATAATTTGAACAATCTTGTATGTCTTCTTTATTCTTATATTATGATACAAGTGCACTCCCTCCACGCTTTGGGTATTTTCTTAGTTTGCTATAATTTGTTAAAAATATCTGTTAACATTATTATTTCAAGTTCACCTAAACATTTCCATATTTGAATAGAAATGTCATTGGATCCTATGACTTTATTAACTTTCATTCTTTTTAAAACTTCTTTTACTTTATGAGAGCAAATCTTACGTTTAAAATCCCTATTGATTTCTTCTATGGATATCATGGTATTGCCAATATCTATTGTACCCTTCGCGTTGAAGAGATTATCCAAATAATCCCTTCAGCGCTTTATTATATTCTCATTCTTTACAAGTATACAATTGGTCTCACTCTTAATACACCGTACACTATATAGATCATTTCCTTCCTCTCTCTTAACTTGGCAATTCTATAAATCTCTTTTTTCTTATCTTTAGTTTCTAATATCTTATATAATTCATTATACATCTTATTTTTTGATTCGTGAATGATTCTCTTCACATCTTTCTCTGTAATTTTGTATTTTTTAAATGAATCATTATTTCTCTTACTTTTAAGATTTCTATAACACTCACGTTTAGTTTGTATGGTAGTTTAGATTTTCTCATTCCACCATCATGACTCCTTGCCTATTGGAGCCCTTCCCCTCGATACGCCAAGAATATCCTTATCTATATTCTTAATATTATTAAACATTTTTAACTACATAATTTTTGAATCATCATTAGCAGATCTGATTATTGCTTGAATTAATTGTCTCTAAAAGTCATTTTTTTCTTTTATTTTCCATCACTGAATTCTTGATTCAATCAATGGATGAGATCCATTTTGCCTTTGAGGCATACACACATCTATCACTAAAAGTCTATATTGAGTTGCTACACTCTCCCCTGGTATAACCTTGTAATCCTTACAGATCATTCTATCACTCCTGTGAGAACGAAATTTATTTAGCTAGTATTAAATCTTTATGGACAATTATTTTTACTACATTTCTAGTTTTATCTTTATCTCTATATCAAAATTTATGCCCGTAAAAGTATTAATTTAGTTTTTTTTTTTCACCCATTTAATTTTTTTAAGACACATAATATTAATTTTTCTTCTATTCATTACTTTTCCTATTTCTCTTAATTTATCAGTTAAGGATTCTATGTTCTACGTGGTTAGACGAATCCTATCCCTTGGCTTAGCTTCTTTACTCACACCCATCTACATGAATGTGTGAGCCTTCGTCTATTTGACACAACATTTGAACGACGATATGGCGCATCGCTTAAGAGAAACGGCCCTCATCTTGGAGGAAAAAATTAAATAAATAAAACTTAGTTGCAAGCACAGGTCAGGGTATAAGTATATTGTGATAAGTGATTCAATCTGGTAACTCTCATACTTGTAGAATCACATTAGTCAGATGCACCACCGTTCAATGAGTGGAAATCAAGCAAACGGTATCGCATTTAGTCCAACGAATGAATTCTTAATTTGTATGATTTGAAATCTATATACAAATCGGAAAATCATGACAAAATATTCAATCCAAAGGAAAAATAAAAAAATAAAAAACCGTTTGTGATGAAGGGATGAAAAGTTCATTGAGTTGCTAGTATTGAGCAGCAGCTGAAGCCTTACAAACAGGACAAGTATTTTTCTGAACAAGCCATTGCCTTATGCAATGTATGTGATAGTCATGTCCACAATCCAGCTTTCCAACTTCATCATCTGTTCCATATTCCTCCTGCAAGGCAGCCAAAAATGAAAAAAAAAAAATGGTAGGAGCTTCAATGACAAAGTTCAGAAGTTGAAAAGGAGTAGCAAGCATAAAAAGACCCACCTGGCAGACGCTGCATTTCAGCTCCATTTCAGTGTGTATACGAGCTGACAAATCATTAATAAAAGGGAGCTTTGTTTTCCTAAGGCAACGGCTTATCTGGTCTTCTCTCAGGCCAGTACTAACATACCCAATGTGATCACCAAGTTCAAGCAGTTCCTATTTCAACCATCAAAACCAGATAGCAATGGCAAATTAAATGTACTGAAATGTGTCACCTAATAAAAGACAACTATTGAAGAAAGCCTGATACTGAGATTTGCATTGAAGCTATTCACCTCATATGACATATTATCAACATCCAGTCTCCACTCCCTGTACTGGTCAAGTCCATCCGGTCTTCCTCCCATCAGCATGCTATTTTGGAGCATCATTATCTGCATCGGCAATGTCTGACTAAACATAAATAGTTGTAGCTTACCATTATATCAGTTTTAATATGGTAATTCCATATCCATTCACAAAATCAAACTCAACATAATTTGCAGACTTGATCTTAAAGGTCAATACAACAATGAGTGGAGTCGAAACTGAACATAAAATCAGTACGGTCATGGTTCAGACACAGGAATATCAAATTCAACACACTTTATCCTTCTACATCATTACAGTGTATCATAGATACAACTACTTGTTTGTCGCTTCTAAAGGAACATAAGTATTTATTGTTTATTGTGCATTGACAATAAATGCTATCCAAGAGTGACAACAACCTCAATTTGATTGCATGTAGAACAAAAAATGCACAGTATAAATGCAAGATGAACACCTCCAAGCCTTGAAAGAAAAGTTCCATGAGGTTTAGCCAACATGCCTGACAGCACATATTATGAAAGCACAAAACGACTTCTTCAGCATTTGCATTATTTGCCAAAAGCTATAAGGATTTGCGATAGCTCACTCAAGAGTCATGTATGGAAAAGTCGTGCTGTAACATATGCAGCTCGAGGGAAATTATTCCAAAGATCTTAAGATCTTAATTTCTATTTCTTGCTATGTACTTCCAACATAGAACTAGAACTTCAAAAGTCACTCCTAATTTCTGGTTTACTCCAATTCTTACCACCATTAAAACTAATTGCTTTTGCTGATACAGAAGACTAGATTAAAAATGCAAAGAAAGAAAAGTCAAGAAGGAAAAAAAAAAAAAACTTTTCACTACCTTGTTAGACGAAGAAATGAGGTAGAAACTGAAGTAAATACAATAAAATAAATGCACCCATTTTTTTTCCATACAGTAAATAGACTTCAACTAATGGTTGGGTGTCTTACAATATTTTTCTCCACTATTTGATCTCCTACCAGCAGATAGATGAAGCAAGAAATATAAGATACTCTTATCCCTTTCTATTCCTCTTCTCCCACCACAATCAGACAGGGTCTAACCAAGTGTGGACTCCAGAGATCATACAAAGCCTCAATAATTGTGGCATGTGACATCAGTTTACCCCATATGTCCCACCCTCCTAAAAGACTCATGGAGATACCTAGAAATTTTATACAAATCGGTTGAAATTGCAACAAACAGGGAGAAAAGCCCAGAGGTTCCAACAAAATTAGGGTGTGAATTTTGTAAAATAGGGAATGAGCCCACAGGATCAGAGAGGAAAACGCTAAGTACCATAAAAACTCCGGACATTCCACGCAAAACAATTATCAGCATCACAGAAACAAACGCATTCTAATGGTTAAGGAATCAACAAATTGTTAACAGCATGGCTGATTCCTACTGGTATAGCCTCAAAATTCTAACACTCTAATGACAATGTCACCGCAATCACAAGATCAGCTTTTATGTCCCTTTAATGCAACCAAACCCAGCAAAGAAACAATGACTACCAAAACTTATAGTAACAACAACCCTTAATCAAGAACTTGATTGTTGTACCATTTGCTTATTAGATGCCGAATGTGATTAAATATGAATATTAAGCACATTCTGCTCAAAACAACAAAAATCTGCAAGAGGTCCTCTGGAATATGATGATGGTCTTTCCCCCTTTCATCAGATTTAAGATAAGCATTCAGCAGGATATGAACACCACACTAGTATTTGCAGCCACAAGCTTCCAAGTGGTTCACACATGCTCTTCTTTCAAATAAAAAAAGCAAAATGGTCGGTGATTTTGAAAAAGTTAAGAGAAAGAAAATTATGCCTATATCATAGAGAAATTTTTTGCAAAGATAAAATAATATAATACGCCAAGTTACTAGCCTTTCATATTACCTTTGCAGCTAGGTTGTTGTTAAACATGTCTGAAGTCAACTAACATATTTTAAGCAGTTTATATTAAATTTGAAAAAGCATGGATTAAATTATATGCCACAGGTTAACAATAAGGCCTGACATGTGTAATGGTGCCTAATAATAAAATAGCAACTCTATAGAGCAGATATGCATAGCTAAAGTCAAGGAGTAAAAGACATTCTTTCATGTCAAGTGGCAGAAATCATTATTCCTAGAACTCACATCCAAGGCAACATAGTTAGGGAGAACTTTCTCAAAGAAGAGTCCCATCTCTTGGTATCCAACCATCAGCTTCTCAAAAAAAGCAACACTTTCCCGGTGGCTAAGTCAATAAGAGAGCTCATCAGAAAAGATTCCTCTTGCAATTGAATCAGCAGCTCTTATATGTAATTTGATTTTGTCTTCATACTTCTTACTCCCTCCCCCCTCCCCCCAAAAAAGAAAAAGAACTGAAAATAAAAGAGTAAAGCAGCCAACACCATTTCTTGGGGATGAATAACCACGTTAATTAACATATTAGAGTATCAAAAGTCCATTGGTGACCAAAACTTCAGCAAAGTAGGTTAAGTTTAAACAGTGGGCAGATCACCAAAGGCTTTTGCTGCTTTAGGGAAATAAATACCAAGTCGGATTAAACCACACTAGCACTATAATAACTAATTACTACAAAATGTGATTACGCGCGTAAGTCATATTTCACAGTGAGATCACAATGGTATCAAATTGCTGAATTATATATACAACATAAGACAGCACAAGGGAAAAAGAAATGATGCCACTGTGCGGACAAAAATATGTGATTAATTTATTAGAGTATGTTAGAGGTAGACCTAAAGCAAAAGTATATCATGTACAACTCCCAACCAAACCCAAATGAGGTGATAGCTACCACAGACTCGTGATTAAAATAACAATGATATTGCTTGAAGAATCCATTCAAAGATGACAATCAATGGTTAAGTAGAGCTATGGGGCATGAAATGAACAGATTATTCATTGTGTTTTAAGATAACCAAGAACATAAAGAAATCATAATGCATTGAATATATATTCACCTCAGCAAGCCCTTCTGGAGATCGATGTCGATCATGGCGATGGTGCCTAGCCCTGAATACATCTGATCCCATTCGAGTTGTTCCAAAGGGAGGGTCAGAATCCAAGAAGTAGTGATCCGGGTGCACTGATCTTGCAGCGTACGAAGGCCGCTGAAAAATGAGACATAAACCGACATAAACCATTAATGATATACGAAGAACCAACAACTTAGCAAACATCAAAAGTGAAATGGAAATTCAATATAGGATGAGCGGATGGCAAACTACCACCAACTATCAGAAAAGTACATTAATGAGTTAGGCAAGAACTATCAAAACAAAATTCAGAAAAGGAAAAACATATTAAATGTCCAAACATTTATGTGGAGACAAGTATAAGCCGGTTAACATTAGCAGAAAACGCGCTAAGGACCATGTAAAATGTCGCAAAACATAAAATGGCACATCAGAAAGATGTGAAACACCCTTCTTTGTTTCACCCAAAAGGGGGGGGGGACCAAAAGAGGCTAAAATAAAATAAAATAAACAATAAAGCAAGAAGATGCCTATTAAGCATCAAGGACTGCAGATACTCAGTCCTCACTCAACAAGTAAAATCATTAATTCAAAGGGCAAAAATCAAATACAAGCACACACCATCAAGAGAAATCACTGGTCTAAATTGAACACCCCCTAAAAAATCAACTCCACACGTTGTTTAACAACTTATCCTAGATAATTCCTAAATACCCAAACCAAACCATTCAAAATTAACTCAGAGTCAGGTTAAGAGAAGAACAAAAACCTTCTCTTTTCTGAAGGAAATGAAGTGAGAGAGAGAGAGAGACCAAAAATAAAAAGAAAAACTGCTTAGTCCATGGACTCCTAACTCAACACGCAAAATCGTCTATTAATAGCACAAGAAAAGGATTTATATTAAAAAAAAGAGAGAGAGAGAAAAGATTAAAATCAATCTATATACACGTGTGTGTGTTATTGAAATTTGAACGCGATTAATCAGCAACTTATCCCAGATAAATCCCAAAATAAATTCATTCAAAAATAAAACAAAATCAAATTACCGAGAACAACAAAAACCATGTCTTGACTTAACCAAGAGCGAGCGATAGAGAGAGCGAGAGGGAATACCTCTCTGCGATTAATCTTGTCAGAATCAATTTTGGGTCTAGTAGAGACAGAAACAGGTCTTCTAGGCACCACAACACAATCATCAGCAGCAGAGGCAGCAACACCGCACCACACATCATCCGCACCCACACAAGCACTTGCACTCGTGCCTCCTCCACTTGATGTTTCATTCTTCAGCATCTTCTTCTTTATTTTAATCTTCTTCTTCTTGTTTTTCCTATTCACTCTCCTCTCCTCATCCCACTCCGCCGACGACCGAATCGCCACCGGCAGCGACACCTCCGGCGACGCCCCACAACCCAACCCCCTAAAGCTTAAATTCTTCTTCTTGTTGTTGATTGAACTGACTTCACTCTCGTTGATTGCATTACCATTGTTGTTGTTTGTGAAGGTGGAGAGAAACAGAGAAGAAATTGAGGATTTACACCCAATTGATTGGACTAGAGAGGAAGTAATTTGTGGGTTTTGATTAGATTCTGAGATGGGTACGTTTCTGGGTCTTCCCAATCTCAATCTCCCCTGCTCCGTTACAATTGAATTATCTGGCATGTCTGTGCAGAGAGAGAGAGAGAGAGATTAGAAATGAAATTGAGTAGTGAAGAGGAGAGGGGATGGTTTTGGTTGAGTGAGTTTATCAGTTTTGTCTTCTTGTTGGATTAGCACTAGAATTTCGATCAACTAGAAGGAAGCGGGACAGGCAGGGACTCCTCTCTCTCTCTCTCTCTCTCTCTCTCCCCCCGCTATCAATGAAATGAATGAGCAAAAAGTTTTGTTCTCTCTCTCTCTCTGAGGTGTTTTTAACTTTTTGATCTTTTTCATGCATTAGACGCTTGACTCTGCTTTACCAATCAAAAACTTCATATTAAACAGAGCTTTTTCTTGCTCTCTCTCTCTCTCTCTCCCTCTCCCTCTCTCTCTCTCTCTCTCTCTCTCTCTCTATTTTTGAAAGGACCATGGAAAGAGAGATAGAGAGGAATAAACATGAAATTTGCAGTTGAGTGTGGAGAGAAATAAAAAGGGACCCACCAAAAAATTCGGAGGCCAAAAATGAAATAATACATATTTGCGGTATTGGGATTATAAATCATACGCTTTTTTGTTTTTCTTCTAATTAAATTTCTAAGGCCTAAATAGTTTAGAATCATGTGAACCCCGTGGATGCCCAGAGGGGTAGAGAACCCTTTTCCGCCTAGAGCATGAAATGAAGTTTGTCTCATTTGTTTCTAGCAAACTCCCATTCACCTTAACATTGCCCTAAAATTAAATCACTTTAATCATCCTGTCACTCAAAACAAATTAAAAAGAAAAAAAGAAAACACCCAAGTCTCTCTCTTTTTAAAATGACCCGTAATAATTAGGGGAATTGGAAATTTATTTTTAAGTTGAAAGTAGAGTATGATTAAAAAAACAAAAATAATAATAATTAAATCTTTATTTTACTCGTAGTTTCGATTATATAGATTTCTTACTTTATTTTACAGTTAGTATAATATTAAAATCCATACATAATTTTTTATCTTACTTTTACGTAGGCCAGTTATTTAATGCAATTCGTCTCTTTTACCCTTGATGAAGGTGGGTTATAACTCTTTAGATACCAATTCCTTGTTGATTCGAGTAGTTATCGTCGATGGTGGATACACCTACAAAAACCGTTGGAGGGTACTCCGGTAGGGAGATTCCGACGCTCAAATCAGTAAAGAGCGGTTTTCGTTTGAAAGAACAGACTGAGAGTTGAGAGAAAATAGTTCCCTATAATCAATGTGCCCCCAGTGTTAGGCTTCGAGAGTATACTTGATATCTAGGGGTTTGAGATCTCTTATACCTGGGAGAGTTGTGCGCCGCTGAGGGACTTCCACCCTACTTTCTTTATCGAATTGATCTCGGGAATCTCAAAAGTCAGTATTACGAATTGATTACGATTCTCATATATCGGGAAACATTTCTTTTCGGGAGGGATGTTTTCTTTATCTAAAAGATCTCGTAATTACTGTTGCGAAATAAGAAACTGAAATAAATGAAGTTCTGACCTTCCTTTTTTAATTGATAGGGCTGCCCCTCGTTCGATTGCTTGACCGATAAAGGGTCTTTTGAGACTTGCCCGGTTAGAGAACTGACATTTGCTTAACTGACCAAGGTGACTATCTCCGCTTGATAAGTCACGATCGGTTAATCGGGGCGACTGAGATCCTATCGTTCAGTAGACGATGGCGGTTAAGGCCCTTCGGTAGATCAATCGGGGTGACTATGACCCTTCAGTAGATTGTTGTTGCAGCCGTTAGATATTGATCGGCAGTCACCTTTTTTTGTGGACCCTTTGGGAATTAACTCTTTTGGACTGGGTCTTGGAATACGTCCCATGCCCCCGACTCATAGTCTTCTCGGAAGAAGAAGCGCCATGAGTGATAATCCTCGACAAGGGATGTCCCTTTTTACTTTGACATTCGCCGCTTCAATTTCTACGAACCGTATTATATACGCTTTGTAAGAGTCTCCATTTCTTAGAAAATACCTATTTTCCTCTTTTCTCTGAGAAGCTTTTTCTTTCAACGAAAAAATGCGGACAAAAGTCTCTTCATCACGTAGCATAGACAACATTCAAAGCATTATGACCGAAGAGGATCTGATGGAAGTACGAAAGGAAATGTCACTCGGAAGTGACTTCGAGTTTATGTTGCCTGGCAAGGAGGATAGAGCGAGTTTTGCCCCCAAGGGTTGTGTCCCTATGTATAAACAGTGCGTGAAATATGATTTGAGGATTCCCTATACGGGCCCACTGACGGAGATCCTGAAGTATTGGAACATTCACCCTTCGCTGCTCATCCCAAGCGCTTGACGATTTGTGATTGTCCTAATTTCCTTGTTAGGGTTTTTTCGTATTTGTTTCGACCTGGAGATTTTTGGGGCTCTATTTTCCTTGGGACGATGTAGCTCCAAAGGATCTACTCACGATTGGTACAAACTCTAGACTCGTCGAGAGTTTCGCTGAAAGTTTTTTTATAGTGAGTCTCAGGACAAACACTGGATGCAGAGGTTCTTCTTCATCAAAATTTTGAACAGGGATCTCATTCCCACATTTCCAGATGCTAACCAGGTGCCTTTTTTGAATGAGAAAATTTCATCCCTCCTTCGACACTCCCGCTTTCTGCGCGTAGTGGCCCGTTATTATGAGGCCAGCTGCAGGAGCTTATGGGTAGACAGCTTGGTGAGAGACGACATGTTGATACTATCCGGTCTCCTCATGGATAAGTCAATCCAAATCACCAAGCCCCTCCTGCTGGAACAACGAGGAAAAGACTTGGTCGATACTATGCTGGATGTTGATACTCGTCTTCTTGATGAAATTTCTACTGAACAGGAAATGCGGTCCCATACAAAAAGAAAGACGGTTGATACTTCTCCTGAGTCCCGACGAAAAATAGTCTAAGACTAAGGTGTCCATTCTACCTGTTGGGGAAGGAGAGCAAACCGAATTCGGAGGGCATGTGCTGTCCCAGGAATATCCTGAAACCAGAGGGGACCATTTAGTTGGCGAAGCCTTTGGTAAAGCCTTTAGTGAAGCTTTTGGTGCGTCGACCGAGGTTGGAGAAGGAGGTGGCTCCGACGAGAGATTCTTCGAGAGGACTGAGGGGATTCCGGTTTGAGAGCAAAGGTCGGAAGAGTCTCCTGTGACGCAACCTTCCGCCTCTATTCCTGACGACACTTCCGGACAGTCCCATGGGGGGTCTCAGTGTCTTTTGGTCGATGTACCAGATGACTATTGCGCTCCCTCACCTATTTTGATTAGAGTATGACGGAGCGCCGAAGAAGGGTTAGTGGTGGTTTTTATGGGAGATCACAATTTTAATCTTGCTGATCTGTAGAAAGGGTCATAATTGGCTGAGCGTTTTTAACTCCCTTCGAGGTCCGCCCTTCGGAAGATACCTCTCGAGTGTACCGATAGGGTTATCCAATCTCTTTGTCTTATAATAAGTATTTTCTTTGTATGGGTCGAAGTTGAATCTTTACTATCTCGTGACTCTGACCATTGCGTCTCTTTTTTAGACTTCTGCCCTAATTGAGCTTCAAAGAAAGTTGAGAGCTAAGCGGGATGAACAATTTTCCCGCATGAGCGATCAAGTGTTGGCGCTGAAGGATGCCTTGGAGAACCAAGAGAAGACCATTGGAGAGGCCAAAGACAGGCAGATCAGGCATCTTCAGGAAAACCTTGTTTCCGTTCAAACTCGTTGTAAGGAATTGGAAGCAGAGGCATGTACTCGGAAAGCGCGGTTAACAGCCACTGAAACGCTAACCCATTTGCTAGAAGAATCCATTCGAAGGGCTAGACAAGAGATAGCTGACCTCAAGACTTCTGCTGCCAGAGATGCTATTGTCCTATAACTTTCTCAGCGTAAGTTGTATGAGTGTCTGAAATGTGCCAAAGAGATTTTTCGAGAGGTTGGTCGGTACGAGGCTCTGCCCCTACTTGAAGGATCAGCGGATTCGAATTCTGCTCCTGCTGTTTCTTGTGCTCCTTCTATCCTTTTGTAGTTTTGTGTCATAAGGATTTTTCATCCCCTGATTCATTGGAATGTAATAATCTTCAAAGAATTTTCGATATCTTTACTGATCGAGTGAGGTCGGGGGGAATCTCCTCTGATGATGTATTCATTTTAGTGTGTTATTGAAAGCTCTTGGAATCAAGAATGTTTCGGCATTCTCTTAGGAGGTCGATTCGGAGGTGTTCCTTTGGAAGGCATGGGCGACTGAGGTCGTCCGACTAATTGAAGACTTTAGAAATCATGGCCGTGTCCGCTCGTTCGGGGAGTTCCACCCCATATTAGCTCAGAAGATTTGGGTGGCTGAGGCCCTACGGTCAGTTAGAGACTTTAAGAGTTAGGACCGTATCCGCCCGTTCGGGGAGTTTCATCCCATATTAGCGACATATTCGTTCGGAAGATCTAGGAGGCTGAAGCCCTACAGTCGATTAGAGACTTTAGGAGTCAGAGCCGTGTCCGCCCGTTCGGGGAGTTTCATCCCATATTAGCAACACATTCTTTCAGAAGATTTAAGCTGCTGAGACCCTACGGTCGATTAGAGACTTTAGGAGTTAGAGCCGTGTCCACCCGTTCGGAGAGTTTCATTCCATATTAGCGACACATTCATTCGGAAGATCTGGGTTGCTGAGGCCCTACGGTCGGTTAGAGACTTTAGGAGTTAGGGTCGTGTCCGCCCGTTCGGGAAGTTTCATCCCATATTAGCGACATATTCGTTCCGAAAATCTGGGCGGCTGAAAACCTACGGTCGATTAGAGACTTTAGCAGTCAGGGTCGTGTCCGCCCGTTCGGGGAGTTTCTTCCCAGACATATTCGTTCGGAAGATCTGGGCTGCTGAGGCCTTACGGTCGATTAGAGACTTTAGGAGTTAGGGCCGTGTCCGCCCGTTCGAGGAGTTTCATCCCATATTAGCGATACATTCGTTCGGAAGATCTAGGCTACTGAGACCCTACAGTCGGTTATAGACTTTAGAAGTCAGGGCCGTGTCCGCCCGTTCGGGGAGTTTCATCCCAAATTAGCGACACATTCGTTTGGAAGATCTGAACGGCTGAGGCCCTACTGTCGGTTAGAGACTTTAGGAGTCAGGGCCGTGTCTGCTCGTTCAGGGAGTTTCTCCTTTAAAGGTAATTTGAAGCCCCGGGCTTATGCGTAGTCAATAAGTAGTAACAAATATCGAAATCTTTATTAAAGGAAGAGTGCTGGGACGTTCGGATCATACGTTAGACAGATGCTAACGGGAACATAAGGCTCGTGTCAGCCACCTCCATGGTGGACTTGGAGGATCACCCACACTGGTTCCTCGTGCGGTGGTCTGGGATCTGGCCTATGAAGTGGCTCATTCTCCCTTGGTGCGTCACGCCTATTTGGGGAAGACAGATCTGTTCCTTCTAAGCTGATGAATTTCTGTAGTTTTTCGCTGCGGATCAAGAATTCCAGTTCGTCCTTGAGTATTTTACATTCATCTGTCATGTGGCCGCAGTCCCTATGGAAATGACAATATTTAGATTTGTTTTTTTTAGGATCTTCCCCCACCGGACGAGGGGGCCATCTGACATATGACTTGTTTTTTATTTGATACAAAACCCGGCTCTGGGTTTCGCTCAGTGGGGTGTAGATGCTAAACCTTTGCGAAGGTGAAGTTCCTGGTCTACCTCTTTTCGGAGAATGTGGGCATGGCGACCGGCTGCGTTCTTTTTTACTATGGTGGCCTTTTTGTCGATCGAAGGCCTCTACTTCTTCTGCAGTAATATATTTCTCTGCTCAAGAGTTGAATTCTTGGATGGATCTGGAGGCTTCTTTGTGATGAAGACCTTCATATCATAGGAGCGCAGGCCCGTTAGGAGCGCGGCCAAGGCGATATTATGGTCCAGATCAGGAACTTTCAACATTTTTGACTTGAATCTCTCCATGAAGTTCATGAGAGATTCTTCTTTCCGTTGGTGTAATGATAAGAGAGATGTCGATTTCTGTTTAGCCCCTTGGCTGATTACAAAGTGGATCTTGAATTATTGTCGGAGTTGCGCGAAACTCTTGATACTGAGTGGAGGGAGAGAATTAAACCAGGTTAGGGCATTAGCCTTAAGGGTGGTAGGGAAGTGCTTACACATTGCGGTGTCCGAGAGATCTCTAAAGACCATCACCGTTATGAAATGAGCGGAATGATCGTGGGGGTCGCTTATCCCGTCATACCTCTCCATGGGAGGCAGAAGGATATCTCTCGGTATCGATTCTGACGAGATCTTTACATCAAATGGCGATTCTCCCAAGGAGCGTTGGGGATCTTCCCTGTCCTTTACTCTTGCTCATTTTAGCTCAATAGCCACGAGCTATTCAATTTGCTTTTTTAAGCCCTGGGGGTCATATAGGGAGACCGCTGATAGTTCCAGGAATTCTCGTCCAGGGGGTTGTTTGTATTCAGATTCTATGGCAGATGAGTGGTTGTTCGGTTCAAGGGTTCGACTGAGTCCTTCTAACTGTTTGCTCATTCTTTGAATTCCAGATACCAATCTTTCCATTTGGGGTTGTTCTGCCTGTTCTGGTTCTAGGGTCATGATTTGCTGTCTCTAATTTGCATGTCGCTGAATTTGCTCCGGATGCGACAGTCGGGGGGAAAATACAGGATTGTGGATTGGAGGATTCGTTATCGGGGGAACGGCAGGTTCGGCGGGCATAGGAATGTTCCCCCTACAGCGGGGGCGGCTCTAGAAGACGCTCTAGTTCTTGGAGGCATGGTTATATAGACTTCTCTAGTCTGTTCCCACAGATGGCGCCAATCTGATGGAGGTGGGTTATGACTCCTCAGATATCAACTTCTTGTTGACTCGAGCGGTTGCCATCAATAGTGGATACACCTGTAAAAACTGCCGGAGGGTGCTCCGGTGGGGAGACTCCGACGTTCAAGTCAGTAAAGAGCCGTTTTCGTTTGAAAGAAATAGACTGAAAGTTAAGGAAAAGTGGTTCCCTGTTATCAATATGCCCCCTGTGTTAGGTTTCGAGAGCGTACCTGATGTCTAGGGATTTGAGATCTCTTATACTTGGGAGAGTTGTACGCTGCTGAGGGACTTCCACCCTACTTTCCTTATTGAATTGATCTCGGAAATCTTGGAAGTCAGTATTACGAATTGATTACGATCCTCATATATTGGGAAACCTTCCTCTTTGGGAAGGATGCTTTCTTTATCTGAAAGATCTTGAAATTACTGTTACGAAATAAGAAACTGAAATAAAGAAAATTCTGACCTTTCTTTTTTAATTGATAGGGGTGCTGCCCCTCGTTCGGTTGCTTGACCGATGAAGGGTCTTTGGAGACTTGCTCGGTTAGAGGACTGACATTTGCTTGACTGATTGAGGTGACTATCTCCGCTTGATGAGTCACGATCGGTTAATCGGGGTGACTGAGGCCCTATTGTTCGGTAGACCAGGGCGGCTAAGACCCTTCGGTAGATCGATCAGGGCGACTATGACCTTTCAGTAGATTGTTGTTGCGGCCGTTAGATATTGATCGACAGACACCTTTTTCGTGGACCCTTTGGGAATTAACTCTTTTGGATTGGACCTTAGAATACGTCCCATCAACCCTAGTTTAGGACTAGTATTTTATGATTAAAAAAGATAAATATTATAATTTTAGAGAATAAATTTTGTTAAACATTTTAAAAAATTTTACAAATATTTTTTTGTAACTTTCAACCATATTTATATAAATTTTAACAATAATTTTAAGTTTTTTCAAAAGCACCAAAATAGTTTTTATTTAATTTTCTAAGAAAAATATAAAATTACAAGAGCCCCTCAATTATCCATTATATTTTCCTTTCATTTTAAGATATACATTCATCTTCCACTTTACCCATACGCACCACCTCAGTCGTCCACCTCACTCTTTTTCGTTGTTTCTCTCTCCCCTTTTTGTGCCATAAAATTTTTCATCAGTCGGTGTCTAAAATCATATTCTGACTAATCTAATCTGAACTATGATCAAAACTCTTTTCAGATGAAAATTCTCCCAATATAATTTTTTCATTTTCAAAATTTAAATTCGAGACTTAATTAAAAAATTTAACGATTTTTTCATTAGACCAACTATCCGTTGGTTTTCTCTCTCCCATTTTTTCCTCTCTTCCCCGTCTTTTTTCCACGAATACACGGAATCTCTCTCTTGTAAAAGGTGAAAGAATAGTCATTATGTATTCATCACACAATTGCACAGCTCTCTCTCTCTCTCACTACACACATCAACCATCATAATCATTATCACCATACTCTTTACTTGAAATTGGAACCACCATTTAATTCTCTCTACAAATTACACCTAAATTTCAGTGATTTTCCTCAATTATACCCATGATATCAATCATATTCATTACACCCCAAAAAACTTAAATACATCCCCCAATTTTGAGTATACTTGCCAAAAAGTACCTCACCATGAAGTGTTAGCCATAGTGTAATGAAACAGTAAAGGGCCACAAGCCATAGGTCACAGGCCATAGGCCACGTGCCATAGGCCACGAGTTATAGGCCACAAGCAGCAGGACATGAGCATTGAGCCATGAGCAGCATCCAATGAGCATCAGACAACATTTAATGAGCAGCAAGCAACATGCAACGAACAGTAGGCAACATGTAGTGTGTAGCAAGTAACATGGAATGAGCAGCAAGCAATGTGCAGTGTACAGGTGGCCACATGCCAAGCAACACCAAGCTACATGCCACTTATGCACAAGCCACACGCCACACATACCATAATGTATTCATTAGATCATTATTACTTAGAAGAAGATGGCAAGTCATCAAGCCATGGCTCCATGTAGGGGCAAAACTTTTACTATGTAATAAGGCATTAAGTCCTAGGCTTTAATTTAGGAAAGTAGTTATTATATTTTAGTTAGTGGGGAATAAATTAAGAGAGGGAAAATTAAATTGTAAGAGGGAGGTTACAACATCCTAAGATGGAAAGGCCAAAATTAATGTCTCCTAGACATTAATAGATCGAATTAATATGCCCATTGGGCTACCCTCTCCCCTTAGCCTATAAATAGGTAAGGTCTCAAGCATTGTAATCATGCAATTTCAAAAATAACAACTCAGTTTGTACCGGTATCTCTTGGAGAGATTGTGAGAATTAAAGTATAGGAATTCAAGTGCCAAGCCGTTGTCTTTTGATGCCTTAACCTTCTTTTGTTCGATACAACTCGAGTGATCTATAGGTGCAGAGTTGCTAGGCCACACGAATGATCGTCAGGTGAAGTGTGGTAAGGCCCACAATCATTGACGTGCAATATAGTTCAAGTGATCCTTGTGGTGCAGAACTTTATTACACCCAAATTTGTGCGTCATATCCTTTCATTCCTTTTGTTTCCTCCTTATTCAAAAAACACAAAAATAACTCTCTATCCATCATTCCCTCCATCTTCCACTGCATTCCCATAGGCCAACCTCCCTTTGTAAGGCATCATTGCCTCAAAGAATGGTGCAATCCATAAGGAACTTGCTACCTCTCGCCATAGTAGCCCCATTTTCTATCTTATCTTAGTGCTCAAGCATTCCCAGCACAAGATTATCGAAGGAACACCACACATAGTTGTTGGCGATAAGAAACTTCAACCTTGGATTAATGGATCTTTTTGTATTCTTTTCGATAAGATAAGAAATAACATAATAATATTAAACTTTATTTTAATAAAATGTTATAATAATTTGAATTTATATTGTTGGAAAGCGTGCAAATCCATCCACCCAACCCAAAACTCAAACCCACTTGTTTTGAATTTTGAAAAAGGAAAAGAATATTGGGAGGGAGTTTTTCTTAAAACCACCCCAACTCTCTCATCTCTCAACTTCCTCTCACTTTCTCTCGAGTCCAAAAACTTCCCATTTTGATTTTTTGGGGAGTGGTTACAAAACAACGTGAATAAGTAAAAATGTGGGCAGTGAGAAATTTTGAAAAAATGTGTTAAAAGGGGAGAATGTATAATCTTTGGGAGTGTGAGAGAGATCTTCTTCCAACATCAAGGAATAATAAAAAAGGGTTAATTGTTGATTTCATCAAGGCATTTAGATTGTGAACAAAAAAAAGTGATCCTATTTTTTGATATTTTTTAGATCTAGATAACCAATCGTCAGAAAGAAATAAGTGATTCTAATCCAACTTAGATCCAAAATTTTATTCATGAAAATCTTATTTGTCGGTATGTTATTAAAACAAACATATATAAAAAAGTTATTGTTGGTCCCAATGAAACCAAAAAGGGGGGATTGAATTGGTTTCACTTCACTCAATGATTTTTCTCCACTAAAATCACTCTAAAATGTTATGACCAAATAACATGCAATATGCAAATGTAAATGCAAAAATAAAGAGAAGAAATAGAGAGATCAAGCTCGATTTATAGTGGTTTAGTCTAGTACCTATGTCCACTCTTCCAGCTCAGCAAGCCAGGATCCAACGAAAACTAGTTTCCACTATGAACAAAGAGAGTTATAGACACATGTACATGGTTTCAATGTTGACAATCTGCACCTTCCTTCTTGAAGATGTCTTAATCTAACACCTACCAAAATCTAACTCTCTCACACCTAGTCTATAAACCCAAGAGAATGTTCCCAACACTCCCCTTAGACTTGTGAGACTATACAAATACAAAGTCAAAAAATACAGAACTGAATCAACTCAGTCGATAGCAGAAAAATACAACAGAAAGTATAATCGAGTAGAGGTTTTTGGGGAATGTTTTCTCTCAATTAAAATCTCAAATGAAGTCTGTAAAAGTTTCTCAAAAAATTCTAAATATATCTCTCTGAAATCAACTTCGAGTTTCACTTGAATTTCTGCTCTATCGAATTGAAATCATCCTCCCAAAAGCACTTCAGAACCAGCACTTGACTGTTTCAGATTCTAGATTTCAACATTCTGTTCTAAGCTTGTAAAACAGAATTTTACTACTGTAACTTCTTTGAGATACTATCCAACAATAGCCTTAAGATGTGGAGAAATCAAAATTCCAAAAACTTAGGAGATAGAGAAGATATATGTGCTCAAAGATCTCCTAAAAATCTACTTGACTTTCGGAGAAAGTTGAAGTCAAATTCTAAACTTAATTTTACCTCCAGTAAATGTCTGATCTGAGTTTGAATTTGAATCACCCATTAGGATAGGTTTCATGGTTAAGTACAGCTCTCAATCTGTACTTAATATGTTGAGCTAGGCCTTAAAAATTACAGTAGTTCGAAACTTGTCTAAAACCCTGTTGCTTCTACCCAAACATACTACTTCTACTCTGTTTTGCTTCTACCTTGCTTTTGTGTTAGTATTCTCTAACCAATTGTATAAATTTATATATATAATCTTGCATTATATATTCTAAATATCTGCACACTTGATAAATTTGTTAGTAACACTTGTAGGATTTTGTTATCATTAAAATATTAGAGTTCGATAATAATTTTCCTAACAATCTCCCCCTTTTTTATGACAACAAAACCTTAAATAAAATGAAAAATGATATGCTCAACATACTCAACAAAAATGTACAGAAGAGCACAACAATATGCAAGCATATTACATTCAGCACAATATACAATCATATTACTTTCTCTCACTCAATTCATGAGAACATAAATAATATGTAAAAACAGTCATGAATCTGAGTTATCTCCCCCTTAATATTTGCTCATTTGCAAATTTTATTATATTTCCCCCTTTTTGTTTCATCAAAAACAAATAACATAATATGAAGAAGACAAAAAGAATGCAAAAGGAAGATAAAGATGTCATTAGAGAAGATCAAAGATAAACTGAGAATGAAAAGCTGCTAATTAGAAAATAGATAGTTGCAAACTGTCTACAAACATAGATTTAACGATCTGAAAATTCCTGAAGTAGAATAGCTAAGTCTTTTCACACTAATTGAAGCATATTCATACATTGATCAACTTTCCCTTCTAGAACATTGATTCTATCCTTTAGTCCACTAACCCATGTTGGTTTGTCTGTGGAATGATGCACAGGATGTGCAGTTGTCTTCCTTCTCTTCTTAGAAGACTCTCCCATTTCATGTCTTGTTCTAGGTAATTCAGAATCTCTTTGTTCATTTAAGTCCTATTCAAGACCAGCTTCTATTCCACCTACTTCATCTAATTTGTCTTGCCAAATTTTGCCATCTCTATGTTTCCAAATCTTGTCATCAGATATTGTGATACTCATATGATTAATGCAAGAGTCACCAAGTGTAAGAATAGTTTCAGCTACTTCTTTAAATTCAGAAAAATCAAATCCCTTGTATTCCAAAAGATTTAATAACACATTGCTATAAAGCCTCATAGTCACATTTCTTCTAATGTGAGACATAAAAATTTCAATCAAATCTAAATCTTTATCCAAAATCATGACAGCAATAATCTTGGCATCTTCAACAGTCACAGTAGTCATACTTCCATTCCTTGGTATAACGCACAGAGTCACAATTTTGTGAATGATTCTAACTAACAGAGGAAAATCTTTACAGTACATATACTTATTTTCAGTATCATCTTTGCCACCAAGTAGGTTATATAAATCTTTCTTGCTCAGATTTGATAAAGAAGTATCTGCAGTCCTTTTCAGTTTTAAGCAAGCAGATATGTCATCTTTAGATATAATAACTGAATGACCTTCAATCTTTGTCACCAAATTGTCTACATTTTTAGTATCTAAATTTTTGTAAAAATCAAAGGATTATCTTCTTCCAATATTTTTGTAGACCAGCACATAAACTAACACAACTAATTCCTTCAAGAAACTTTCGGATTTCTAACCTATTTTCTTCAAAAAAAATTAAAATCAACAATTCTCGAAGGTAGAACATTTACCTTTAGAGCACGATTGCTTACTGAAGTAATCTTGATTCTTGATGATTCTTTCTTTGGAGGAATTTGAATTTCAAGAGATGAAGAACTTTTGGGTGATGAAGATTTTAACCTAGGTTCGGAATCTCCACTCTCGAATGAACTTCCATCATCTAATTCGACATGAGATACAGTAGGATTTGGGGTTTTTTTGTTAGCAATGCGTTGGTATTTTCCACGAACCATATCGATTTTGGAGATTAGATCTAAAAGTTTTGGGATTTCTTGACCTAGAGTTTTCACGAAAAGGGAGAGAGAGGGTTCTGTTCGTAGAAAAGATAATGAGAGTTTTAAAATTTTGGGGATTTTTTTTTATTGTATAAAACTACTGTTATGTTTCTATAGTTACTTCTATAAAACTTTAATTTTTTCATTCTCTTCTTTTAAAAAGGAAAACACACTCCGATTTCATTTCTAATAAATTCAAATCTTTCTCTATCTAGAGGTTTTGTAAAAATATCTGACAATTAATTTTTTGTATCAACATATTTTATAACAACATCTCCGTTTAGAACATGATCTCTTATAAAATAATATCTAACTTCTATATGTTTAGATCGAGAATGATTTATGTGATTTTTTGTTAGACATATAGGACTTGTATTATCACATGTCATCAAAATATTTTTATAATGTAGCTCATAGTCTTTTCATTATTGTTTCAACCATAAGATTTGAGTACAACAATTTCCTATTAACACATATTCTGACTCGGCCATAGATAAAGCAACTAAATTTTACTTTTTGGATACCCAACTTACAATTATATTTCCCAAAAATTGACAAGTACCTGAGGTACTTTTTCGATCAATTTTGCATCCGGCATAGTTAGCATCTGAATATCCAATCAATTCAAAATTTGAATTTCTTGGATACCAAATTCCTATATTATAAGTACATGCTACATATTTCAAAATTCTCTTAGTAGTTTTTAAATGAGATTCCTTAAATTTACTTTGAAATCTAACACATAAACAAACACTGTACAAAATATCTGGACATGAAACGGTTAGATATAACAAAAATTTATCATGTTTCTATAGAATTTTTCATCTACATCTTTTCATTTTTCATCAAAATCTAACTTAATGGAGATCGACATTGAAGTACTAGCATTTTTTGAGTTTTTCATTCCAAATTTCTTTATTAACTCTTTTGCATATTTTTCTTAATTTATGAAAATTCTTTCGGGTATTTATTTTATTTGTAATCCTAAAAAGAAATTCAATTCATCCATCATAGACATTTCAAATTCACTTTTCATCATATTACTAAAATCATCACATAAGCATTCATTTGTAGCACCAAAAATAATATCATCAATATAAATTTGAACAATCAAAATATCATTATTGACTTATTTTATAAACAAGGTAGTATCAACATTTACTTTCTTAAAATTATTCTTCACAAGAAAATCACTTAATCTATCATACCATACTCTAAGTGCTTGTTTTAAACCATACAATGTCTTTTCTAATATATAAACATAATCTTCTTTATTAGGTTCTTCAAATCCAGGGAGTTGACTAACATAAACTTCTTCTTTTATATATCCATTCAAAAATGCACTTTTTACATCCATTTGACATAATTTAAAATTTTTAAAACATATATAGGTTAAAAGTAATCTAATTGCTTCTAACCTAGCTACTGGTGCAAATATTTCATCGTAGTTAATTCTTTCTTCTTGTGAATATCCTTTTGCTATCAATCTAGCTTATTTCTTACAATATTTTCATTTTCATCCATTTTGTTTTTAAAGACCTATTTTGTTCTTATTATTGTCTTATCATTTGGTTTAGAAACTAATGACCACACATTATTTCTTTCAAATTGATTTAATTCATCTTACATTCATTCTATCCAACTTTCATCTTTAAGAGCTCTTCTATACTCTTTGGTTCTATATGAGATAAAAGTACAAATTGATTTTTTATATTTCTATAACTTGATTTTGTTCTTATGTCTTCATCTATATCATCAATAACATCTTGTTATAAGTGACTAGATAAAAATTTCTAACTTTTTATGACTTCATTTCTATGTTCTTTTTAATTCGAACTTTGTTATTGTTATTATTTTCATGAGAGAGTTCATTTATCTTAATAGAGGCACCATTATCCTCATCTTCTAAATTTTAAAAATCATTCTCATGAAATTTTATATTAATAGTTTATTCAACAACTTTAGATTTTTTATTGAAAACTCTATATGTTTTACTATTCAATGAATAACTTAGAAATATTCATTATATTGCTTTTTCATCAAATTTACTTATTGTGTTCAAATTATTTTTCAAAATATAACATGAGAATCCAAATATATGAAAGTAAGATACATTAGGTTTCCTTTCTTTAAACAATTCATAAGGAGTTTTCTCAGTCATGGGTTTAAGATATACTCTATTTATTATGTAACAAGGTGTAGAAACGGTCTCGATCCAAAAATATTTTCCTATACCACTTTCATTTAACATTGTTCTAGTCATTTTTTGAATTGTCCTATTTTTTCTTTTAACCACTCCATTTTGTTGGGGCGTATAGGGTGCAGAAAATTTTTGATTTATTTCTTTCTTATTACAATATTCTAGAATTTCTATGTTATCAAATTCTCTACCATGATCCGTTCTTAATCCAACTATTGTTAGATATTTTTCATTTTGTATTTTCTTAGCCAAGATTTGAATGACTCAAATACACTATTTTTATTAGCTAAAGATAAAATCCATATAAATATAGAAAAATCATCCACAATTACAAGACCATATTTATTTCTACATAAGTTTTGAGTTCTAATAGGTCCAAACAAATCCATATGTAAAATTTCTAATGACCTAAATGTTGAAATGTAATCCTTATTTTTAAATGATAATTTTATTTGTTTATTTAGTGAGCATGCATTACAATTTATGTGTTCTTTTAAAATTATTTTTTGTAAACCTCTTATTAAATTTTTTTTAAGACAATTTCTAATTGTTTAAAGTTCACATGACCTAATTTTTTATGCCATGCATAAATGTCATTTTCTATGGATATCAAACAATTTTCTTTTAGACTATTTAAGAATTTTGAGTTTACTATATATACATTTCTAAATCTAATTCCTTCAAATATTTTTTCTTAAGTTATACAATCAAAAACTATGAATTTATTTTTCTTAAAATGCATATCATATCCCAAATCACATAACTGACTAACACTTAATAGATTATGCATTAACCTATCAACAAATAAAACATTTCTTATAGAAGTAGAGTTAATGCCAATGGTATATTTACCGATAATTTTTCCTTTTTATTGTCTCCAAAAGTCATCATTCCATGTTCATTCTTTACTAATTCTTTGAACAATGAGGCGTCACCCGTCATATGTCTTGAACAACCGCTATCAACATACCATTTTCCTTTTGTTTTAGCCTCATGTTCCTGCACAATTTAAAAAAGCGGATCATATGTTCTTAAGAACCCAAACTAGCTTGAATCCTTTAGATAACAAGTTTGTAATAGGAGTAAATTTTTCTTTAATATAACTAAGTTTGTTTAAATAGCAAAATTTAGTAATATGTCCTACTTTATGACAATAACAAGTGAAAGTATTTTTCTTTTTCTGAAAGTTATTCAAATATTTGTATTTAACTTGTGAAAAATCAGATTGTTTATGTCCTGTTGAGTTTTTGAAATTTCTATTAAAACTGGTAGGATAATAACTTCTTCTATCCCTATACACTGTGCTTCTATGACCACCGCTTCTACCTCTAATTTCTGCAGTCTTAAACTTTCTATTTTCTGTATTTTTTACTACACTAACAAATATAATTTTATTGACTTGTGATTAAGATATACTTTCAGAGTTATATCTTAAACCATTCTTAGAAGAGTCATGTCTTTGAATTGTAAGAAACCTAGTTAGTTTTTGATCACTTTTATTGAACTTTTGAAATGTATTTTTAATGGACATGTATAATTCATCTATTCTAGTTTTCAGCAAATATACTTCATTATTCATTGCAGAATTTCCAATTTTATAACTTCATTTTCAGACTTCATCTCTTCTATCTCAAATTTCAGATTTTTATTTTTAGAATTCAACACTTTGTTTGTCTATTTTAGAAGATATTTTTCATGTTCTAAGTCTAGTATCCTGTATTTAAACTCTGAAATCAGCTTTAGTAAGTCATTTTCATCAGAAATAACATTTTCAAGATTTTCAGAATCAGATTTCACCTGTGAATCAGCCATCAGACAGATGTTTGCCTCATCAGAGTTTTTTGAATTTTCTGAGTCAGACTCTAAATCTGATTCTTTCAAGTCATTCCAAGTAGTCATCAATGTTTTTCCCTTTTTCTGGAATTTCTGGATTTTCTTCAAGAGAACTGGACACTCAAATTTGATGTGTCCTAATTTTTTACACTCATAACACATAACCTCTTCTTTGTCTTTCTTTTAATCCTTATACTTGCTGAACTTTCTTGCATAAGATTTAGGCTTTGGAAGCACATTAGTTTTTGGTAATTTCATAGAATTTTTACCTTTCCTTCTAAGAGCTCTAGACAATCTTTTAGCTAGAAGATTAACTTCACTATCACTGCATTTATCCTCTGAAGGTTTTTCCTCAGTAGTAAATGCAATGGATTTTTTCTTCCCTTCAGCTTCAGCAAAATGATGCACTTTAGCTTCATATGTCATCAGCTTCTCTCTTAATTCGTTCAAGGAGAGTTTTGACATATCTTGAGCCTTCTCAATGGCATCTTTTTAGTATTCCAAATTCTGGACAGAATTCTCAAAATTTTTTTTGATAAGATCAGTGTCCGAGAAGGGTTTTCCAAGAGACTCCAGTTCATTTGCGATGGATGTGAATCTGTTGAACAGATCCTTTACTTGTTCTCCTGGCTGAAATTTAAACAGCTCATATTCCTGCATAAGAAGGTTGATTCTGGTGCCTTCATAGGTGACATAAAGTTTGTCCCATATCTCTTTGGTTGTGGAACAAGAAGAAACCAAGTTAAATTCTGTAGGAGAAATTACAAATAACAGCAGATGTTTTGCTCAAAAGTTTATGGGCATTTTCTTCTTGTCATCATCAGTCACTATAGTGGTTTTTACATCTAAGTTTTCTTAAGAAATCACTTCTCAAATTTCATAATCCGTGGCTTGAATAAAGATCTCTAGTCTACATTTCCAATGAGGAAAATTGACTCCATCAAAGTAAGGAGCCCTATTTGTGTATTGGTCAAAAGTGTATGGTGAAGGATTTTTGGCTCAAAAGACAGCACTTTTGTGGAGTTGAGCACTAGCTCTGATACCACTTGTTGGTCCCAATGAAACCAAGAAGAGGGGGTTGAATTGGTTTCACTTCACTCAATGATTTTTCTCCACTAAAATCACTCTAAAATGTTATGATCAAATAACATGCAATATGCAAATGTAAATGCAAAAATAAAGAGAAGGAATAAAGAGATCAAGCCTGATTTATAGTGGTTCGATCTTGTATCTACGTCCACACTTCCAGCTATGCAAGTCAAGATTCTGCGATAGTTAGTTTCCACTATGAACAAAGAGAGTTATAGACACATGTATATGGTTTCAATGTTGACAATCTGCACATTTCTCCTTGAAGATGTCTTAGTCCAACACCTACCAAAGTCTAACTCTCTCACACTTAGCCTATCAATCTAAGAGAATGTTTCTAACACTTCCCTTAGACTTGTGAGACTATACAAATACAAAATCAGAAAATACAGAACTGAATCAACTCAGTTGATGACAGAAAAATGTGACAGAAAGTATGATCGAGTAGAGGTTTTTGGGGTCTGTTTTCTCTCAATTAAAATCTCAAATGAAGTCTATAAAAGTTTTTCATAAAAGTCTGAATATATCTATTTGAAATCAATTTCGAGTTTTACTTGAATTTCTGCTCTATCGAATTGAAATCATCCTCCCAAAAGCACTTCAGAACCAGCACTTGACTATTTCAGATCCTAGATTTCAGCATTCTATTCTGAGCTTGTAAAACAGAATTTTACTACTGTAACTTCTTTGAGATACAGTCCAACAATAGCCTTAGGATGTGGAGAAATCAAAATTCAAAAAACTTAGGAGATGGAGAAGTTATATGTACTCAAAGATCTCCTAAAAACCTGCCTGACTTTTAGAGAAAGTTGAAGTCAAATTCTGAACTTGATTTTACCTCCAGTAAATGTCTGATATGAGTTTGAATTTGAATCACCCATTAGGATAGACTTTATGGTTAAGTATAGCTCCCAATCTGTACTTAACATGCTGAGCTAGACCTTAAAAATTATAGCAGTTCGAAATTTGTCTGAAACTCTGTTGTTTCTATCCAAACATACTGCTTTTACTCTGTTTTGCTTTTACCCTGCTTTTGTGTTAGTATTCTCTAACTAATTGTATAAATTTATATTTATATAAACTTACATTACATATTCTAAATGCCTGCACACTTGATAAATTTGTTAATAACACTTGTAAGATTTTGTTATCATCAAAATATTAGGATTCGACAACAATTTCCCTAACAGTTATTGTTACAAATATAGGAATAAATCAAATATTTTTAAAATTAAATTAATTATTGATTTATTTTAATATATAATATTTTTAATAATTGATTCGATTTTGATTCATAATATTTTTTAATATTATGTTTCAAACTCAATGTGATATAATAAAAATAAGTTTATTTTGAAAGAAATGATATACCATAAAGGCATCATTGAGCTTTACCTATATTTTTTTGGTCTAAATGGATTTTTTTTACTATCAACCAATATCCGGGTAATCTGATCCAAGTACTATGAGATTTATAAAGAGATTGGTTCTTTTAAATTTTATTTTTTATTCCTATGACTTGAACCCAATATTTATGCTTAAAAAAGTGTAGTTCTATCATTCTCCATATTTACCTTCGATGACCAATCATTCTCTCTCTCTCTCTCTCTCTCTTTAACCTCCACTGCACTCTCCCTTTCTCAATCTCTCTCTCTCTCTCTCTCTCTCTCTCTCTCGTATTCATGGCTTCATGCACCACTTTGTCTCCCCCCAACTATAAAGAAATTTCACGATGTCCATTCAATTCAAGTAAATTTCTAACAAAAATTTTCAAATGAGCCTTGAAAAATCATTCTCTTGCTCTTGAGATTGATCTTTAATTATCAATTTCATTTATTGTTCACTAGAAAACCATCATCAGGACACCACTGCCATTGTAGATGATGATAAGCTTTTGGCCTTCAAATTGATGCTTGATTTTGATTTCTTTCATCACTCTAATCATGTATGAATCTCAAAGTCACCTAATTGAACCTCAATTGATACTCAAATCAGTTGAGGTTTTCATGATCGAAATTTGAGATTCAGGGGATTCATGAATTAAGGGACGAGTGAGAAGGAGATTAAGGAGTGAGTGTAGTAGTGGGAGTGGTGATTTTCACAATGGTAGTGAGATTATCGTTGCCTTCGAAATCATAAGATGAGAGAGAAGAGAGGATGAGAGATTGGAGAAGGGGGAGAGAGAGAGAGAGAGCAGAGGGGAATGTTGCCTCTTAGGAAGAAGATAGAAAGAGGTGACACAGAGATGGATGAAATAGAAGAACCACAGCTTTGTGTTGCCATCGAAGGACTGAGAGAGAGCGTGTGTGTTGAGAAAGGCTAAAGAAAGTGAGAGAGCACGTCTCTTCATAGAAGGAAGAAGGCAGAAGAGACGGAAGAAAAGGGAGAGAAAAAATGGAAAGAGAGTGAGGTGGACAACTAAGGTGGCGTGTATGCATGAGTTAGAGGATGAATGTCCATCCTTAGAACGAAAAATGTAGTGAGTAATGGAGGGAGATGGTGTCTGGGCACAAACCAGTAGTAATAGTCTCTCATTCCCCAATCTCATAAATCGATGTTCAATTTTTATTGTAATAAAAAAAAATAGAGGGAGATGGTTAAAATATAAATTTTCAAAATTGAGGAGAGATTATTAAATTAAAAAAGGTTTAAGGAGTTGTTTTTATTTGACTTTATATTTATAGGGGCAATTTTATAATTTTCTCATTTTTTAAAATAAAAATTAATGGGACCTATGTTCTTTCTTTCGTTAACATAAACTTTTATAATTCAATTTCAAGTGTAAATCAATAAATATAATTACAATTTTCAAGTGGTTATACCTGACAAATAATTGGAGACATCACGATAAAGGATTGCAACCATCTCTCCCCCCCCGGGGAAAAAAAAGTATATGAAATGCGAGAAGACCTAGAGCCTTATGGTAAATTCAGTAGTTCACGGTTTATTAAGATTTGTCCACTTCACAATATTCATAGGATTAAATTTCATGTAAATCTATTTTTAAAAATCCAAATATATCACCATCATTATATATTTTAAATCAATAAAAAACATTTTATAGTTTTTAAAATGAAAAAAAAGATAAATAATATTATAATTTTAAAAAATATTAATTCATCTTATAAATTTTTTGTACTTCTTTTTCTCATTCTTAGATTGCCATTACTGACCTGTACTATATATAAGCATATTCTATATGTTGTATGATATGAAACATATATATAATTCAATTTTTGAGAAGATGTTTGAGGGTTAATTCCCAAATTAGGGTGATTTTGCGCTGAAATCTCGGAAATAGGGCGGTTTTTTTTTTTGTTCCCAAAATAGAGGAAGCGCGATCGAGATCGCGCTTTACAAGAGAAAGCGCGATTCCGGATCGCGCTTTCTGTAAAAACGCGATCCGGAATCGCGCTTTTATTGCCTGAAGGCGCGATTCCGGACCGCGCCTTCTCATTTTTTTTAAAAATTTAATTATGTGAAATTAAATATTAATAGGGGTAAAAAATTAGTTTAAAATTTTTTTAAATAAATAATAAAAGTGACCGTTAATAAAATAAATTTAAGAATAAGTAATAAAAGTGATCTATAAATATGTATTTCACGATAAATAATAAAACAAATTAAATATTATTTAGTTAAATTAGGAAATTTAATGAGAAAAAATCTACTTAATATTTTAAAAAGTGTAAAACAATTAAGATTAGAACAATCTTTGAAAAAATTGTTCTAAAATAAATTTAAATTAGTAATTGTTAATTAAATAGGGGCAAAATTTTAAAAATTTAGTAAGAAAGGTAAAATAAGTTGTTTTTTTGTGTTTTTTTTTTTTTGTGAGGAAAAAATAGTTATGAAACATTATAATTTTAATTAATATAAATAAGGGAAAAAGAAATATGAATCAATAATATTAAAAAATATAAGATATAATAATATTAAAAATAATGAAAAGGAAAATATGGAAAACTTAAAAAGTAATTAAAGAAGTGAAAATGAAGTGTTAATTTAAAAAGAAAATATATAAGTAATAAAAAACAATTTGAAATTTTATAAGTAAAGAAGAAAATACAATGGAAAAATATTTTAAAAAAAAGTTAATAAATAATTTAAAAAATAAAGAATGTTAAGAAATAATGAAGAAACTTGTGAATAAGAAGAAATTAAATATTAACCAAGAATTAATAAAAATATTTATTTAATGTTTCGATAAATTTTCAGAATGAAATATAGAAACAATTAATTGAAAAATTATTAATAAAATAAGAAAAATTTACTCAATAAAATCAGAAGTGAAAAAATGATTAATTAAAAATTAAAATATATAATAAATAAAAAGTAATGATGTAGGATGGTCATGAAAATTTTTTTTTAATATTAAATTTGTAACAATAAATATCGCTTGATACATAAATTTGTAATATTATTTGTTAAATTAAAAAAATGTTTAAAATAAATCAAAAATATAAATTTTAATATGAAAAAGGAAGAGAAATAATAAATTAAGACGAATTAAGCGTCTTAGTTCTGAAAATTAAATATTATTTGTTAAACGTCTCTTATTTTTTTACAGTTGCAGTGTATAAAATTTTGAGTTTATTTTGTTCTCTCTATAATGTGCGAATTTTGTAGAAAATTTAAGAGTATTGTAAATCTGGTAGTTGGTAAATAAAATGATCTTTATACCACTGTCGCAAACGGAAAGAATAAATATTTGTAATTATGTTATAAGTAGCCAACTTTGACCGGTCATGACTAATTCATATTGTTGATATCAAATGTAATAAAGAAGGGGGGTTGAATTGATTGTATCCAATATCAACACCAATTTCACAAGTGGACACATCATTACTACCAAACCTATTTCGCAGGTCAAGAAATGTTCAATTATACAATGACAAATTGCATAACATGCTTCTACTCGATTTATTCAGGTGAACAAGTTTCAAGACAGCGTGGGCATTCAATTGTGAGCAATATTTTACATTTAATAAACTAATTAGATCAAATACACAATCTTCAAAATGATAACTAAGTACCACAGGGAGGACGGCCAGCATTTCTAGGTGGCTGACGTCTAGTGGGAACACGACCGGGCCTACGACCTGGAGGTGGGGGTGGAGCTAGACTGTACGATGGACCCTCTTCGGTGCTGCCGAATACAACACCTGCGGGGCCAATATCCTGCGAATAAGTACGACGACGTCGTTCATGAATACTACGTCGTGGTGGTTCAGTCAGAGGAACATCATCATGATCTGCATAAACTGGAGTATATACAGGAGTGGGAAACGAAAAAGAAGATGCTATCGGTGTCTCACACGCGCCTTCGTAGTCCCCTCCATGACCTGATCTTGACGACATTGCCTCTTCATAATGAGCCGCATGACCAGATGTGGATGCGATATCTGGCCTTGGCCGATACCTCTCTGACTGTGTAGATGTGTCAGGATAATAACCCTCAGGTGGAGTACTACCAAACATCTGGATAGAATCTAATGCTAAATCTCTAATGTAGCGAGTTCTGTAATCACACCCCTCGACAGCAAGCATGTCGGACGATACGAGGTGGATGTGACACTACATATGATATGGATGTAAGAAACTAATTATTGAAAATACATTAAATGACATGTAGTTCAAATTGTAGATAAGATGTTACTTACGAGTGATTCTATATGTGTTCCCATCGGGTGATAACCCTGTCGAGGGCGATGTTCAGGATTGGAAATATATAGACGTGTTATTCGATGAAACCATGTCATGTAATCTACTGTGGTCGTCGAAGAACCATAGCACTCATACCCCTGGACCACATGATATCGCCGATTTTGCCACAAATCCAAATAAACCCTATGCGCAATCCTCCAGTCTCTACGACTTCTCCCACGTCGATCAATACGATGGAGATCCCGATTGGTATCGACGGGTGAAGGAATACCCTGCTGTAAACCGAACTGTCTCATTACCCTTTGAGGGTAATGAAACTCAACAACCTCGAAACATATCAGCGGTACGGAGGCACGCCATATTTCAGATCCGTTGAGACAATATGGAGGCAATGATTGGATATCAGAATCGGAATACGGCATCCATACAAACTAGAGAAGAAAACTGATGCGTTACTTATATATATCATAGCCGAAAAAATTATAACTAAGAATAGGATGGTGAACTTTACATCAGAAGATCTCATATGATCAAGTTGGTCACGATATGTGCGAAGAACATATCGTCCTGTGGTAACAAAACTTCGAGGAACATCCCATCTGTGCACGAAAATATAACGAAGTTATAGTTATGAAAGCAAAGGTAAGGAAAACGGTAAAATAAACATATTAAGGTAGTGATTATAACAAACTGAGATCCACGTGGTCCGGCCGGCATATTGAAATCAGTGGGCGCGGGATCGACAGCTTGCCGTCGAATCGGAGTAAACATAGGTATTCTCTCCCATGCCCAAAGCTAGTAAAAACAAATAAATAGTTAACATTGCTCAATATAGGTTTTCAAATTTGAAACGTACTATTATTAACAAAACTACCTGAAGCAATAATAATGGACCAGAAATCTGATTGACTCCTTCGACAGAGGCTCGACACATAGTTCTGTACAGCGTAGCAAGTACAGCACTACCCCAACTATATGTACCAGCACAGTCAAGATCTCGCAGAAGCTCCAAATACAATAGTTTAACCTTCGATCCAGACTTATCTCCCAATAATGTACCAAATAGCTGCATAATCCATCCTCGTGCATGATACTCAACCCAAATCTGTTCTGAATCATCATTCAATGGATGTGAGTTTAGAAACTGCGTTATAGCATTTAATTTGAGTCGATCGCCATCGAAATCATTCGGACTAGGGATGAAACCCAGGAGATCATGACAGACATCCTGCCAGTCAGCAATTGGAAGTGTCAAGTCTATTCCTGTTACAGGCTCTCCATCGATTGGCAAACCGAAGAGAATTGAGACATCCTGAAGGGTAATCGTTGCCTCACCAACAGGTAGATGAAAGGTGTGGGTCTCCTGTCTCCATCGCTCCACCAATGTTGTTATGAGTGCGTGGTCGTACACTATGTGGCCACATCTATAAATGCCATAAAAACTGACGCGTAACAGGATCATCTGAACCCTTAAATCCAGAGGTTTCGCACTCCAAAATCCATTATCGGCACGTCGGATCATCAATGGGGTGTCCGAAGCTGAGTTCCAAATAGTCTCAGATCGGTGTGTCGATTGCAATGTTAGTACTGTAGGGTCACGAGGTCCAGGGACAAACTCTGGGATTGGATAAGCCATATCGCAAACGAAAATCTGTTACATTAAAAACATCATAAGAGAGAACTAGCAATATACTTTAAAATGTACAATGTAGGAAATAAACATAATACATAACATTTTCCTATCTGCCACGTCGCGCCCTCTCTTCCAAACGAGCCATATTTGGGCAATGATTACGGTTATGCCCGTATTCGCCACATGCCTTACAACGCTGCGTTCTTCTTCTATCCATTTCATTACGGATCCGCGTGCTACGTGGCCTTCCTGCTTGATGATTTAAACGTGAATTATTTGCCGAGAGAGAGAACGGACTAGGGGGCCAATAGTCATAGTGACCAAGTGGATAAAACTGAGAAGCGTAGGTCAAAAGCATGACTTCACATGTGTGCAATCAACAAGAGTCAGCAACTGAATTCCCATGTCTTCACATACTCTCCACATGTGTGAGCACGGAAGCTTGTATATTGTATACTTTCCACAACTACATGATGGGCCATCCATACGCACTGTATGCTCGTTTTCACCCCTGCCTCCGTGAATATTGGTGCAGATCTCATATATCCCAGTGCGTCTGTTAAAAGTTGTAAACCGATGATATCTACCTTTATGCTCATTTCTCAACAATCTATCCGTCACCACCGGAGGCCATGTTTTCCCATCCTGTATAAACTTTGCAGCTTCATTTCGATTTTTATTAAAAAATTTTACCATACGGTACAATGTTGCCTTGACACATGCAGTGATAGGAAGCTTCCTTTCCCCTTTAAGAACCCCATTAAATGCTTCGGATCTATTGGTTGTCATGTTGCCCCAACGTCGTCCCCCATCATGACACAATGTCCACTTTTCAAGCGGAATTTGCATCAACCACCGATATGCTGGGTCACTCAGCTGTCTAATTTCACACATCACCGCCTCGAACTTTCTAATCTGTCGTTGCTCTACGGCCTTATGCATCATGTCCGTTAGCGGTTTATTTTTGAAGTGTTTGCTAAAATTGGCTTCAACATGCCTCAAACACAATCGGTGGTACACAAATGGCGGTTGCAAGTGAGGATTCCTCTCAATAGATCGCATTATTCCGGCAGCCCTATCGGAGATCAAACACATTCCCTGACGATCACCAATGATATGCAATCTTAGATTCTCCAAAAACCATGACCAATTAAGCACACTCTCCTCATCAAGAATTGCGAAGCACAAAGGAAGTATGTGATTAGCAGCATCCGTACCAACAGCAATAAGAATTTTCTCTTTGTACTTCCCATATTGAAACGTACCGTCAATGCTGATCACTGGTTTGCAATGATGAAAAGCATCGATGCATGGTTTGAAGGCCCAAAAAACTGATTGAAACACTTTATCAGATAAACCAGCCTGTTCAATTACCTTCCACTCAACGATAGTTCCGGGATTGCTCCTTTGCAATGCTAACATAAATTGGGGCAACAACGTATATGATGTTTCCCAATTCCCATAAACCATCTCTACAGATTTCTTCCGCCCCAACCAGGCCTTCTTGTAGGACATGTTTACTCCAAAACTTCTCATCTCCTCAACAACATCACAGACCTTATAATCCACATTCTCTTTTATATGGCTTCGGATCAAACGACCCACCATTTTAGAGTCGAGATTGGGGTGATCCGCTACAGGGATCGTTGGGAAGCAAGTGTGTTTAGAATGCAACCTTGTAATTTCCCAAAATCCATGACTCTTTTTTAGCTTTGCTCTTACACGCCACAAACAGTTTTGCTCTTCATACAGTGAACACCGCACATACCAAATGCTTGTGTTACTCTCGTGGACCTTGAAAAACCTATCCATACGCATAGAGTAGCACTTCACTGCGTGTTGAACCCCATCTTTGGATTTGAATACCATGCCCACTTCTAACTCCGAAGTATGATCATTATCTCAGTTTGGACGGTTATAGTCATTGTAATCATCGACCATTATATTTCCTTTCCCCATATTAAATAGAAATGGAATTTCTTCATCCTCATCTCCATCTTCCTCCCCTATTTAATTCACTCCATCGCTGCCACTCTCATAATCATGAATGTCTACATCAGAATCACTATCTGTAGCATCAATGAAAGCTTCAACTGGATCTGCATCCCTGTTACTCTCTTCATAGGGAATGTTCGTACTTCGGTCTTCGTACCCATGGGGTCGACTGCTACTTGGCTCCCCGCATTCATTCGCGTTGTTTCGCGTTATATTATATTCGGGGGTCGTCAAACCAACATCATTTGCTAGAAATGCCTCATACTGGAGCCACTGATCTCCCATATGAATTCGTAAACCCTCAGTCATCAAGTGTGTGTATGACCCTACATTGCTTCCACCACCGAAATCTTGCCTATGGTCAACAAAATTTTGTCTATCAAATGAGGATTCTGGAATGTAAGACTCATTCTCTACCGCCCTACTTGAGCAACCCAAACTTGATTGGCCTACACTTGTATTCACAATAGACTCCACCTCTATGAATAGTTCAACAGATGACAAATGAGGAAAACTTTTTGGGAGTGTTAATACGTCTGGTAAAAAATCATCATCCTCTACTGGTATAGTTGTATATGTCACTCCTTGACCGTGATTCCAAAGTGGATACCTACACAACACTTTCAACCTAAATTTCGTAGCATCAAAACCAGTTTTCCGATACAAAACTTCAAATAATTGATTCCATCTTATCGTTCTTTCAACACCAATGCCCCTTTTCGGGGGCATACTATACCCATACCCATCTTCACCACAAATAATTTCACCTCCCCAGTAGAGTAGCAGTCTAACACGGTTCTGATTCATCTTTTTTTTTCTAAAACCACAACAATAATATGAATAATTTACAACACTTTTAATATTAATTTCAATTGTTTCAAACTCACATAATTTTTCGTTTTTACCTTATTCACCTAACTATTAGGTCTAAGTACAAATTCACCAAAAATTTTTAATATTACTTTTAATATTAATTTACATTTTATTAAATACTTTTTTATATTTTCCTATTCTTTTCGAATTATATATATTCCGAAAAAATTTTATCACATTATGAAATTATAAGTTACTAATTTCATTTACCAACATATATGGTTTTTTTTTAACCATTTTCAAAAATTAAACATATGTATCTATTTATTTTTTTATATATTTTTATTTACTAACATATATTTAATTTACCAATGTATATGTATATATATATATTTTAACCATTTTCAAAAATTAATAATATAAATTATTAAATTAATTTACTGCATTATACAATATAGGAAAGTGTGTTACTAATTTTTTTAACCATGTTATAATTATTATTATTATTATTATTATTATTATTATTATTATTATTATTATTATTATATATCTATACGATTTTATTTTTTATTAAATATTAAATAAATTTTATATTATATATTTCTCATGCTTATAAAAATATATACCTTAAAAGCTAATATTAACTAATTTTTATATTAAATATTTTTCATACTTATAATAATATAAATCTTAATAAACAATTTTAACCAATTTTAATATGAAAATTTTTTCATACTTTTAAAATTATATATCTTAAAAAACACTATTTAACCATCTTAAAAAACTATATATAACCAATTTTTATATTAACAATATTAACACATTTTAAATATATATAAATTATATATATCTATACAAATTTATTTCTTATAAAATAATTTTAATATTATTATATTTCATTTTATTAATTTCTTTTATTTTAATTTTTCTTATTTCATTTTAGGCATGTTTTACATATTTTAAATATCAAAAAAATTTTATTCTTATACAATATATATCTTAACAAATATTAATATTTAATACTTATTTTTAACATTATTACAAAATATTTCTTACTACTTTACTTTAAAAGCATTAAACATGTTTTTCTATTTAATATTTTTAATAATATTTTTATTTATTTATTTCAAATTCACCTAATATTTACACTAAATATATATATTTATTACAATCTTTGTTTAAACTAAGTTATTTATTTTTTAATTCAAAATATTATATAATATTAATAATTTGAAATATATATGTAATTATTTTAATTATTTTTTCTTTTTAATTAATAATTTTAATTATTTTAACATAATTTTACATTATATTTTTTTTAATAAATATTTACACTTACTCCAAATTATTAATTACCTTAACCTAATATTATATTCATTATTACATTAATTTAACCATATGACCTAATATGATATGAGTTCAATTACCTAATTAGAATTTTTTTTTTTTCACAACCAAAAAACCATTACTTACAGAAAAAAAAAAAAAAACGGACGAGAGCAAACAACAAAGGAGAAAAGCGCAGACCTTCGGAAGTGACGAAGCCTTCGGAAACCTTCACTCCCGCCGCGCCCGCTGCCTGTCCGCCACCCCCGTCACCAGATCCGCGATCGCCGTGAAGCGCCGACGCCTAAAACCTCGCTACAGTTGCTGCCTCGGCGACGGAAACAGAGACTGAGGGAAAGACAGACAGAGCAAGACTGAGAGAGTGAGGGAAAGAGAGAGACAGTGCGACTGAGAGAGAAGAGAGAGATCGCACCTGAGAGAGTGAGGCAGAGAAGACTGAGAGCGCGCCTGAGACTGAGGGATAGAGAGAGAGAGACTGCCACCGGGAAGAGAGAGAGAGACCGTCGTTGAGAGAGAGTGAGGCAGAGAGAGAGAGAGCGACCGGCGCAAATGAAAGACAGAGACACCTTGCGATATAAAGGGCGTGATGGCTTCACGGATCAACAGTCGACCCAACCCCCGTGACCGACAAAAGCTCAGCCAGGCAGAGCGCTGCAGCTTTAGCTGTCTTGAAAGCGCGAGCGCTGATCGCGCTTTCTTAAAAGCGCGAGCGCTGATAGCGTTTTCTAAAAGCGCGATCCGAGATCGCGCTTTTAGAACTCGCGAACGCCAATCGCGAAATCTCTATTCCTGGAATCCCTCCAAAATTCGCCCTATTTCGAAGATTTTGTTCCAAATTAACCATAATTTGGGAATTACCCCGGATGTTTGATTCATACTTAATAATCAAAATTAGATTTTAAAATTAAAAATTTTAAAAATTTATATTTTTATTTAAATTTTAAAAATTCGTAATTTAAAAATTTTATTTTTATTTTATTATTTTAAATAAATTATATAAATTTTAATTTGATTTTTGATTTATTTTAGTAAGCGTCCTTGTATCAAAATCAAGCCGGCCTAGATTAAAGGGTGGGAGGGGATGTCGGAGATTGGACATTGCGCACAATTATTTTTCATATTTTTATTTTCCTTTCTATCACGATGCGCTTCTCTCTCTCTCTCTCTCTCAAGTCTCGACATAATTATTCATATTCTCTGATTTCTTTGCTTTCGACTCTTCGTCTACTCCATTTTAGATCTATCTTTGGCGATTAGTCTACGTGGCACTCGATTATGTGGGACCCACGCGGGTTCTCCATTCCAACTGCACCGAATCACTGTGGATCCCACGCTCTTTTCTCCCTATTCGAGTGCCGCCTCCATCAGTCAATTAAAAGCTATACGCCCTTTCTTAACTCTCGTTTGCTTACCCAAATTCAGGGGAATTTTTTTTTTTTTTTTTTTTTTTTTTTAAAAAACCCTCTTTCCCTCTTTTTTTTTTTTGCACCATAGATAGGTCTTTTTTTAATACTCTTTTTTAAAATTACATAATAAAAAATAAATTTTCTCTAAATAATTATTAAATAAATTAAAATTACAACTCAAACTTAAACTCAATGCTATTAAGAGAACTATTGAATGTACTAATTACTAAATTATATTTATTTTTATTATATATTATAAATTGATAATCGTAATAATAATTAAAAAGAGGACTACTGAATTCCCTCTTTTTAATCACTTTGTTTGTGCTCCTTATAAGATAACTTTTACTTGATAAGAGGAATATAAGAGGCATTATGGTTAAACTCTAAATGAACTTTATATCTTGGTTACACCGGAGAAATAAAAAAATATAAAATGATATAAAAAAATAATAATTTATAAAAAAAAATTAAAACATAGATAAATGTGTATATATAAAAAATATAAGGATTTTTATATAGATATTAATTATTTTATAAAAATAATAGAATAATTATATTTTATAATAAAAATTTAAAATGATCAAATATGTATGTATTAAACATAAGACAAAAATATAAAAATAAAATTTATAAATAAATAAATAAATAATTTATTAAATATGAAAAATGTGTAAATATAGAAAATATAAATATTTTTATGTAAATATTAATTAATTTAATACTTCAAAATATTTTAAAAATAAAAAAACGTTAGTATTTAAAAAATTTCCATGGATCATAGCTTAACTTTTTGATAGAAGAGGAATATGTAAAACAAGGAGAGTCTCACCATCCCATTCCAACGTCCCTTAAAGAGCACAACTCAGACAAACATCCTTCAAGAGCCTTCCTTATTTTCCACAACAATTCTGTTTTTCATGTTTCAACGAATACCAAAACAATTTAGAGGTCAAAAAGGCTTGCCTAACCTATTTGAAGAATACCCTTTTACCAATTTGATGTCTGCTTTTAGAAATTAGAAGAATGAAATCTGTTCAAAACCCTAAATCATTCATGGCAATGGCCAGACATGTGTTGTGATGTGATCTTATAACTAACATTGCCATGACTTTTACTTTTTTATATTACTACTTTTTTGACTTTTCTTTAAGTTAATAAATCAAGAAAAAAGGCTGATTTTCAAGGACTTGTACCCCAAGTTTGAAGAACCCACTCACCATATTACCATGCTTGACAACTTACTCTTGCATTTCTTATTTTTAAACTTTACGTTCTCTTCACTCATAGGCCCAAATCAGATGGTTCAAATTATTTGATGAATTCTTCGTATTTTCATATTTGTATATCATTTTTAAAAATTAAAATTTTTATATTTATATTTATATATTACGTTCAAAAAATTAAATTAATTTTTGTTTTGTCGCTTTCAGTAGCTAACAATATACAATAGTCGACAAATGTGTAATGTCATTGCCATATTAACTTGCAAATTTGTTTGATGAAGTTGCTTGACGCAAGAGAATATGAACTAGGAAATTCATACGGAAAAGGAGAATCTATCTTTGCACACTGCAACAACAACAATAATTATACTAAAAAAGAAAAATGAATGCAATCCAAAGAGAGTTACTCCTTGAAAAATTCAATTTGAATTGAAGTAAATTTAATTAATTTTAATGTAATTATTAAATATTAATGGTTTAAAAAAAATAAAAATTATTCTAAATTAAATTTGTATTATCTCTCTCACAATAAAATAAATAAATAAATAAATAAATAATGATATATTATTGTTTCCTTGGGAACAATAGTTTATGTACTATTAAACATGTGGACACGGTGAGAGCATTATCTTAGATTGATTAAGCACTTTGGACATATATATCACATGAAAAAAAGTACGTCCATTGTTTTGAGAATTGCTCTATGAAATAGCATATGGCTTAATACAGCATGTTTAATGTCATTATGCATCCTTTTGACTATGATACATTCATTATTTGTTTTATGATTTTCTTTTTTTAAAAAAATTCTATGATATATTCATTATAATTGTAATATAACAAATATTATATTGATCCAACTGTGATACACACAGTATTATCTATTTAATGTATGAATTTATCTATATCTTATTATTTTATTAAGTCTAATTTTATTTCTCGATCCAGACCGGTCTGAATTATTTAAAGACCGGATGGAACTACACTTGAATTGGACGACCCGATTGAATCGGCCGGTTTCAAAAATTGATTTTTTTTCCTAATTATGTTTTTGGATCTTGGGAAAAGGTTCTGTGCAAATAGTTTTTTTTTTTCTTTTTTTTTAATCTTCGTACAGTAAGTAGAAAAACTGTCTATTGTTAATTTTGACCCATTTGTTTAAATTTGGTTTATTTTTGAATTATTTTCTTAAAATAGATCTCTCATAATTTGACTATATGTTCTCCAAGAATGGGCATGTAAATTTAATAAATACCCATTAACCTTTATTCTCCAACTCAAAAAGAAAATGAATCAAATTTTTTTAATTACTTATTTATATGAATTTTAAATGAAGAATTGTTCTTTTTCTTGGTAATTTAGTTTATTCCCTCGTACTATCACATAATTTTTATTTTTTCTTTTATTCATGTGCTTTTTTAAAAAATTTTTGAACTGGATACAAATTAAAATTTTACAATTATTTATTTTTTGTTTCGGAATAAAATATTAAATAGGACTTTAAATTCAAGATTTCAAATTAAAAAAAAGAAATTTTAGTATCATTATATTTCAGAATTCTAGATAAAAATTTGTTTTAGAAATATTTAATTTGTTGAATATATTTTAAGATGTACGAATCTTGAATAAAGATGAAAGTAAGTAAAAAAAAAAAACCCTAATTTTTATGATTCACAACTTATTTAAGCTATTTTATTATTTTAAGTATTATTTTATTAAATTTGAACAGTAATTATGATTTGATTTGAGTGTTTTGACCGCCAAAAACAAAAAGCCCAAAGTTTCTTAAACTTGGTGAAGACAGTGAGGCTTGGAAAATGACATCTGGGTTCTTAGATGCGTGTGTAATTAACAAAAGAAAAGGAAAAGGCGGAAGGCTGATTCCAAGCACTCGTCTTGTCTCTATGATCTGGGCACACAGTCCGATCATTTGCGCCTTTTGACTTTTCTTTCTTTTCTTCTACTCAACCCCATTTTTTTTAATTATATTTTATTTTAGTTCCGATGTATGAATTAGTTTTTCTGAATATAATAAATTTGAATTTTAAAAATAATTATTGTTTATTCAGGTATTGTATAAGACAATTAAAAAAAAAAAAATTATAAAAAAGATTAACACTATTTTCTGTGGTCTTGATTGAAATATTTTATATGTAGGGCCAATTAATTAACTTATTAGCGGAATGGGGCAGCTGTTTTAATATTTCTGTGGTATTACACAGCTCATCAAACAGATTTGCTATTGACGCAATGGATAGGTATTTCTCAGGGTCACATTATTCATCACCCTGCAGTCAATACACGAGTGTAAACTCACATCATGGCCTTTTTGGAAAAAGCACTCAGGCCCATATGGTGATTTGGACGGTCTAATGAGCCCCGCAACCAGTAGCTCATTCAATTGGCTTTGTAATTCTGCCAACTTCGGAGGCATTATCCGATATGCCGGTCGTACCGGTGGCTTTTTACCCAGTAGAAGCTCAATCTCATGATCCATTGTTCTTCGTGAGGATGGTAGCCCTTCTGACAGTCTTTCGAGCATCATATCTTAAAATTCATCCGACACGCATTTTTGCACAGTTTTTGAAATGTTTACATTATCTGTTGGTGTTCAGCCCAAATCATGATGGGCTCAAACTTAACCAATCATCCCATTAAGCAACTCTCTTTATGCTCACCAACTAGATCTATCTCGGTAGTCAATTGTTCGATCCAATATTGATCGATATCTAGACTTCCACGGTGTTCGATGATTGTCATTCGATCCACTGAGGTAATATTCGCTTTCCCTAAATTATAGGGACAATCTTACGTAAATGGTAAAAAGACTTACAATCGTAGCCATAACGATCTGGACCTTTCAAACCAATAAGAGTTTGAAATCTTTGAAAATCCTATATCATGATTCTTGTAATCTCAGGGTGCTCTTGTAAAAAAATAGGGTTTCAACACCACGCATGCTTACAAATCTCATACGCTGAGGTTATATAAACATCATTAAACCAACTAGTCAGATACGTTTTCTAGACTTACACATGGCACACAAAAGGCATACAAAATTCTCTTTCAGTTTGTTTCTTTTTTTTCGAAAACCATTCTCTAAGTTGGGTGTTGGAATCTTCTCCCCCAGAATATTTTACGGTAGTCTTTTATAGATCTCATCAATCAAGACCATAAGATTGCCAAGTTATCATGTTCAAGTTAGTAGAACCATTATCTGTGAAGTCAAACCACATCCAACATGTTGGTATCGTTCGTGAAAATAGACTGATAAAACTGGCTCTCACCACCACCTTCTTCCTTTCTCCATTATGGCTTTAGTCAAGAGAAAGAGGCCAATTATTGATTTCGATGATGACGACTTGACGAAAGTCGACACTAATCGATACAATTCGCTAGTCATTACGGTAAGAATCGGATCTTATCTCGTCAAAAGGACTTTCATAGATCAAGGAGCAGACTACGACATCCTCTTTTGGGATGCCTTTCGACAAATGGATTTTGTCCTATCTGATCTCCAACCTTTTGACCAGTTAATTAAAGGATTCGCCGGTGAATGTATATATCGAGAAGGCATCATCTCACTCATCGTAACTCTATAAATACCCCTCACCATGATGTTGCCAAGACCACTTTTTACAAAGTAAAACTTCAATCTCCCTATAATACCATGATAGGTTACCCTAGCCTGAATAGTTTCAAAGCATTATCAAGTGCTAGACACATGAAGTCAAATTTAGGACACCCTTGGGGGTCGTAACACTCTACGGTGACCCCGATCCATCAATCATCCCTGTAGCAGGAGAAGAAAAAGAAGTCCTAGTAGTAGACACTATAGAATTCAAAGACGAAACGAGCAACAATTTAAACCTCAACCTAAAGAGGAAATAATTGATGTCCCAATCACGGACACACTTGGTCAAATTGTCCAAATCAGGTCCTATCTGCTAATATCCCTTCAAAAGGCAATTGTGGATTGCCTGCGACGTCATTCAAAAGTTTTTGCATGGTCCCCCGAAAATATGCCAGGTATACTTTCCTTAGTTATGATTCACAAATTAATTGTAGATGCCAGTCGCAAGTCAGTTAAACAGAAAAAAGGGTATTCGTGCTAGAATACCAACGTGCTATACAAGAAGTCCAGGAGCTCCTAGCAGTAGGGTTCATTCGAGAAGTAGAATATCTTGAATGGTTGACGAATGTAGTCATGGTAAAGAAGGTGAACGACAAGTGGAGAATGTATGTGGACTTCACCGATCTTAGTAAGGTGCGTCCAAAGGATAGTTACCGGCTCCCCAATATTGACAAATTGGTGGACAATTCATCAGTTCATCAACTCTTGAGTTTTATGGATGCCTACTTTGGTTAAATTAGGTAAGTATGGCTTCAAAAGATGCGGAGAAAACTAGCTTCATTATAGAGTTTGGTACCTATTATTATAAGGTCATGTCGTTTGGCCTTAAGAATGTCAAGACAACCTTCCAACGTTTGGTTAATAAGGTTTTTAGTGAACAATTTGGCAGAAACATGGTGATTATGTCAATAACATGCTCGTTAAAAGTACTAATGCCGAAGACCACGTCGTGGACCTAGAAGAGACATTCCAAATGTTAGAGTGCTATAACATGAGGTTGAATCCAGTGAAGTGCACTTTTGGAATCACATTTGAGAAATTTTTGGGTTTTCTGATTACCAATTGAGGAATCAAGGTGAATTTAGAGAAGATTCAAGCCATACTAAACATAACACCACCAAGGACGGTGTACTATGTCAGTCGCATACTCCACAAGTCTGAGGTTAACTATCAACACATAATGAAAATAGTTTTTACCCTAGTCATCACCGCCAGACGTCTCCGGCCGTACTTCCAATCTCACACCATTGTGGTGCTGACCAACCAATCACTAAAGCAGATTCTACAGAAGATAGACATTTCGGGTCAACTCAATAAATGGAGCATCGAACTAGGTGAATTCAATATTGAATACCAGTTGAGGCTAGCTATCAAATGCCAGACCCCCACAAACTTTATCCTCGAGTGCACGATCCTAACACCCACCGATGACCAAGAAGAATACTCATAACCCGAATAGACTCTTCATAAGGATGAGTTATCTAACTCTTCAAGAAACGGAGCTAGACTCATTCTAATGGGACTAGACAATTTCAAAGCTACGTATGCTCTTCATTTTGACTTCCAAGCAACCAACAATTAGGTCGAATACGAAACTCTTCTGATTGGATTGTGGATCGCAGCATCACTAGGAGCCCAACATATACGGGTCTTTACTGACAGCTAGCTGGTCATTACGCAGATTAAAGACGTCTATGAAAATAAAGAGCCAACGATGGCAAAGTATCTATCTAAGATACGCGAAGCAATGAACAAATTTGACAGGGTGAACATACAACAGATCTCTTGATTAGAGAACGTGCGGGCCGATACACTCTCAAAACTAGCCAGCTTAGATTTAGTAATGATTAATCGAACAGTTTATATAGAGAGCCTACCATAACCAAGTATTGAAGAGCTCGAATGAGCCTTATCGATAAATAGTTCTTCGAGTTGGAAAGACCCCATAGAGGTCTATCTGAAGCATGATCAGTTACCGAGCTTACCCTCCGAAACTACCAAGTTGAGGCACAACGCTGCCCATTATGCTATCATCAATGAAGATCTCTATAAGAAGTCCTACACCTATCCGGATTTGAAGTGCCCAAAGGAAAGGGACTACGTACTTCGAGAAATCTATAATGAGATATGTAGTAACTACTTAGGCACTCAAAATCTGACGAAGAAAACTCTTTGACAAGGGTACTACTAGCTTACCTTGAAGAGCGATGTAGATAATTATGTCAAAAGATAAGACAAATGCTAGTTCTTCTCTTTGGTACCATGCCAGACTCCACCGAGCTTTGCCCGATAGCTAGCCGTGGCTATTTACCTAATGGGGAATGGATATCTTAGAACCGTTCCCTCTAGCCACTAGAAAATAAAAGTTCCTAGTTGTAGTGATTGATTATTTTACCAAATGGATAGAAGTCAAACCATTGGCCCAGATCACTACCAGCAAAGTGTAGTAGTTCGTGTGGACGTCCATCATCACCAAGTTCAATGTGTGTCACATTCTGATTACTAATAATTTTAAGCAATTTGACAATAGAAGGTTCTGAGATTTCTGCAACAGATTGGAGATCCAGCATCGTTTTCACTTCTATCGTCTTCTCGCATGCCAATGGGCTCATAAAGGTAACTAATATAACGATCCTACAAAGGTTGAAAGCTACATTAGAAGAAGTTAAAGGTTGCTGTTAGACAAACTTTACAAAATTCTTTGGGCCTACCGAACGATACCAGGAACGGTAATAGGTGAGACATTATTCAACCTAATGTATGGTTGCTAGGTGGTGATACCAATAGAAATTGGCATTCATTCACTCAGGGTGGATCTATATAAACAGAGGCAGAACAAATAAGTACTACATGAATGGCTAGAACTACTTCACGAGCGAAGGGAAAATGCATTTATTTGAATAGCTACTTATCGACAACAGACAGTAAGGTATTATAATAGGCAGTTCAGAACTAGAACATTCAAACCGAGCGACCTGGTCCTCAGGAAGGTGGAAGCCACCTGTCAACCTCAACCTGGGGGAAATTAGCACCCAGTTGGGAAGATTATTACAGAATACACTCGAAAGTCCACCCAGACACATATTGCTTTGATCACCTAGATAGCTTGACTGTATCTACAACTTGAAATTCTGAGAACCTGTGCATCTATTATCAATGACGATTTGTACTCTCTCGAATGGACACCCTCTGTTTTGCACCTAGCCAAATGATCAATGTGTTATCAATAAAGGATGTATCTCCTTGTTGGGTAGGCATGGCCCCCTCCATCGGTCAAATATGTTGTCAATAAAGGATGTATCTACCCATTAGGTGGGCACATCTCTCTCTATCGGTTAAACGTGTCATTAATAAGGGATGTATCTCTCCGTTGGGTAGGCATGGTCCCCTCTATCAGTCGAACTTATTGATAATAAAGGATCTATCTTCTCAATGGCTGGACACAGTCCATTCACTCAATTGAGCTTCCTCAAACAAGCACATTGTCAATATGAGAAAAATCCTTGTTCAAGTAAGCACAACTCACTCTCTTGATTGCAATCAACGTAATAAGTGTGAGAGCAACCAAGTCCCACACCTAGCGATTAAGTAAGCGTATTGGCCAGAAGACATACTATTGGCTAGGTTACTTACTCGGTGGATTAATGCTCACATCATTGGAATATCAATAGATAAGGTAATTACTCTTTCTACTAAGGAAGATCAACAATTAAGTAACAAAACTCTCATTTCATTTCAATTTGATGGGTACATATCCGAGTACATAGTTGGATACAATGTAAAAAAAAAAAATTTACAAGTCCCCGAGTCAGACCGAATCATATAGAAAGGAATACACTAGAGGTCGAAACAATATGCGAACCCTACGACAGGTGGCTACTTGAATGCAAACTGAGAATCGGAAGAAACTCTGTGACCCATCAGCATTGCACAATCGAAACAAGAAGACTGTATGAAGGATTGAGGAGGGTATGAGATGGCCAAGAGAGACAGAAAAGATGTATCAAGCCTCTGATCGCCTCCCCGACTTCTCTTATAACCCAACCTAATGGAGTGCCAAAGAAATATCTTCAACAATCTTTGCTACACTTATCGACCGGATCATGATTCTGACCTTAAGAAGAGAGCTTTCTGTCATGCCCCGATCCTCGGATCGACCACGCGACAACCGCCGCGTCGTCTCGGTACATGGGCAAAACCTCTCCATCTACCGGGACTTCGCAAGGCTATCAAATTCACAATAAATCATCAAAAGTATAAGACTCTTCAAAAACAAGAAATCACAAAATCAATACACATGCAAGGAGCCCATCCGGCTCATTCCTGAACGTACAAACACACACATTGACACACATCGGGGAGTGAGATCCTGTACATGCAATCATACATTAGCACACATTGGAGAGTTAGAACCTGTACATGCACGAGTACACAACAACATACAACGGGAGTGGGAACCTGTACATGCACGCATGCGATGTGACTATCCTGGCCACTCAGAAAGCATTTAAAAAACAAGAAGTCCCAAAACATAACCATCGGATTTTACCAACACTTACCCGAGGAAAACAAGCCAGTATCAGTAAAATCCTAATGGTATGAGTTGTATAAAACTTCACAAAATTAAAGAAAAAGCAACGAAATTAAAATTTACAGTCCAAATGTCCCAGTATAGATATAAACAGTTTTTCAAAAATAGAGTAATCAAAATAATAAAGAACAAATCAAAAATCGTCAGATTTTATCAATACTTGCCAACAACTCGGCCGGTATCAATAAAATCTGTACGGCATGGGATGTATAGACTTCCCTTTCTATGGTTTGAGAGTTATAAATCTCCAAAAGTAACCCTGCATGTGCCAAATACCTATACAATCCGCGAAAATACTTCTCAAGCTCCAACAAGTAGTCTCCCAGCTAAGTCTCCTCTGAAAAAGGTGGAGAGAGGGGGGTGAGTATTGGGGAATACTCAGTGAGTGGAGTGCAATGGTGCAATTGTGTTCATAAACAAGGGTGAATGTGGGGCATTCAAAGTATATCTCATAAATCAATTCATATACATAAAATCATTTCAATAAATCACATTTCACAAATATGCATCCATATCAATTATCCATTCAGAAAATCCTGGAGTCCCATTGAAAAATGCTTCCGTCTTAGGGCGGCCAAACCCAGATGAAAGCCCGCCAAGGGTTTTTCTATCCAATGTCTCAAAACAAACCCCCTTCCTTGGTGTTGGCTCGTACCTCACCGAGGTGCACCAGATATAGTACGATTTCAGCAGAGGGAGGGACATCTAACTCCCCCGCACATCCAAACCCCAAACCGCCACCCCGTCGGGTCGCTCCATGGTGGGAATATGACTATAGTCATCTACGGCACCCTTCATTTCTCAATCAATTCATTTCTCAACAATGTGCCATGATTTCCAACAAATAATCCACAATTTCATACCAAAGCAGTTCATAGAGCAATATCAAATAGCATATGACACAAAAGCATTTATAAACACAATGGATGCATTCGTATTTCACAATCCAGTTCAGACAACCCACAATCACAAAACAATTTATATAAAACATGTAAAAATCTTTCAAATAATTTTTAAAGCAATTTTAAAACAAATTTATCATTCATGAACACAATGAACCATTCACTCACCTCTAGGGAGGGTATCCACTCCTTATTTCCGAAATCAACTCAAAACGACTCCTTTCGAGTCTCCAAAGGTTAACCTAGACCAATCAACACAAATAATCATCAATTAAGACTCTATTAAAGTGTTTTCAAATTTTCCTTTTATTTAAAATAGCCTTAATTTGCACAACCACATTCCTAAACTTTCGTTTCATCAATTTAGGATCATTTCCATCACCAACGACTTTAAATTTTCAATATTCCCCAACTTTACCAATTTCTCCCGAATTTACATAATCTTAATTCAATTCATGCCAATTTCAATTCAAATCCCACGGAAAGCTACACAAACTAATCAAACAAAACCTTAATACTATCTAAGACATTCTTCCATGCTTCGCAGTCCAATTTATATCGAATTCTAGATTTAACCTAAATAATTTCATATGAAATTGCAGGAAAGTACATTTCCTTTGAGTCGAACTTATTTCAAAGCATACATATAGTTTTCAATTCTAATTTCAATCCTAAATTCGATAAAAATAATTCGAACGTCCAAAAGAATTGCATTTCCCTCACCTAGGCTTTTGCGCAGTTTATAATCCCGTGATCCAAACGTTGTGCAATTCAGTCCGGGACCTGAATTGCTTCAAATTCGAAGCAAAAGTCAGCAATTAAGTCTAAATCACCAAGGAATCGAAACGCTAGAGCTATTGAATCAGAATCTCGCCCTTACCTACGTAAAAGTGGGCCTAGGGTTTTTGAGGTTTGCGGGTAACTGTCGGCTTGGAGCTCCTCCGATGATCGCAGAAGGGCTACAGTGTGCAGCTCGCGGTCGAGCGAATAGGGGAAGGGAACTGTGACTGTTGCGTGCGGGAAGAAGAGGGAGAGACAGGGTCGCGCGCGTACAGGGGAGAGAAGAAACAGGCGGTCGCACACAGGGGATGGCTGCCGGAGAGGGGTCTCAGCCGCGAGAGGTGGAGAGAGACACGGTTGAGAGGGAGAGAGCACGACTATGAGTGAGAGAGAGAGATAGAGAGTAACTGAGAGGGAGAGACGACTTGATGGTGGTCGAACCACCGATGGATGGCGGAGAGGAGCGGCGGAAGGTGGAGGGAGAGCGAGAGTCGAGAGAGATAGAGAGCGAGAGAGGAAAGAGGGCGAGAGAGGAGAGAATTAGGGCTTAGCCCTAATTCGATTTTTGGGAGTGGGGGAGGAGTGGAGTGCTGCGTTTCAGCCGAAACGCAGCATTTCCTCCTCCTCCCTCTCTCTCTCTCTCTCTTTTTTTTTTTTTTTTTTTTATAAATAAATACATATATATATATTGTTTATATGATACCCCAATTAAAATTTCCAAATTTTTTAATAATGAAATACACTATGTATTTGCGAATACAGATATTTTAAATATACCGAAAATTCCAATTTAATACCCCAAAATCAACAATCAATAAAATTTAAAATTTTTCATTATATTATAAAAATATGTACAAAATCTCTAACACCAAATTTTCGGTGTTACACTTTCACTACGAACAAGAATCTCTCCTATCCGAGATAAGATTTCTCTATGATCAAAGCTAGCATCCTTGAGGAACTCTGATAGGGTCCCTCGTGACGTTAGGATCCCATACGTCATAATGAGACCTTGTATTAACTATCCCATTTTTTATGGAGTCTTGTATAGGTTGAAGTCTTCTAAACTACCAGATTTTGTGGTTCAAAACCTATATCTAAGCTATCTCTTAAAGGCATTAACTCTCAATAGAAGGGACTCATAGAATCACTCTTAGAAGTACTCTATATCACTTTAACATGGTATGGGGGTCCTCCACTGCCTATTTATAACCATGAGGATGTGATCCCAACGATCTTAAATAGATGAAATGGCCCAATGAGAAACATGCAGAATGAATAAATGATTCAGGTTTTCTAATTTCCCATATAATATTTATTTCGGGATAATTTATTTGGTGGTTATCCATATTTATGCTCTCATGACCTTCCAAAGAGCGACCCATAATTTACTCCTTACGCCTGTCCTTCGAATGGACATAAGAAGTAGGTGAAAATGATGGTACTTAGCCTAAATCATGATGGGTTCAAGGTTAACCAAGCCCATACCTCGTTAAACAACTCTCTTGGTGCTCACCGACCAGATTTATCTTGGTAGCCAACTGTTTGTCTAATAATGATTGGCATCTAGACCTCCTCGGTGCTCGGTGGTTGTCACTTGATCCACTAAGATAATATCACTCTCCCTAAATCATAGGAGCAGTCTTACATAAATAGAAAGGAGATCTACAATTATAGCCGATAAGAAAAGGAATCTCCATAATAATCTAGACTTTCGTGACTAGTAAGAGTTTGAAATTTTTAAAAATCTTACATTATGATTCCGATAATCTTGGGGTGCTCTCGTAAAGAAACTAGAGTTTTAATATCTCGCATACACATGACTCTCACACGTTGAGACTATATAAACATCACTAAACCAATTGATTAGGTACGTTGTCTAGACCTACACACAGCAAACAAAGGCAAACAGAGTTCTCTTTTAGTCTGTTTCTCTCTTTTTGAAAATCACTCTCTAACTTGAGTATCGTAGTCTCTCCTGTCAGAGCACCCTCCGGTAGTCTTTTACAAGTCTCATTGTTCAAGACCATCAGATGGTTAAGTCATCCCGTTCGAGTTAGTAGAGCCATTATCTACAGAGTCAAACCTACCTCCAATATCACCTACATCTCATTTACTAATAAAACAACGACATAGGTTGGTTCCCTTTTCTTTAAACCTTTCGTCAATGGCAAAATTAACAAGACTTTATTGGTTGAAAATTTATTGATAATAGAGAGTGAGTATGGATTATACCCCAAATCTATAAACATTTGAGAAATGATATAGGTATTACCTTGTTGTTAAACAAGAAATCAATCCCAAAATCATCCAATGGTACCACTGAAAGGTTCCCATTCCCTTCTATTGGTCCATATGCAACCAAGAAGGGGGGTTAAATTAGTTGGTTTCAAATTGAAGATTTTACTTAACTTAAAATCTTACTTAAAACCTATGGCCAAACTAAATATAATATGCAAATGCAAGTACAAAAATAAAGAGAATGATTAGAGAGATCAAGTTCAGTTTATAGTGGTTCGGCCTTGTATTTACATCCACTTTTCTAACTCAGCAAGTCAAGGTCTGGTGATAGTTAATTTTCACTATAAAATAAGAGTTACAAAACTCAGTGTAACAATGTAATGCTGACAATCTGCACCTTCTACCTTTGGAGATAACTTAGTCTAATATTAACTCAATCCAAACCCTCTCATACCTAGTCTATTGACCCAAGGAATATTCTCCACACTCTCCTTAGACTTGTGAGACTATACAAGATCAATAACAATGGTTATAGAAATGAAGAAATTGATCAGACAGTAGGAATACAAAGTAAATTATCAGAACAATATGATCAAGTGGACATTTTAGGTTCAGTTTTCTCTCAGCTCAATGCTCGAGTAAAAATCTGTAAAAGTTTCTGAACAAAGTCTAATTATGACTCTTTCAAATCCACTTCGAGTTATATTTGAAGTTTACAAGTATCGAGTTGATATATGACTCTCAAAACCCTTCAGAACTAGTCCTTTTTTAGAATAGAAAACAACTTCTGATCCTGATTTTCAGCCTATAGATCTAATATTGTAAACCCATATTTTACTACTGTAACTTTTTCAATTTAATGTACAACAATACTCTTATGATGTGAAGAGTTCAAGATTCAAAATGTTAGAGAGATGGAGAAGATATATTTGATCAAAAAGTTTCTAAAAATCAGCCTGAACTTTTGAGAAAGTCATTTCAATTTCTAGAATTTCAATTTACCTCCAGTAAATTGCTATATTTAATATTTCTAAGATATTTGAATTTGATTCATCCACTTAGATAAGTTTAATGGTTAAATATAGCTCCCAATTTGTACTTAACATACTAAGTTAGGTCTTGAAAATAGGATAAAACCGTAGCAATTCATAACTTGTCTGAAAAAATAAAACTCAACTGCTTCAACCCAGCTTACTGCTTCTACCAAACTTTGCTTCTACCTAGCTTCTAAGATAGTATTTTCTAATCAGTTCTATACTTTAAAACCTTTTATATATAAGATTGTGTGATATGAAAAATATATATTCTAAGTGCCTACACACTTGATAAATTCATTAGTAACACATATTAAGTTTTGTTATCATCAAAATATTAGACCTCGATAATAATTTCCCTAACACCTTTCTATTCAATCAGCTTCATCAATACCTCATATGCTACTTTGTGTATGGGTTATACTTTAGAGATGACAACTTTGATTGATGTGTGGTCAGTTTCTCATTCGAACAAAGCTCCACAAATATGAGCCCTTTCCTTAATTTTCTTTTAGGCACTGCTTGCTTCTTAATGTCATTGAGTAAACTGATGGCCTAAATCCTCATGGGAAGTTCCTTATCATTATCTTCTTCTTGTTTGGAAGATGGCGATGGGGCAGCTTGTAGAGTGTTCAATGCTTGCCTCTATGAGCATTTGGCAACTTTGTGTTGTCCCTTACATAAAAAGTACCCTTAGTACTTCTGTTTGTTCCTATCCCAACTTAAGTTAGATCCTTTTGGTAAGAGTAAGCCATTCTTGGAATTTGATAATTTATCAAAGGCTTCCCTACTCTTGTGTTTGCCCCTTTGTCAAACTTCACTCCAATATAGCTTGATAAAGAGAGTAATTATTCTTCTTAATAGGATTTTGAGAGGAGTAATGTGTCAAGTGCTCTGCTATGCCCTAAGTTTTGAACAAGTCCTTTGACAAAGTGTTTTCAGAGTTTTGTTGTAGACTAAGACTTCAACATTACAAGAAATGGAATAACATGTATTTCTTTGACATGTCTCGTGTGTTAAGCATGATAATTGAATATTGCTTCACATATTCGCAGACTATCCCATCTATTGTAAGCCCACAGTTTTAACCAAGGTTATAATCCATATTTTCAGGCAAATGTCGAGCCTTTAACTCATTTTCCAGAGCCTCCCATGCATAAAAGGTACATCTTCCTTCCTCTATTGTTGCATACTTGGTGTACCATCGGTGCTTGTCATCACCCTTTAAATATATCAACATTGTAGTCACTTTTGTCTACTTTGAGTCTATTCTTATGACATGGAGGTATTATTCGGCATCAAACAAGAAATTCTTCAATTCTTTGGTATCCCGTGCACGTCCATAGGTTGTGACTTTGGAACTTTCACCTTTGGTTTCATGTCCAAGGTATTTGGGATATTTGCGCCGATCACTCATACCAACAAGTTCACTTTAGTGTTTAGCTCCCCAATTTCCTCAACGATAGTATCCATCACTACCCAAAAATCTTGAGCTAAGTCATTGACGCATGCTTTAGCAAGATTGTTTTCAATACCATTTACTTGATTGTAGAGTTTATACTTTCTGCTACTTTAAGGACATTCGTAGTGCACTTCTCAACTTCATCCAACCAGTATTGATTGGAAAACCCTACTATTGGTACACCATAAGTGTTCGAGCACCCTTCGGATTGTAAGCTCTGATACCAAGTCTCACGAGCTTACTTTTTCCCTCAAACTAGGCATGTAAGCCAACTAACAATGCAGATGCAATTATGTAATATGATGCATTTGTTTGTATCGTGATTCACTTACAACAATTGTATTTTAAGTGATGCAAATAAATGAATTGGACTATTGGCAATAATGTTTTATTTACTAGAAAGAGTGTGTACAATTTGCTAAAGAGGATACTCTTAGATAGTTAAGCGTTGAGAATCAACTCATTGGACATATTAGAGATTCTTGGTCTCCTAATGGTGCTTTTTAAACACTTATATATTTAGTTGGAAGAAACATTAAAATATCTAAAAAGGCGTACAAGGCTTTTCTAGAGTTAGGCATTTTTTTTCTTATTTCCAAACTTTGTACACTATTATATTAAGTAATGACACATGTTGTGTGTGTATGTGTGTGTGTGTGTGTGTATATTGGTTTTTGCAAACTCACTCTCTAAACATTACTTAAAATAAAATATATGTAAAGTGAAAAATAATTGAATACTTGATTTTATTAAAACACTAGGTTGGCCCTGGCAGCATAAGGTGTGGCCATAGTTCAAGGGTTTTTGTAATTTTTTATCATTCTTATTTGAGTCCAATGAATAGTTAAGTTTAAAAGATCCATAATATCATCTAGAGGAAAGAAGGGGATTCGTAATTTGAAGGGATGATATGTAATATCACTAACTATTTTGAATAAATGAACATAGAAGATATTTTTGTCAAATTTATAAAATAATTTTCTTAGAGAAATCTTGCACTAAAATATAGGGGGAAATTGTCTTTTGCTTGGGAACAAATAAAAGATATGCTTATTTCTTTATTTTCCTCACCTTCAACCCACAATACTGTGACTTAGGAGGTTGTAGATTTGTAAAATACTCTCATCGACCCAAGAAAGTGTTTTCAAAATTATTTGGTACTCATCCAAGTTTGACACATCTCTTAAACTCTTAAAAAAACTAGCATATGGGTTATCCTCAAGAACATCCATAATCTTCTTTATTAAATTCTCTGATAATCTAGGGCAGTTGGCCAAACGGTTAGATACCTTATTTTCAGTATCATGAAAGTATAGTTAAAGATGACTATCCTATAAATCATTCAAAAAGTTATAAACATGTCTCATAATTTTAAAAGTATAGGCTCCATTATTTTATCTAGATATATTTTTATCACATTTAATACCAAATGAAGCGAATCCAAAAAGGTTATTGTATGTCCTTATATGTGTTCGAAATGATTTTACTTCCGCTAATAGTGAAGTTAACAATTCTATTAAAATATGAGGGAGTTTATTTTGAGCCAACACTATATCACCTTCTAAACAACAAAAACATTTACCGTTTCAGAATAAAATTTTTTTGCACCATAATGATGACAATCTTCTTGTTGTGGGAGAACATCTGGTGTATCAACAATCATATCCAATAAGTTTCTTTCTGTCACTTTCCTATAGCAAATTAAGGTAGTGTTTGGTTAGCACTCAAAATCAAAATCGAAATTAGAATAAAAAATTTTAGGAATCGGAATCAAAATTGAATTCTAATTTAACTATTTGATTCAAATTCTAGAATGAATTTGATTATCATTATTGATATTTGGTTTGTATATGTTTTGGAATAAGAATTATATAATTGTCAATTTTGCTCTTAATAAAAAATGTTTTAAAATTAACATTTTTAAAATTTTATTTTATTTTCTAAAATTAAAACTATAATTATAATTTTAATAAAATTTAAAGAAAATAAAAATTGTAAATTTTTTTACACAAAAAATTTTATTTACAATTTTTTAAACTATTTTCGATTTTAAATCTTATTTTCTTAGAGAAAACAATGAAGAAAAAATTCCATCATAAGTTTTAGGAATTATAATTGTCAATTTAGTCAATTTTTTAGATTATTTTATAAAATGTTTTAAATTAAAATTAGAATCATCAATTTTATAATTTTAGTTTATAATATTTTTAGATTACTATCATAACAAACTCACCGGGCCTTGCATTCATGGTTCTTGGTTTTACCCAAATCAACTTTGTAATATCGTCATCTCTAATCCCACATTTCCTTAGCGTCTCAACGTTTGACTTCATAGTTTTTGCAAATTTTTGAAGAACCCAAGAGCCTCTCTTTTCGAGAAATAATGAAACAATGTCTCCCCCATTCTGGAGGAATTTTTTTGAGGAAGACAAAATATAGGATTATCTGATTGTCCAACCTTTTTCCTAAAACGGAGAGATCAGAGACAACAAGTTAAACCAAATCATTTCTAGAAATGCCTTTTTTGGAGAGAAAATTCAGCTTTGGCTTAAGGGTTTTGGTGGTTCCTCAAAACAACTCCTTTGATGAGGGTTTGGAGAAACCATAGTTTCTGAAGACTTGGAAGACTAAATCTGTCTTTTGGAAGGATTGGAGATTAAGGCATTTGGATGCTAAGATAGGAGAGGTGTGAGGCGTAAGGGAGACAACAGAGGTGTGAGAGAGACCACACCTCGATTTTGCTTATATATCTTTCCCCTGCTTCTGAAACTCCTTGGGTTTTTGGTTAGGGTTAATTCTTATAGATTTTGGAAAGAGAGAGGGAGAGGCGACCCCTGATCGCTAGAGAGAAAAAGAAAGAGGCGAGGGATCACCATAAAAAGGAAAAAAAGAGAGAGAAGGGAGGTGAGGGTTTGTGGTGGTGGAGAGGAGAGAGAGTGGTGGTGGGGTTTAGAGTGCAAGAGAGCATGGCTGGCAGAGATGGAGGGACGTGAGGGAGCGGATCATTTTTTTTCCTTGGGCTTCATCTGTGAGTTTCACTTGAAACCCATCAATTTATTTGGGTTTCACAAAACCCATATCATGAGGGTTTCATTCCCATACCTCATTTCATTCCCTTAATCCAAACAACCTTTATGGATTTCATTCCAATTTTTGAAATCCATACCCATTACTGAAACACCCTCTAAGATTGAAGCATGGGTAGCTAATATTTTAATAACATTAGAATATTATATAATAGTATTTTTTTAACTAACATGTAACCATTCTCTTAGCAACAACAATACTTTAGGTTTCTTCTGACCTATCTGTGAAGTTCACTTGCACTGGCATATTATTTTTTTTTTCACAACTGGGGCTTTTTTTCACAATAGCGGTTTTACCACACAACTACTTCGATTTTCACCTTAAATAAGCTTCTCTTCTGTATTGCTTTATATTCAATTGTTTTATAGTTTTAGAATCAAAATCATTGATAAACAATACAAATTCTTGAGTATTATAATGAAATTGAGGGGAAACACAGGAATTCCCATAAGAAAATCTTGTCATCTTAGAAGTGCTCATATTAAAAGAATATTGATTAGTTGAAGCTAACAAAAAGCTTTCTAATCCAATACAACTTGGATCAATGGAGGCTATATCCAACTATTCAAAATGTTTAAGAATTAGGTCACTATTGTTATCTCTTATTAGAAAACATGTTTGACCAGATATCATTGAAGAAGCAAGACCTCGGGGGATAGGAAAGGGAAAAATTCCTTTAGCATAAGAGTCAAAAGTTTTCCTATAATAAGCACAAAGTTTTTTTTTTTTAATTAAAACTGATGATGTCTCAATAGACGATTTGCATAGTTCATAATGTTGGCATATTTATAAGTTTTGATGATCAGTAAAATATGGTTAGTTTGATTAAGGAAAGATTTTAGAGACAAATATGATTAGAATGATAAGAAACAGTCAACTCACAAGAAGAAAAAGATAGTGATGTGTATGGACAAAATACATAAGGTTAGTGGACATGAAATTTAATGGTTTATATTATTAACAAAATGCTTGTCAAAGACAAAATACTTGAAAATATAGGTTTTTGAAACATTAAGAAAATATGAATAAAAAATGATGGTATTTGTTTCTCATATATCAAATAGATTAAAACATATATTTTTTTTAAATCCTTAACTCTTTGAACAAAGCTCATCCAAAGTAAAACTGAAAATCAAAATAAGAATTTTGTTCTTTGAAGGGAGAGTTGACTTTTTATTCTTAAAAAATTAAGTTTTGAAATATTTTTTATTGAATTTAAATAGGAGATATTTTTTTATTTACATGTAATAAGGTCAAAATTGAGACTTGTCAACTTGAGCAAGTGATCTCTCGAGTCAAGGACCCTTTTACCTTTAGTCAACCTACTCTTTCCCAGTGGTCGACTCACTCTCAAATACCGGTTGACCCACTAGTTCATCCGGTCGACCATGGCCCCTGTCTGGTTGACCTATCCCTCATTCGATCAACCTATCCTTTCATTAGCCAACCCATTTCACTCAAACGGTCGACCCGCCAAGCCCTTTCAGTCAACTCAACCATGACAAGCAATTGACCAACACTTCACAATCGGTCGATTGGACCTTGACAAATGGTCGACTTGACCTTAACAACAAGTTAACTAGATCTTCAACAAGTTGACTTGATCCTAATTCGGTCGATCCAATTATCCTTTAAGTTAACCTATTCTAAAATTCAGTTGACCCGATTCTCATGTGGTCGACCTCTTATTCACAAGAGTCAACCAATATGTTCTCAAGTTTAATTCACTTACTGATCAGGATGATGTGTACTTTGACCCTATCTTTGACTCCTAAAAAATTAGATGATATGTATTTTGAAAATCTTTTGACTAATCAAAATCTGATGACTTGTAAGCTGAGTAGGTCAACTAAGCACAACTTCAGGTAGACCAATGCACAACATAGATCAACCCAAACTTCACAAAGGTTAACTCATACTCACATTTGTGTACCAGTGGTCAAAAACTATTTAAATTTGAGCCAACCTAGCAAATATTCCAATCAACCTATTTAGACACGTGTTATTTGTTTGAACTAACATTCTATTTGTAGGAAAAACAATTCAAAATTTTTGTAAGACAGGAATTGCCCATAAAAAAGAAGTAAAGAAACCGCTTATTAGTTTAAACACAACAACAAACAAAAACATTTAATGAGAGTAGTTGAAAAAATTCAATGAGATTGGTAAAGAGCATTAATGACGAACATTCAAATTCACCTACCAACTCAACCGATCTCTTCAAGAGTTATAAATATAGAAGTTAAGAAGGAATAGAAAGGAAGGTGGTCGTGAAATAGAATGATCTTATAGCGAACGCATTAAATACTTGCTCAATTCTAAACGCACTCTGTTTTTACTTCTTTCTTATTTCTTAGTGTGTAATCCTTTCTAAACTTAAATTTTGTTACTTTTGAGAATTAGTCTTACTTTATTATAATACTTCCGATCACTGTATTGAAAGTTCTAAAGAACCGATAGGGTTTCTCTGTTTGGGCTTTAGAGAAAGAAAGACAACTAGAGTGGTTATAATTATTTTAGGAAAAAATACTTGTAAATGTTTTACTTGCACCTGAGAAGCAAGTGAGTTATACTATTTGTGAAAATAGTGGAAAATCTAGGAGAAGCTGGGAGTGGACATACGCCGAGTTTGTGGAACCACTATAAAAGCCTCATATGCTCTGTTTCCATTTTTATTTTCCTTTAATGCTCGGTTTTCTTTCTTTCTTAAACTCCTTCATCTCACCTTTATTTTTAACAAACTGAAAAACTCTAAATTATCGAAAAAGTGTCATATAATCTATTCATCTCCTCTAAATTGTATTTCACACATAAAGCATGACCAATGAATACATCAGAGGATAACTGATTATATGTTAAAGTATTAACCTTGTTCATTTGTTGCTGTCTTTTTCTCATCATTTTCAAGCAATAAAATATAAAGTACAATGAGAAATATGCAAATAGATAACGAGCTAACAATCAAAACAAGAAATAAAACAAGAAAAAAAAGTGAAATAAAAGATACAAGAGGTCAAATCTAAACTATATAGCAAATGGAAGATGCAAAACTTGAAGGTAATCTCTCTCAAAAAAAAAAAAAAATCCCAATATGTCAAGCAAAATAGTAAACAGACCACATATATCGATAAACTTATTTTTTTTTATCTCTTTTAAAATTTTATAATGACATCCAATATAGCAAACACATAAAACAATTATCACTCTTAGCAAATAAACTTGTAAAGAAAATCCAACGAAAAATAAATAAAATGCGAAGCAAAACCATTAATATCACAACAGATCGAAAATGAAAATCTAATAGGAAGAAAGAAATAAAATGGTAATCAAAATCGTTAATATCCAAAAGCCAAATTCAAAGAAAAAGAAAATAATTTTTTTTATATATATAAAAAGAGGAACACAAACCTGAAACTTTCTGACCAAGTTCTTCCATTTTTTGTCTATAAGAAATATAACCAACAACATAAATTTTAGCAACCAGCAACACAAATTTCTTAACAGTTAAAGTGATAGAATGTTAGTGGGGAGAAATCACACCGGCGGCACTATATTGAAGAAAACCCACATTCTGGTTTGGGAGAAAAGTAAAGATGAAATTTGGGTTTTTGTATACATGCACAGCTCATTGAGGGAAAAAAAAAAGAAGCGTTGGAAGTACAAAATTTCATAAAACCATTAATTAGCAAAAGTTTAGAGGCCTCTATTTTGTCAACAAAGAAAGAGTTGGCATATAGTGCAGAAAAAATATTGGGAGAACAAATTTTGCAGGTACAATGCAGAAAAATTCAATATAACAAGCAATCTTCTCCCATATTATTTACCTAACTATTTTTCCTTTGAAAAAAATGTCTTTTTTTTTGTCTCTTTGCACTATCCACACCAACAAGAGTCGGTGTGAGTTAGTGTGGGTTAGTGTTTTCTCTCAAAGTCCATCTCATTGGCATTTTCTTTGAAATGGTGTCTCAGTGGTTAGCACCGTCACGTCAACAAGAGTTGGAGTGAGGTGTGAGTTGGTGTTTTCAACAAAAGAGTTATGTTAGTGGGTAGTATTTCCTCTCATTTTCTTGGAGAAATATTGCACTAAAATATAAGGGAAATTTGTCTCTTGCTTGGGAATAAATAAAAAATATGCTTGTTTCTCAATTTTCCTCACTTTTAACCCAAAATGCTACGACTTGGAAAGTTGAAGGTTTGTTAAATACTCTATGATCAACCCCAAGAAGTGTTTTCAATATTATTTGGCACTCATCCAAGTTTGGCACATCTCTTAAACTCCTAAAAAACCTAGCATACGGATTATCCTCAATAACATTCGTAATCTTCTTTATTAAACTCTTTGATAATCTAGAATAGTTGACTAAATGGTTAAATACCTCATTTTCAGTATCAGGAAAGCATGGTTGAAGATGATTATCTTGTAAATCATTCAAAAAGTGATAAATCTATCCCATAATTTTAATAGTATAGACTCCATTATTTCATCTAGATAAATTTTTATTACATATAACACCAAATGAAGTGAATTCAAATTGGTTATTGTATGTCCTTATATGTGTTTGAAATGATCTTGCTTCCTTCGATAGTGAAGTTAATAATTTTTTTAAAATATCAGGAAGTGTATTTTGAGCCGACACTATATCACATTCTGCACAACAAAAATTTGTCATTTCAAAATAAAATTTCTTTGCATCACAATGATGACAATCTTTTTGTTGTGGAAGGATATCTGATGTATCAACAATCATATCCAATAAATCTCTTCCTACTTAACGTCATCTTTCTATAGTAAATTACGATTGAAATGGTTAGCATAGTTAGTTAATATTTTAATAATATTAAAATATTAGTCAATAGTGTCTTTTAAATAACCTGTAAGTTTTCTCTTAATAACAGCAACACTTTGGGTTTCTTATGACTAATCTATGGACTTAACGTGCACTGACATATTATTTTTTTTTCACAGTTGGGGCTTTTTTTCATGCACAGTAAAACTTTTTGATTTTCACCTTAAATAAACTTCTCTTCTGTATTGCTTTATATTCAATTGTTTTATAGTTTTAGGATAAAAAACATTAATAAATGGTACATTCTTAAGTATTATGATGAAATTAAGGGGAAACACAAGAACTCCCATAAGAAAATCTAATTATCTCAAAAGTGCTCATATTGGAAGAATTTTGATTAGTTGAAGCTAATGAAAACCTTTATAATCCAATACTCTTGGATCAATGGAGACCATATTCAACTGTATAAATTGTTCAAGGATTTGGTCACTATTGTTATCTCTTATTAAAAACATGTTTGACTATATATCATTGAAGAAATAGGATCTTGAGGGATAAGAAAAGGAAAAATTCCTTCAGTCCAAGAGTCAGAAGCTTTCCTATGATAAGCATAATGATTTTTTCCTTCTTTTAAGGACCTGATGATCTCTTAATAGATGATTTGCATAGTTTACATGAAACATGGCCAACAAATACATCAAAGGATTACTGATTCTATGTTAAAGTGTTAACTCTATTCATCTATTGCCCTCCTTTTCTCTTCATTTTCAAGCAATAAAACATAAAGTACAAAGAGAAATATGCAAATAGATAATAATCTAACAATCAAAGTAGTAAAATAAAACAAATAAAAAAAAGTGAAATAAAAGATACAAGAGGTCAAGTCCAAACTATATAGCAAACAGAAGTTGCAAAATTTGAAGGTCAATACTAAAAAAATAAAAAACAACCAATAAGTCAAGCAAAACAGCAAATAGAACACATATATCGATAAATATATCATTTTTATCTCTTTTAAAATTTTAAAATGACCTTCGATAAAACAAACACATAAAACAACTATCATTCTAAACTTGCCAAAAAAAAATCCAATGGAAAAGGTAAATAAAATGCAAAGCAAAGCCATTAATATCTGAACAGATTGAAAGTGAAAATCCAATTAAAAGAAAGAAATAAAATGGTAATAAAAACCATTAATATCATGAGCCAAATTCAAAGAAAAGGAAAATAAAGAATTTTTTTTTTTAAGAAAAAGAGGAACACAAATTTGAAGCTTTCTGACCGAGTTCTTCCCTTTTTTGTCTACACAAAATACAACCAATAACACAAATTTTTGCAACCAATAATAAAAATTTCTTAACAGTTGAGAGTAATGGAATATTGGTGGGGAGAAATCACACCCACGACATTACATTGTAGAAAACCCACATTTTGGTTTAGGAGAAAAGTAAAGATGAAATTTGAGTTTTTGTGTACATGTATTGTTTGTCTAAAAAAAAAGAAGCCTTGGAAGTACAAAATCTCATAAAACCATTAATTAGCAAATATCCAAAAGGTCTCTGTTTTGTCAACAAAAGAGAAAGTTCACGTATAGTGTAGCAAAAACATTGGGAGAATAAATTTTGTAGGTATAGTGTTGAAAAATCCAATATAACAAGCAATTTTCTCCTATATTATCCACCTATTTGGTTTTTTCTTTGAAAAAAGATGTCTTTTTCTGTCTCTTCACATTGTCCACGCCAACAAGAGTCAGTGTGAGTTAGTGTGGGTCAATGTTTTCTCTCATAGTCCATCTTGTTGGCGTTTTCTTTGAAATGGTATCTTGGCAGTTAGCATTGTCATGTGAACAAGAGTTGGCGTAAGGTGTGAATTGGTATTTACAACAAAAGAGTTATGTTTGTGGGTAGTATTTTCTCTCATTTTTTTAACGTGGCAATGCGAGAGCAAACATAAACTTCTTTTTATATATAAGTAGATAAACCTACTAATATAAAGATTTATTTCTAAATAAATTAAAAGGTAAATTATATTTTCTTCCCTATGGTTTGACCGAAAACCATATACTATCTCTATAATGAAAAAATATCTATTTATATCCATATGGTTTCAAAAAATGTGACAAGTAGGTGGAACTGTGAAAAAGTAATCAAAATATATAAAATATCGATTATACCCTCACTTTCTCTCTTCCCACCTCTGATTAAAAAAAATACACCCAAAAAAAAATACAAAAAAAAAATCTAACTCTCACTCTTTGTCTCTCTTTCTCTCTTTCATGAATTTTTCACTCTCTCATGCCTCACACCTCACGGGAGTCGTCCATTTCACGACCATTGATAAATCCTCTGATGCCTTAATTTGATGCCGATGAGGATGGATCGGACGATGATGGTGATAGATCTGGTGACCGATCGGCCGTCTTCTTCATTCACCGTGGTGATTCGGTGATGATCGTCTTTTTTATTCGGCAGTTTCGTGACCTCTGAGATGAAATTTTGAAAATCAAATGATGATTTAATGATTGGAGTTGAAATTGAAAGATATTGTAGTCAGAGTGTGCAGAGGAGAGGAGAGGAGAGAGGATGAGAGAGAAGAGAGAGGGATGGATCTTGACCTTTGAGATGGATTTAATCCGAGAGATGGTTGTCTCTTCACCTCGGTGGTTGTGCAAAGGAGAGGGGAGAGGAGGAGAGAGAAGAGAGAGGGATGGATCTTAACCTCTGAGATGGGTTTGATTCGAGAGAGGCTCTTCTCCACGGCGTTCGGAAAGAGGAGAGGAAAGAAGAGGACAGGAGAAGAGAGAGAATGTGAGTTTCTATTTTTTATTTTTTTTTTAAATTGGGGATAATTGTGAAAAAAAATTTTGTGAGTCAATCCAAACTTTTCACGCGTGCATCTCAATTTTTTATTAATTTTGATCATTTCCGTCACTTATTATTTATTTTTTAATTAAAAGGAGATAAGTAAATATTCTTTTACCGTAATGATAGTACTTGATTTTTGATCAAACCAAAGGAGGTTAAAGTGTAATTTATCCTAAATTAAAATTTGAATTTCAACACCACAGGTGTAAGGTTGCTCAAATTACTGTAGAAACATGCACGTGACAAAGTGTATTGGTATCTTCTTGTGGGTTTTTTTTCTTGGTTGGGTGCATATAATAAGATTTGGATCTAAATTTATTACAAGAAGAAACGATAAATGTCACTTAATCTAGGACTCGTTGGTGTTGTGGTGGTGCGGTTGTTTTATTTATTTATTTTTTCTTTTTCTATATTCCTTGTTTTGATTTTAATTGGGTTAAACCACACCCCCCACCCCCCCGGCGGGGGGGCCTCCCAACACAAAATAGATTATCCGTGGATGGTTTTGCCTAAAACCTACTACATCCATTTGGCAAAATTTTTTCTTGTCCTTTTATTTTTTATTTTATTTTATTAAATTCTTTAGTTTATCCATACCATTTATGATACTTATGAACTACAATAAAAATTTTTAGGATAGAATCTCAATAATTTGTAGATTTTTTTTTCATAAATAAATATAAAGTGATGATTATAGTAGTAAATTTCGAAATTAACCATATATGTGGTAAAAAATAAAAGGGGTTAAAAAATTACTTCCCTAAATTTTATTTTTCATCCTATGTAAGCGTGTGTGACACATAAAATCTTCTTATGCATTTTAAGATGAGAGTAACAGTTATCTTAGGAAGGGTAAGATTAAGGGAGGGAAAAAAAAGCATAAATAAATTAATAAATAATATATTAATGTAAATAAACTTACCTTTTTAGATATAAAAAAGGAAAATGGTGAAAAACTATAAAAAGAAAACGGAATTACGAAACTACCCCTGGGTAAAAGCTAAATTATATTTCATTATTTTAAAGTTAAAGATGATTAATCATAAAAATATAGTTAAAAAAATTCTATTTATAAACTACCTAAACCTTTTTTTTTTTTTTATTAAAAGGGGTATTTTTGTAGGCCCGATGGGCCGTGATAGAGGAACAAACTTTCTTGATGGGCTTTGTTGGAGGAACACAAGCCTAACCTTTTTGGGCTGGGCTCTGATCCAAAAGATCAATTTCAAAAATCCGGTCCACTCTCTCTCTCTCTCTCCTGTGTGTGTACAAGGGCGAGCTATGAATCTGTAACAGAGGTGAAGTGTAAAACCCTAAACAAACCCTAATGAAGCGATCACTAGTCAAGTGTGCTTCTTCTCTCTACAGGGCCAAATTTCTCTCTCCTTCCATCAAATCATATCCTAACCCTAACCCTGTAGCTAACCCTACAGCAGCACTCGTCTCTCGCTACAACTCGCCTTCATGGAAGCAGAGATTCTTCTCATCCGAGGATGATTCTTCTTCAAAACAGGCCACTGAAGCTCCTCCTCCTTCTTCTGAGACTCAGACTCAATCTGAGACTGGGGATAAGGCTAGTTTACTCCAATCGGAGGAGAAACAACTTCCCCTTGATGTCCAAGATGTTAGCAACAAAGGTATTTTACTCAACCCCTAAATTTCTCGATTTAAGATACTTTTTTTTTTTAAATAAAGAAAAATATTTTCTATGATTTTTTGAGGATACTATTGTATTTATTTATTTTTCAATGTATAAGTTCCATTTCTTGAGTTTATAGTTGGATTCTACTAAGGGTCATTGCATTTTGCATGAGAAGGGAGCATAATTGAGGTAATTCAAATTTAAACACTCTGAAACAATATATATAATTTCTTGGGAATCACTGTACAAGCTGAAGGTCATGATTAAAGAAGCAGAGACATAAGCCCGTTATTGCTACAGCTTACAATTTATATGCTTATGCAAAGTCCAACTTTAGTATTTGAATCTGAAAAATTTGAACCCAAGTTCCGGCAGGGACCTTTTCTCTTTGCTGGTAGCTGGTAGAATACACACATACACTGAAAAGCACTCACAGAGGCATATGATCAAACATAAATGCATGCATTAGATAGAGCATACTGTAAGCGAAACTGCCCTTTCATTTTTAGGAGCCTCTAAACCTTTGTTAGTTGATTGATTGGGGCAAAAAAATATGTGCAATTGACCGATTGGAAATATGCAATGTGTGTGTTTGATTATTTCTGTTTGAAATATCTTTTCTTAAATAATACAAGGACACGTGCTAGAATGAGATGACAACATGGTTTCTAATGGAGATTCTTTCTTTTTTTTTTTTTTTTTTTTGATATGAAATTAATCCTGAAAGAGTTGAATAGCTTGATCATGAGAAATGCCAAATGGTTGATCCATGTAAGTATACTGCAAGTTTTGGATTTGCTCATTTGTATTGTCTGCAAGGGCAAAATTAGAGATTGTTGTTTAATTGTCTTCCACCAATATTTGACTAACCCTGTCAAGGTCACATAATGCTGAAGGGATCATGTGGATATCTCTGAAGAGAGAATCCGGTTTGGGAGACTAAAATTAATGTTAATATTTGGCAACAAGTGATAAGATAATATAATTGAATTTCAAGCTCTAGCCATGGAAAAAAGAAAGTCATTTCTTATCGCTGTTAATGGTGATTGTGGTTATTCGAATTTTTGTTTTAACATCATATTGCTATTGTTATTATTTTGCCCCCAAAAAAAAAACTCATAGAAAAATATGCAAACATATGAGTTTTTTTGCTGAATTCCTCAAAATCTGGGTTATGTTTGAAATGTATGTATTGGGGGAATTTTGATCTATGTTTAAGTGATTGAAAGTTCAAAAATGTTATTTTTCTTACATTTTCCAAAAGTTGGTTTGAAGTATTATTATTATTATTATTATTATTATTTTACAATACAAATCCCTTTTTTGGGGGGGATTTTGAGGGAAGAGCTCTTTATTTTTCATATATAGGGTTATGAGTATTTTAATTTTCTTTATTTTAAAATTTTAGTTTGCAGTTTATGTCAAATTTGTATAATTTAGAGTATGTGAAAATAACCCAGATTTAATTTGTGAAATTGGTTGATTGGATGCAGAGTTCAAGGAGAAGATAGAAAAGTACTTTAAAGGCGATGAAGAAGCACTTCCTGATATTTTTGAGGCAATATTAAAGAGGAAGTTGGTAGGGAAGCATGAGGAGACTGATGATGAGTTGATGGAAGAACTTCAGTTTCAGCCTCTTGATGATGTAAAAGACCAAGAGTTCGAGTCAGACTTTGATGAATTGTACGAGACTGATGAAGAGATTGATGATTTGTACAATGCTAGGCAGATTGTGGAGCGGAGAATGATGAAGGATGAGTACTTCAACATGGATGATAAAAAGTGGGATGAGATGATTAAGGAGGCTACTGAAAAAGGGTTTCTAAAGGATACTAAGGAGTGTGAGGCGATTCTTGAAGATATGCTTAGCTGGGATAAACTCCTTCCTGGTATATCTTTCATGATCCCAGTTTTGGCTATATAAAAGTTATCCAATTTCTTCAGGCTATTTTGAAATTGCTTTTCTGGTTTTGTGCTATAATCTGCAGACATCTTCATTTCTTGTGTTTAGATATTGAGAAAATGCTTGAATTTGGACATGACATTTTTTGCTTGTGTTTGCACCAACAGAATAAGTTCTTTTCTTGTTATTCTGATTGATTCAGTATACCAATCAGTGGCACACTACGACCAAGCACATAGAATAGTGTGCTAATTCTTTTTTTTTTTTAATTTTTTTCGTCTGTGAAACTGTGTTACAAGATGGTAAATTAATACTTGTGAAACAATTCTCAAATTTATAGGACCCATGATTCATAGCTTTCCATTTTTGAGGTTTATAAATTGAGGCTTCCTGCAAAAGGGCACTGAGATGTTGATTGTCTATTGTTGTAATATGGACAGGCTGATGCGATCCTTTGTCTGCACCAATTATAGTGCCTGCATTTCACTTCCACATTTTATATGCCCATTTTAGGATTGTTTGCAGCTCGTATCAGTTGTCTGGTATGCAATGCTTGTCACCATGAGTATATGACATGATCACTTTTATAACCAACTTTAAATGATTTGATGGTGGCAGTCATAATCATTATTGGGTATTATATTATAACTACAAACCACATGAAATTGTTGTGCCTTAGCTCTGATGGATTTTTTTTCTTTCCCCCCCCCCCACAAAACTCTTCCTTCCAAAAGCTTAAAATACACATCTTGAATCTTTTTCTCCATTGAAGTTGGGAATCTGTTTCTTTTTACATTTTCTTAAAATCAATTAGGTTCATGATATCTTGTGTTGTACCTAATTGCTCTGTTCATTGTTCTAGTCCTGGACTGCAAATGACAGAGGAGACCATCACTTGTATTTACTGAATACCAGTTTCCTGAATTCACTAATTTCTTGTATGCTAAAATTATTGCCCTTGCCTATGTCATAATTGATTTAGCAAGTAAAATATCCTGAATACAAGCTTTCAAGAGAACGAAATCCATAAAAGGAGTTGTAAGAAAGATGAACAGTGAAATGATATGAAGAAACCGAGAAGCCAGTTCTGGGTGGCCGGACCATTAACTTTCATACTTGAAGACTTACGCTGTAGTTGGTTTCTACTTGAAATCCAAGTTTCCTGAATCATTTTCTTTAAAGGCAGGGATGGAGTCAGGATTTTTATTTTTTCTTTTTTGGGGGGGGGGGAACAAAATATAAGAAAATAATGATAAAAAATATTAAGCATATTGAAACAAAACAATAGGGGTTTTATTTAACTTGGACTTTTCTTTTTTCATAATGCTAAAATTATCTGTTATTGTATCAAAGTGAATATTTCAGCAATTTTTCTCTCAATGTATACAACAAAAAATATTTGGAAAATTCATCTTCCACCTTGTTGCAAAATTTATTTGTTATGATGGTCAGTCATTTATCAATTTTTCTCAATATTAAAAAAAAAAATCAAACATCTAAGTTGAAAAATGCTTACAGGCTGTGAAGAGTAAAGAACAATCTTGGTGACTCAAAATTTTCAAAAGTAAGATCCTTGTATAGATTTTGCTTTTGATTTTGATTTTAATAGAAAAAAATAGAAGAGGAAGGAAAAGACAATGGAAAGAAAGAAAATAGAAAGAAAGTGATTGGTCGACTATTAAGGGTTTTCTTAAAATTGTAATAGTTAAAAAAATTTTAAAAATAAGGTAAATATTAAAAAATAATAAAAAGGAAAAGAAGAGGGAATATGAAAAGTCAAAAAGCTAAATTAATTAATGAAGGGCCAATAATCTTAGAGTTATAAAAAGTTAAATTTTTCTTTTAATTTTCTTGGTAACTCATTGCCATTAATTACAATTCTTTTATTTCTTGGTAAGATCCCAATTTCCATTTTTTCCCCTTTTTAAATCAAGTTTCCAAACTCATTAATTCGTGTCTATCAACTTCTCTTATTTTTTTTTGGGGGCGGGGGCGGGGAATGGCTGCTGCCAGCCTCCTCCCTGTCAATGTTTAAATGTGTAGATAATTCTCTGCCTTGTCAGTGGTAGAATCTTATACTTGGTCTGTATGATGTTGCAGCATCAATATTTATTTTAGGTTTCTATGCATCATCTTGTTGGTTACTCTTGCATGGAATAGGAATCAATTGAATCCTTGAGTAAACAAGTCTTCTTTTATCTCTGAATTTGATATCTTCTTTGGCAATAGCAAAATCTTCAAAAACAAGATTTTTTTTTAAATAGAAAAAAAAAAATAATGACGGGTCAACAGGAGGTAAAACACAAGCAAGCAGGAGAAATAGGCTATCCTCATAGGAGGAAAAAGACGCAGATAAAAGGAAAAAGAATAAAAATAAATAGACAAAAATCAAAGCAAATAAAAGAGAGACTTTCAATGCTCTAGGCAAACCTATTGCTTCCATGTCATGATTGCCCATGGTATAGGACAATGCAAGAGGTATTGGTTTTAGGATTCTTAATACCTAAATGTATTCCTCAAAGAGATAAGATTGCATTAGTCATATTCTTTTCCTTGTCACTGTAATGCGACTTTCACTCTTGTCTTCTCTCTCCTTGTTTAAGCTGCCCCATCCTGCCTACATTCAGTGCTTGATTATTCTTTGCTTCTGACTGACTCTTCGATCTTGCTTTCTGGACTTGGGTGTGGAAAGCCAGAGTTTCAACTTGGCCTCTTCCCACTCTATGTGCATATACTGGGAATTTATTAATCTTTGTAGTGATACTAGGAAATGTAGTTTCTTTGTTTAGCATTCCTTTGCTGGTGACAAGAAATCTATCTCCACTCTTGACTGTCTTTGGGTGTATCCAGATGAGATCAAACAAAAAGTCGAAGCCAAATTCAATGAGCTTGGTGACATGTGTGAAAGGGGAGAACTTGAGCCTGAAGAAGCTTACAAGCTTTTCAAGGAATATGAAGATCAAATGGTCTTGGAATGTGCAGAGATAATGGAGGCTGAGGGGCCACCCCAGTTTGATGAGATGACTGTGCCAGACAAGAAGGACAAGGATGATCCCCCAGGTGAGGGACCGATACTTAGGTGGAAAACAAGGGTAGTTTTTGCTCCGGGAGGTGATGCATGGCACCCTAAGAACAGAAAAGTAAAGCTGTCTGTTACTGTCAAAGAGCTTGGGCTTTCAAAGCATCAATTCCGTCGACTAAGAGAACTAGTGGGGAAACGTTATAATTCAGGGAAAGATGAGCTCACAATCACTAGTGAGAGGTCAGATGAATGCATCCTTTTTTATATAGTTATCTTCAGCTTTGGGACATCATTTTCACTCGTTTTTATTTCTTAAGAAGAATTTCAAGATATAAAAGCACAATAATGAATTTATACAGAAAATAGAATTTTTGACATTTATAATTCAAGATATGGGTTAACTACAGCTGTGCAAAAACTTAGTTTCCTCGAGAAATTTCAGAAAACAAATTTGTATATTAGTTGATGTTCTTCAAAAGGAAATTGAGAATTTCTAGGACTCCTCCAAGATTTTATGCTAACATAATGCAAAGAAAAATAAAAAATTAAGACTTTTGGTTAATAACAATAAGAAGGGTTTGCTGCACAACACTGTGCTATAAAGAGAGAGAAGAGATAATTTTAGAAACAAACTGAGGACAATAGATACCCAAATATAAACTTTCTACATAAAGAAGTGTGTATATTATATATATATATATATTTATATGATGAAGAAGTAAACTTCTTTATCTAGGAACTTTAGACTGTGTCTGAGATTAAAGTTCTATTGATATCCAAGTTTTGTCTTTGTTTAGACAAGGACTTCAAGAGTGCCATTTTCACCTAAAAATGGCTGCTTTGTGGGCCTTTAAATCATAAGGTAGCTGTGGTTGTCTTATGAGAGAGAGAAATCCCTGTCTAAACTCTAGTATGCTTGTAACGTGTAGTAATATAAGCCTCCTGTAAACTGGAATCCATATCAGCTGTTCCTGTGCTGTTCCTTTAGATATTGATCTGGAATTAAATGGCTAATGGCCAAGTAGTATAAATTTTTGCCTATTCTATTATGTGGGACTGGGTGCATGCCCCAAGTATTTTATGCTTGGAAAATTTCTTAAAGCTTCTTCTAATCTTTGCAGGTTCGAACATCGGGAGGAGAACAGAAAAGATTGTTTAAGGACTTTATTTAATCTCATTGAAGAAGCAGGAAAAGCCAACAAAATGGTCGAAGAGGCTCGGACTTCATATGTGAAGGATAGGCTTAGAGCCAATCCAGATTTCATGAAGAGGTTGCGTGCCAAGACCATGAGATTACAAGCATCTAAACCTGCTCCAATGTAAGAGGCATAGGTGGTCAAAAGGAACTAAGGATAAGCAAAAGGGAAGTGAATGTACATTTTCCTTGTTGAATGCTCTCTCTTATTTTTGCAAAATAATGAACAACGTGGGAGAGTACACATCTTCCATGGGTTTTTGTCCATTTGAGATGGCACTTCTTAACCCCATGGCTTGTATCTTTCCTTATGGTGGTTTAATCTCCTTGCGGCATGAATTCCGATTTAAGGTTTATTTGTGTCATCTCTATCTTCAATGATCTGATTTTCAACTTTCTATCTCTTCAAACAGTACCTCGCTCTCCAATAGAAATTGAGTGAAATTTTGGTTGGTGCTGCATTTAGCATTTGCTTTACTGATGCAAAAGGAAACCAGCAAAGCCATCTTGGCCTTTCTAATTTCCCTTTTGGTGAAACTTAGTTGTTTTAATGCACCCTGTTTCATTTCTTCAATCTCCATGTTTTGATTCATTTTCTTTCTCTTTAATAGAGGCACCCTGTTGTTTAATGTTTGATTGCATCGGAAGGAACCGCTCCAGACGGAGACGTCTTTGAGAAAGTATCTAACATATGTTAGACATCTTTAAGTCCCTGGTGAGGAAGGGCCAAAAAATGCACCAAGAGTGGTACATTAGCAAAAGTCCTCCAGATGGAAAGTTTAGGATGGGAAGTGTGAAAAGAACAAGTGCAAATTGATAAGATTACTTTGGAAAGAAGTCTAAGTTTTCACCCTCGGGCTCTAGCAAAGAATGGAATCCAAGTTTTCTAGGTCTAAAGCAAAGCAAAATTATCTCTTTTGGGAGGCAAGTGGAAAATATTCAAGAAATATGGAAGCAAGGTCTTCTGCTTTTTCTTCTGGGTTATCATTTTCTTCTTTAGGCCGAAGCCTAGGTGTTGCCACAAAGCGGAAGAGTTCCTATGTAGTACGTGTACATGATGTGTGGCGTGTCCATTGTCCATCATCTGGTCTTGTATCGTGCTACCTTGCAAGATCACATGGCGATCAGGGTCGCATGCAGGGAATTGTGTGTGTTGTGGATCAGGGAAGAGGGTTTATGCTGCAAGCCTTCTTGTTCTGATTTGATTTTAAAATTCACGAGTCATGTGAAGTATATGCAAGCTCTTAACAATTTTGGTGCTTCAAAAATCAGCATGTCAAAAATGGAAAAGGTTAAGTTATGCAACGATCAGTCACCATATAGATAGCTGATTTTTGAAGTTAAAGCAAGTTCGACATGCTCAATACTTCTCTCTCTCTCTCTCTCTCTCTCTCCCTCCCTTCCCGTAGTTTAGCAGAAAGTGCTTGAGGATATGGAAATGGGCAATTAAATATATAGGATGTTCTTTGCTGATCTTGAAGTGTAACTTTCCACGACTAGACTTCAAACAATATGCCTTCATCAACTTCCAAGTTTGTGACTGAGGGAGGTCAATGCATAATCTACATTCTGACCTGTTAATTTGTTGCCAAAAATGGTTTTAAGCAATACCCAAATTTGGAAAAGAGTCACAATAAATAAAAAGCCAAGGAACATGGGCATGTGCCATTGAATACGAATATCTTAAAAGAAGCCAAGTTCTGATTGCACATTTTGGATTTTGGTAGAAGAAATATTGAGTTTCCAGTTCTCTATGTTCAAGCAAACAGTGGACTTCTTGGTACTCTTCCACCAATATTTAGTCAATTGAATCTTGTCATGAACAATTTCATGATTCCTAGTAATAAATAGCAAGTTAATGCAGCATCTGCCACACTCTTTTCCACACCACCGAATGCCGAGGTTAGAAAAAACCAGGCAACTAGGTACAAGGTGAGCCGCAGGTGTAGCAACCTCTCCCTACACATCCCCTATAGATGCCATGGAGAATGTTATTCTTTTTTCTTTCGGGATTGAAAAGACTTGAGATGTCTCCTCTGCTGCTCGGTGTTCCCACCAGCGGGCTCCACCATCAGATGGTTCAAAGTCTCCAGACATCCAATTCCTCAAAGATGTATCGAACATTGCGGTGCCTGTTGGAAGTGGGTTTTGTTTCACATATGAGAACTCCGCTGACGAGAACTAAGTGAATGATTGATGAATCGTTTGGTTGATGGAACTTGCAAAAATCCGCTAGAGGTCACTCCAACGTGAAGACTCCGACATTCAAGTTAGAGAGCGGTTTTCGAGAAAAGTAATAGACTAAAAAAGAGAGAATTCTATAATATCTTTTCTATGCTAAGTGAAGAGTTAAGAGAACATATCTAGCTGATGGCCTTTGTGATATATATATATATATATAGTTTGCATGCATGGTAAGTTCGGTATGCTACCAGAGTACAGAAACCCTAGTTTCTTTGTGGAAGTGTCTCGAGACAACAGGGATCGTAGTAAAAGATTCCCAAAAATTTAGAATTATACCAGTTAGGAAAGTTTGGATTGTCGTAGAGATTCCTTTTCTCATCGGCAACAATTACAGATTTCCTTCCGGATTAGGGGAGATTGTTCCCGCGGTTTAAGCAAGTTAAATAATAATACCAAGTTTTAAAGAGGTGCCAAGCCGATCAGTCGACTACCTGTTGTCTGATCGATAGGTATCGAGAGGGTGAGTTATGTTTGCTTGATCAGGAGATACATGCGTACTCTGACTTGTTGGACAGTGGGCTCACAAGATCTCGGATCTTATGATGATGGACCTTTGGGCCATGTTTCACCACTTGACCCCCGCTTCTAGCATCTTTCGTCTCGGAGGAAGGACCTCAGGAGTAGTTTCAAATGGATAAGAATTTGAAAAGGCGCTAATTAAATGCAACACTACTAGTATCATCGCTTGGTGTTAGGGACATGAGTAGATATGGTAGTAATTAGGAAAGCCAAAGGCATAAAATATTATGGGTGAATGGAAAGGACACAATGGGAAGCTTTAGCAGTGAGGTGTAGTCAGCGTTTTTTCGGCTTTTTGAGGGATTTGGCAATATAGTTCCCATCTTTGGACTATATATATACATATAACAGTAGGAGGTTGGATTTAGAACGGTCGTTTGAGAGGATAAGGCAAAGGAAAGGGTTGTGTTTTCTATAGGATTTCAAGGTTGGAAAGGGATTTGTTCTTCTTTTGCAGGTTTGGCTTTTAAAAGAGTGGTGGCAACTAAAGCCACGGGTGCAAGATTCCATCAGTAAAAGAATCGCAGATACAAGGTTCCATCATATCAGTTAAGCAAGTCATAGGCTACTGTTATGATGGTCTTGTACTGAAGTGTTCTGATTGAGCTCTTATAGCTTATCATTGCTCTTACATTCTTTCGTTATCAGGGATTGAGAGTTATTTGATGGGTTGCAAAATCTTTTCCAACTTCTATTTAGCATCTAGCTTCTTTTCTAGTACTTACTGGGTGCTAAATAGGGGTTTGAGATTTGTAGAGTTTATCTACGAATTAGTTTAAGAAGGCATTGGACACTCTGTCGTGGAGAAGACGTCTAAGTTTAAGGAGCTAATCCGTTTGAGAAGACGAAGTTACTCATCGACATATTCTTTCCAGTTTTCTTTTTGATGTAATCTAGTCTAACTTATGAATATGCAAACTTTTTATTTTGTTGTACCCAACCATGTACTTCGATATGCATTTATTCTTTGAAATAAGAAAGAAAGTTTTGTTACTTGTCAATCTTGTCTTGATCGAGAGGGAATCGTCTTATCTGTTCATAATTTTAGAACATCAATGTGAGAGGTGCACTGTCAAGTAACTAACTTTACTGATGAGGTGGTAGCTGGTCGGTTGACTTGCCTAGTCGTCGGATGTAGCACCTTGTCACTTTTTCGATATGTTTTGGTGTGTTTAACCGTAAAGGCGGGCCGTGCCTATTTGGACAAGGGTACTTCCCTTATTGATGTCTCGTTCGTTGGATTGAGAGGTTGAGCTATACCTACCCATCAAAGAGATACATCCCTTATTGATGGCACATTCGTTCGATTGAGAGGTTAAGTCGTGCCTATCCATCGGGGGGATACATTCCTTATTGACGACACATTCGTTCGATTGAGATGTTGGGTCATTTCTACCCATTGGGGGATACATCCCTTATTGATGACACGTTTATTTAATTGAAAGGTTAGGTCATGCCTACCCGTTGGGGGGATACTTCCCTTATTGGCGGTACATTCATTCGATTAAGAGGTTGGGCTGTACCTACCCGTTGGGAGGATACATCTCTTATTGATAGCACGTTTGTTCGATTGAGAAAATGTGTTAGCAACATACAAAAGAAATAATATTCTTATTGATAAACTAGGAGAGAGCAAATATCAAAACTAATGAGAATGATAGAGAATATTGGTGATAGACACACAAGTTCTCCAAATTCCACGTTCTCGGCATGATTAAACCGTTTAGATGATGGAGTCGGTATGTCCCTGGGCGGACCACCGAACATATTTGATATGGGTCTTCCCAATTAAGTGCTAGCTTGCCCTTCTTTGGGATTGTCCGGTAGCTTCTACTCTACAGAGAACCAAATCCCCTGGTTTGAATACTTTAGTTTTTACACCTCTGTTGTAATAGTGTGCCATTTGCTGCTGATAACTAGCCATTCAAGTGAACGAAGCCTCTTGTAGTCTAGCAATAGGTCCAATCATTCACATAATGCAATTTCGTTCTGTTCATGCTCGTATTGATCTACTTGAAGTGAATGAATGCCAATTTCCACTGGTTTTACTACTTCACAACCGTAAGTTAGATTGAATAACATTTTTCCCATTGCTCTTCGGGGCATTATCTGGTAGGCCTAGAGGATTCCGTAGAGTTCATTTACCCAATGACCTTTGACGTTGTCTAGTGCAGCTTTGAGTCCTTGTAGGATTGTTTGGTTTGTTACTTTGACGAGGTCATTAGCCTGCGGGTATGCGATGGAGGTGGAACAATGCTGGATTTCTAGTTTGCTGCAGAAATTTTGAAAACTTTTATTATCAAATTGTTTGCTATTGTCGGTAACTAAAATGTGAGGCACTCCGAATTTGGTGATGATGGATGTCCACATAAAATTTTGTATCTTGCAGGTGGTGAACTGGGCTAACGGTTTTAGCTTTTATTCACTTGGTGAAGTAGTCGATTGCCATGATTAGGAACTTTTGCTATCCGGTAGTTGGTGGGAATGGCCTAAGAATATCTGTTCCCTACTATACAAATAGCTGCGGACTTGTTATCGGGCAGAATTTGGTGGAGGGTTGGCATGGTAATAACAAGAAGCGTTGGCATTTGTCGCACCTTCTAACATAATCATCTGTATCGTCCTTCATGGTTGGCCAAAAATAACCTTGACGAAAAGCTTTATTTGCTAGATTTTGAGCGCCTAAATGATTGCAATATATCCCTTCATGGATCTCTCTGAGCACATAATTTCCTTCTTCAGGTGTCAAGCATTTTAAGTATGGATGAATAAAATACTTTTTGAAAAGGTCCTATTAAGAATAGTATAGTGGGCAACTTTACGCCCAGCTTATTGGCCTTAAAAGGTGAACTTGGTAGTTGCCCGTGTTTCAAATATGCCTCTATGAGGTCCTTCCAACTTGGTGAACTATTTGCCGATAGGATCTGCTCAGATTCATCAATACTCAGACATGGTAGCCTCTCGATATAGACTGTTTGACTAGTTGTAACCAAGAAAAAATTGGCTAACTCGAGAGCATGTCGGCTCGCGTGTTCTTTGATCAAGGAATGTGTCCACCTTGTCAAATTTGTTCCCCGCCTCTTGTAACTTAGATAAGTACTTTACCATCATCAATTCCTTGGTTTCATAAACTCCTTAAATCTGCTTGACAACCAATTGGTGGTTGAGGAAAACCCGTATGTTCTGGGCTTCTAGTGACATTGCTATTCATAATCCAGTCAAGAGGGTCTCATATTCAGCCTGATTATTAGTTGCTTAAAAATCAAAACAGAGGGCGTGTCCCATGAGAATGAGTCCATCTTCACTTCTTGAGGAGTTCGATGAACTGTCCACATGAAGTGTCCATTACGACCCCGAGCATTCTTCTTGATCATCAATAGGGGCTCACTCAAAGGGTGTCGGGAAGGTGTATTCGAGGATGAAATCAGTGAGAGATTGGCCTTTGATGGCTGGCCTTATTTAATATTCGATGCTGATACTCCACTTAATGAGTCGACTTAAGGTGTCCCTCTTCAGTGAAATCTGTTTCAGAGGCTAGTTGGTCAATATTACAATTATGTGGGCTTGAAAGCAATGCCAGAGATGTTTAACAGTAATAACAAGGATGAATGTCATTTTCTTGATAGGTCTGTAATTAATTTCTGACTCTTGGAGTATACGGTTGATGTAGTACATCGTCTTTTGTGCAGTAGATTTTTTGCTTTATAAGAACAGAGTAGAGTATTCGATCAAAAATGGAGAGGTAAAGGTAAAGTTTCTCTCCAAGAATGGGTCAAGAAAGTAGCGAGGGTGACGTAAGGTATTCTTCAAGCTGTTCGAACGTTGCTTGACACTTTGTTATCCACACAAATTTTTGGGATATTTTCAGCGCATCATAGAAGGGTTTATACTTCTCCCCCACTTTTGATATGAATCGAATCCTCCCCATGAGGCGTTGCATTTCCTTTAGCGTTCTCAATGGTGCCCTATTTAGTATGGATTGTATCTTCTTTAGATTTGTGTCGATCCCCCGGTTGGTTATTAGGAAACCTAAATTTTTTTTTGATGTGATCCCAAAGATGCATTTTGCTAGGTTCAGCCTCATGTTATAATGTTCTAGTGTTTGGAATGTTTCTTCCAAGTTTGCAATGTGATCTTTGGCATTGGCACGCACTCTTGACGAGCATACTCGTCAATGTAGACCTCCATATTCTTGCCAAGCTGCTCACTGAAGACTTTGTTAACCAACCACTGGAAAGTTGTTTTGGCGTTATTGAGGCCAAAAGGCATGATTTTATAGCAGTAGGTTTCGAACTCCGTAATAAAGTTGGTTTTTTTCCTCGTCCTCAGTGGCTATACGAATCTGGTTGTAGCCAGAGTACGTATCCATTAAACTCAAGAGTTGATGACCCCGATGAGTTATCCACCAATTTGACTATATTCGAAAGTAGATAACTGTCTTTCAAACATGCTTTATTGAGATCGGTGAAGTCTACATACATTCACAACTAGCCGTTAGCCTTTTTTACTATAACTACATTGGCTAACCACTCATGGTATTTTACTTCTCGAATAAACTCTACTGTTAGAAGCTTCCAGACCTCCTCTTGTATTGTACATTGGCATTCTAGTGCGAATACCCTCTTCTTCTATTTGATAAGCTTACAGCTTGCATCTATAGTTAGTTTGTGGACTATAAATGAAGGCTGGATACCTGACATGTCTTCCGAAAACCATCCAAAAACTTTAGAATGTCACCAAAGATAGTCTACAATTATTTTCTGGAGAGATGACAGTAAGTGGGCTCCAAGTTGGACTGTCTGTCTTGGTACATTCGTGATGGGAACTTCGATCATTTTCTCTCCGGGTTTAGGCTTGGATAGTTGCTCGGCATTATCTCTAAGTTCCAAAGTGTCTACCAAAAGAATTTCTCTTTCTCTCTCTATCATGGGGATGGTCGATGGGTTGGGGTCACAGTTTGACTAGTTGCGACCCCAAAAGGTGTCTTAAATTTGATCTTCATATATTTTGTGCTTTGTAGTACTTCAAGACTGTTCAAACTAGGATGATCTAAGATAGCATTATAAGGAGAAAGAGGTTTAACCACATGAAAAGTGATTTTTGTAGTGGTATGGTGAGGATGCATTCCTCAAGTTACAACAAGCAAGATGGTACCTTCTAAAAGTATGCACTCGATAGTGAATCCCTTTAACAATCTATTAGGGGGTTGAAGGTAGGATCCAGCAAGACCCATTCATTGGAAGACATCCCAAAAGCGGAGATCTTGATCTGCTCCTTGATCAATAGAAGTTCTTTTGATGAAGAATAATCCTATTTTGGTAGTAATGACTAACGGGTCATTTCGGTTAGTATCGATTCCTATCAAATCGTCATCATCAAAATCGATTACCGGTCTTTTCCTTTTAGTTAATGTCATGATTGTGAAGGAAGGAAACGGGATGAGAAGCACATTCGGTTGAAAGAATTAATTTATTCCTATGGACAGTGCCAATTTATTAGAGGTGATTTTTGCTCTATAGATGATAGCTCCGCTGACTTGAATTAAGTGAGTGTTTGATAGATCGTCTAGTTGATAGAATCTGCAAAAAATCTGTCGGAAGTCGTTTTGGCGGGGAGACTCTATGCTCAAGTCAAAGAGCGGTTTTCAAGAAAAGAAACAAACTAAAAAAGAGAGAACTCTATAATGCCTTTTGTATGCTAAGTAAAGAGTCAAGAGAGCATACCTGATCGATGGCTTTTGTGATATATTTATATAGTCTGCATGCATGGTAAGTTCCATATACTACCGGGATATAGAAACCTTAGTTTTCTTGTGGAAGTGCCCCAAGACCACAAGGATTGTAGTAAAGGATTCCCAAAGATTTAGAATTCTACTAGTTAGGAAAATTTAGATTGTCATAGAGATTCCTTTCCTCATCGGCAACAATTAGAGATTTCCTTTATGATTAGAGGAGATTGTTCCCACGATTTAAGGAAAAATAAATATTATATCAGTTAGTTAATAGCAGTATCGAGCATTGAAGAGGTGTCGAGCCAATCGGCCGACTACTTAATAATGGTTTGGTTGATAGGTATCAAGAGGGTGAGTTATGTTTGCCTGACCAGGAGATTCATGTATACTCTGGCTTGTTGGACTGTGGGCTCATAGGATCTCAAATCTTATGATAATAGGCATTTAAGCATGTTCATCAGTGCCAAATAGCATGATTATTATCACATAGCCTTTTACCCTTATTAGTTATTTCAGTCTCAACAAACACAAATAGAGTAACACTCATGTATTTAGATGCATGTTCAAAAGTCTTTGTTTGTCATATTTTCATCACACACAACTTAAGCATATCATTTTTTTTAATCTAGTTTAATTATGTGTAGAAAAATAATTATAGTTTTTAAATGAGCCCATGTTTACAACTTCCACTTGCATAGACATTTATCTATGCATCTTGTCTCTTTTAATTTTATGAACATGATATAATAAATAAGAACAACTTTCCAAATTATTGAAAAAGAAAAATATGACCAACACTTAGTTAGTTTCACTGATACCTTTGGTCTAATTCGAATTGGACCATATGTAATCAGTTTAAACATAATTATCAAATATTGATAATTTATATAAAAAGTGAAAAAGAAAAATATGTTCAAAAAAAAAATTACAAAACAATAAATATTGTCTAAATATTGTCCATTTTATCTCAAAATTATTCTTGCAACTTTCAAAAAAAAAAAGACATTTAAGTTTTTAAAATTATTTTATTTTGTGTTAATTTATTTGGTGTACTGAAAGACATCAAATAACATGGAGGTGAAGTTCATGAGCTTGCTACATGACTATAATAAATAAGAACAACTTTCCAAATTATTGAAAAAGAAAAATATGAACAACGCCTAGTTAGTTTCACCGGTACCTTTGGTCTAATTCGAATTGGACTATATTTAGTCGAGTTCAACTTAATTATTAGATATTATTGATTTATACAAAAAACAAAAAAGAAAAATATGTTCAAAAAAAATTTACAAAACAATAAACACCATCCAAATACTATATATTTTATCTTAAAACTATTCTTGCAACTTTTAAAAAAAAAAAAGACATTTAAGTTTTAAAAATTATTTTATTTTGTTTTAATTATTTGGTGTACTGAAAGACATCAAATAGCATGGAGGTGAAGTTCATGAGCTTGTTGCATGACTATAATAGGTAGATTATTTTCAGCCTCCATATCTGATTTTCCATATTTTAAAAGATTTGAAAATTGCAACTAATGATCTTTGGAGGCTTGTGACACTCTTATATTGCAACAAAATTGTGTATTAGATAACTTGCTAGAAAGCGTGAACAATAAACTTTCCAACCATATATAACTAGCTAACTAGAACAATTCAAGTAGAGACAAAACCCCATCTAAATATGGTTCATCCGCCAACTTATATAATTGCAAAATTTCTAGAATTTTGAACTCTGTGGATGGCCTTCTTCAAAAGCACATCTTTTATCCTGTGATGAAATCATTTATATAATGGCTCTTAGAAAAGCCTCAAGAACAAACTTTTGAACCATGTATGCCTTGCAACTCAAAAACAATACCAGAGAGATCAAAACCTTGAAATATGAGTTGTTTATATTAAGAACTTTTTTTAAATATATTTTTCAGAAAATCAGATTTTAATTACTCTTAATTAGTTATTTTCAAAAAATCATATCTTTCTCACTTTATGATCAAATCATGCACATGATATGTTGTTAAAAAGTTAGAAATAAACTTTCTAATGCTATATTGCTTGCAACCTAGAACTTTGTGCTATTTTTAGTATAGCAAAATGAATAGAAAAGAGCTTTTTATTGATGATTCAAGAGTACAGTTAAAAGAGAAAAAATCTCTCATTCATACTTACAATCATGGAAGGATGGATTATTTATAAGGGAAGAGAGTATTTTTAAAGAAAAGAGGTAGTAGGACTTCTTGAACTAGTCGTTGGACTGAGAGTCTGACAGCTACATTTCTTTTTCTAATGGTTAGACTCTTTTCTAATGGCTATAATTTCAGCCAACACATGGCAAGTGAACCTATGAAGGTCACAAGTTGACTTGATATCCTCCATCGACTAGAATTCTGGTCAATAGTGAAGATATCAGCTTCACAGATCAATCTATTACCTTCACAAGTGAATTCATCTTCACTTCAGGTTGACTTGTTCTTTTAGTAGGTTAACCTGATATCTTCTAATGGCTAGAATTCTAGCTGTTACATGCAAGCCTATACACAACAATTTTACCTATTACCTTCATAGGTCAACTTGTTTTGTTTTGCTTAGATTGAATTTCATAGTTATGTTAATTCAAATTCTTCAGAAGTCTTGTCAAATTAACAAATCGACTTGATTATACTTTAGGTTGACTTGTCAACTTAACAAATAGACTCGATTCTTCTCCAAGTTGACTTGAGTCCATGAGTTATTTTGAGCCTTTGTTTTTAGCAGTTGGCTTGATGCTCTTGAGTTCCTTGAATGCTTGTTAGGGAGCCAAGACTTGAGTGATTGCTCTGTGAGCTTGATGGTTGTCATTTTCAATACTCCCCCTCAAGTTGGGTGCATATATGTCTATTGTGCTCAACTTGCTAATGATATTCTGAAGATGACTAGCCGTGCTTCCTTTTGTGAAGATGTCGGCACGTTGTTCATTACTTCTAATATGATGAGTGATTATTGAATTTTCTTTAAACTTTTGACGAACAAAATGACAATCCACTTCTATATGCTTGGTCTTTCGTGAAACACTGGATTTGAAGCAATGTGGATGGCAGATTGATTGTCGAAGAAGAGCTTAATTGAAGTAGTGACTTTGAATCCTAACTCTTCTAGTAATGCCTTGAGCCATACGATTTCACTTATGGCTGTAGCCATTGCCCTGTACTTAGCTTTGAGACTCGATCTAGATACCACACTTTGTTTCTTGCTCTTCCATGATATGAGGTTTCCTCCTACAAACATATAGTACCCAGTTGTTGACTTCGTATCATTTGAGTCTCCTGCCCATTGAATTTCTGTGCTTTGGTTATTCCCCATCCAGATGCCTTTCTTTGGTGACCCTTTGAGATAATGCAGAATCCGCTCAAATACCCTACAATGTCTTAACTTAGGAACATGCATTTTTTGGCTAACTTTGCTTACGGTGAAAGAGATGTCAGGTCTTGTTATGTTCAGGTGGATGAGCTTTCGCATGAGTTTCTGGTATCTCTATACATCATTAAATGGTTTGTCATCATCTCAGTTGATGAGGAGATGGGACTGTATATTGGTTTAGCTCCCAATTTATCTGTCTCCTGTAACAAATCAAGAGTAACTTTCTTTGTGATAGGGCAAACCCATTAGAACAATAGACAAGTTCTATATCTAGAAAGTATTTTAGTTTTTCGAAGTCTTTAATTTTAAATTTAGATTTGAAGAAAGTTTTGACTTAATCTACTTAGCTTAGATCACTTCCAATAATGATTATATCATCTACACATATAAATACAATAGTGACTTTTTCATTTTGGTTTTTGGCAAAGAGTGAAGTGTTACTACTACATTTTTTAAATCCATTACTCACAAGTGGTGAGCTAAGTTTAGCATATTAAACCCTTGGAAACTGTTTCAACTCGTAGATAGCCTTCTTTAGTTTGCACAATTTTCCTTCTTGCTGAAGAATCTCTAGGGTTAATTGCATGTAAACTTCTTCTTTGAGGTCTGCTTGCAAGAAGGCATTAGCTATATCCATTTGAAACATCCCCCATGACTTGTTGGTAGTAAAAGGCATGAGGACTTGAACAGTACTCATTTTTACCACCGAGGCAAAGGTTTCTTTGTAGTTTATTCCATAAGTTTGCGTGAATCCATTTACTATAAGTCTAGCCTTGTACCAATCTATATAACCATGACTTTTATATTTGATTTTATAAATCCACTTACATCTCAAATCTTTTTTCCCTTTTGGTAGGGAAGTGATTTCCCAAATTCCATTCTTTATTAATGCCTCTTGCTCCTCTTTTATAGCCTTTTTTCACTTAGATGGTCATTGGCCTCATTAAAGCTTCTTGGTTCTTGTGCTTTATCAATACCTCACAAGAAGGCCTGGTAACTAGAGGAAACATTAGCCAAGGTGTAGAATTCAGACAATGGATAAGGAGTAACCTTGCAGTTGTAGCACTTTCTGCACTTTATCCACTCTGATATAGGGAGTCTTAACCTGGTTGATCTTCTAAGAAGTGGAGGAGATGGAGATAAATCATTAGTTTCTTTCTCATATTGTGGGGAAGATGATTCTTCCAATACTTGATCTCCCCTTGCGTCCCTTTTTTCCTTAGCCTCAGAAGTGCTTGAGCTGGACTCCTCTTTTTGCTCGGAGGTGTCTTGGTCATCTCCCCCTTGATTTATTGGCACTTGCACATTTTCTTGGGGAGTTTTAATATCCCAAAGATCCTATACTCCTATCTTAGTTAAAGATTCTTTCTCTTTGGCATCTGTAATGTAAAATTTATTCTCCACAAATATCACATCTATAGATATGTACATTATGTTAGTTATAGGATCAAAATATTTATATCTTTTTTCAAATGATGTATGCCCTAAGAATACGCATTTTCTCCCTTTTTTATTTTAGTTATCCCTAAATTCTTTGAGGATATGAATGTAGCAAATGCAACCAAATACTCTAAGGTGGGAAATGGTGTTTTTTTTTTTTTTTTTTAAATCAAGAAATAGCTTTAAGAGAGACTTTCCCTCGAAGACTTTAATGGACATGAAATTTATTAGATGTGCAGTGATACTTATCACCTTACACCAGTATATTTTTGGTACATTGGTATGAAACATGATAGTCCTAGTAGTTTCTACAAGGTGTCTGTTTTTCTCTCAGTTACTCCATTTTGTTTAGGAGTATATGCACATGATTTTTGGAGTATTGTTCACCTTTCTTCTAAGAAGTTTTCAAAGGCATTACTAATGTATTCTTCCCCATGGTTTGTCCTAAGCATCTAAACATTAGCATTAAATTGCTTAGTAACATATCTATTGAGAATGTTAGGTTTTGATGATGTCAAAATAGAGTTAAATGAGTTTAAGGGTATCAGGAAATATGACTGAAAATCATAAGTCTGCGGCCCCTTGTCGACCTACTCTAAATACTCTTGTCGACCTGAATATCATTCAAAGAAAAAAAAAATCTTGTCAACACAACCAAAAATAGGTTAATCCAAATAGTGATATGTCCACCACCAATTAAAATCCTCAGGTCCACCAATTTCTACCCATGTCAACCTGTTTCAATCCATATCGACCTGTGCATATCAGAACACATTATTTGGCAAAGTGTGAGCCTGTTGAAACCTAAGTGAGACCTATGTCGACCTGATGAATCTTCTTCATACTTCGTCGACTTGAATTAAAGACATGATAACCTCCTCCTAAAATTGGTCCATCTGATCAATTAAATAGGTCCACCTGTTGTTCATATCGACCTATTTAAATATCATGTCCACCTATTTACTCAATAGGTCAACCTATTTTCAAACATGTCAACCTGAATATTACTCATGTCATCCTGATCACTTACATGTCCACCTGTTTGAGCACTCAAGTCCTTCTGACACAAATCCCATGTCGACATAGTTAATATCACAATGACTTCACCTTAGCAAAACTTGAAAGAGATGTCGACACACTCAAAAAGTTGTCGACTTGCCATACTGTGTACAATGACCTATGTTAAATCACACATCGACACATCAATTAGTTCCACCAATCCAATAACCCAGGTACACCAATTTGTTCAATGAATAGAACCTTATCCCCTTTTTTTTTTTTTAAAATTAAAATTAAATTAAAAAAAATTTAAAAGAAAGATATTACAAAAAAAATTTTGTTAAAAAAAAAAAAAAGCCCCCCCCCAACAAAATTTAAAAAAAAAATTTTTTTCCCCCATTTTAAACATGTTGGCAAATCATCACCTAGGGACAATTCATATAAAGTCAACATAACACTGCTCAATTCGACTACTAGATCAAATTGGTCCACACACCTACTGAAATTGGTCGACAGACCTCATTGGTCGACATGTAAAACCATGATATCGACCTAGATACATTGAATTACACTGAGAAACTTTTGAAAACAGGTTGATGTGTCCCTTGATGATGTCGACCTAAGGCTATCAGAAATCAAAATTTAAAGATTCTGAGACAGCAACGGTTATCTCTTTTTGGGACTTGTTCTGTGCATGACCTCTTCTATATAAAACTAACATTTGAATACAATGAACTGACTCCCATTTGGTGAAATAAAAAGTGTCGTAAGTAGAATTGCATCTCTTAGTGGGAAACAAGGAATAAAGAACAGAGTAATGGGCTAAAGCATTAAATGAAGTTGGTGAAGGACTTTAATTCTCAACCTTTTGAAGCACACCAACCATTCCACGGCTCTCTTCAATAAGCCTTTAAATGCCCAGCATATGAGAAATGAAGTGGTTGTTGCTCGAATACTAAGTGTGCTATCAAAGTTTAGAACCACATCCAAAAAATCTTTTATACTCTAATCTAAAATCATTGTACTCTGTTCTTATATTGTTTCATCTTCTTTGAGTACAAATCTTTTGTAAGCTTAAATCGTCTATTCTGAGGAGTCTAGTCTCATCTCATAGACACCCTTGTGTTGTAACACTGTGATTGTACAAGACCGGTGAGTGAGTCACGGTCTTGGGACTAGAGAGAGAAACAACCTATGAGATGTTGGGTTAGTGTTTTGGGATAAACACTATATAGGGTCTGACTTAAACTTGTGAATCAAGTTTAGGAAGGTCTATACTTGAACCTATGAATCAAGTTTGGGAAGGTTTATACTTGAACATGTGAACCAGGTTTGGGAAGGTCTATACTTGAACCTGTGAATCAAGTTTGGGAAGGTTTATACTTGAACCTGTGAATCAAGTTTGGGAAGGTCTAACTTGAACTTATGAATCAAGTTTGTAATAGTGAGATATTGTGGAAAATCCAGGGGAAGCTTGGGAGTGGATGTCCACCGGGTTGGGTGGAACCACTATAAAAACTTCTTGTGTCCTTTATTAATTTCTTTGTTGCTTTCCTTTCTTTAAAAACTCAACCCTGCTCAAAATTATTCTAAAGTTTTAAAACTACCAAATTCCAAGAAAAATATCTTTAATCAACTATTCACGCCCTCTAATTGCTTAAAAATATCTATAATAACTTTGAAATGTCCCAAATACTTATGATTTAGTGGTTAGCATGTAAACCCATATGTATCTAGTCTTATGATCAATAAAGTTGACCAGATAGTATAGGTGAAGTCCAAAAATCAGAATGCACTAATTCAAAAGTATTTTCATAAATTGTATTTGATACTTGGTAGTACACTCTGGTCTCTTTTCTAAAAATAAAAACTTTATAATATCTATCTTTAATATCTTTGCCTAAAAATAGACATTTTAAAACTTGCTTTCCAGAGAGTCCAAGAGGGGCATGCCACAAAGGATGAAGTCTTTGATGGTGTGTCATGTGTGCATGGTTGTCATGATTCAGAAAGTATAAGTTGTTCCTCCTAGACCCCTTGCCAATAAGTTGATTTGGCTTGAGATCCTGAAGGACAACTTTGTTAGAATCAAATACAACTCTGTAGTCTTGGTCCTTGGTGATTTTGCTAATGGACAATAGGTTTGAGTTAAACATTGGAACATTAAAGCATTTGAAGTTTTCCTAGAAGCTTAACTTCATCAATTTCTTTAACTTTTAAACTTTGACCATTAGCAACCTCGACTACATTATAGTTAAGGAGAGATTTAAAATTTTTAACTTTATTTTTATCCTTAAGCATATGGTAATCATATCCAGACCCAAGGATTAGCCAGAGTCTACAACCCAAAGATTAGAATGGTTTAGATTGGTACCTTGAGGGAGAGCCATCTATTTCATCATCTTTTGAAGTTCATCCATTTGGCTCTCAAGGGCAACATGCTAAGCCATAAGTGGATGTGCCAAAGCTGTATGTTAAGCCAGGCCTGGTTGCTCTTGTTCATTCTTTTTAATTTTTGGCTTCAAGTGGGGATGAAGAAACCAACACTTGTCCTTTTTGTGCCCTGATTTTTTTTTTTTTTTTTTGGCTGTAATGAGCACACACTCCCCTTTCTTTAGAGAATTGCATTTTGTTGGCTACTTGATCCTCCAGGTAGCATTGAAGTTGTATGCTTCTATTTTTGTTTTGGAAGCTTCCTCTAATCTTATACTTTCTTCTGCCCGTTGGATCATAAATTGGACTTTTTAAAAGAAAAGGAAATCCTTCATCCAAACAATTTCCTAGTGGACATGGAGGAATCTTTCTCCTAGCGATCTTAGCAAGCTAAAAATCATGTCTTCATTGTCTCTATTTTGGATAATTTTAGGATCTATTGTGAAGTGTCTTATCATCCTTAGCTCATTCCACAAATCTCCATATTCACCGAAGACCTCGGAGAGATTCTTTCCTTCTTTCTTATTTTGTGTAATTTGGCCCTTGATTTCGAACACTCTCCCAAGGTTAGACTCCAGCTCGTAAAGTCCATGCATATGATCCCACAGGGCTTTAGCAGTTGGAGTGCATGTGACCATCATTTTGTGAGTACGGTCCATAGAGTTCATCAATAGAATAAAGACTTGATTGTCTTTTTGCTTCTACTCTTCGAATTGAGGATCCGATTCTTCAATGGGCTCTTTTGTGATGTGACGAAGAAGCCTCCTTAAATTTGGAGACCTCTTGATTCTATTGGCCCATTGAAAATAGTTTTTGGAGTTGAGCAGGACAATGGAGAACTCTAGTGGACCTAGCCACTAAAAGAATGCTAGGAACCAATACAAAGAAACAGGAGAGAGCATGCGACTTATGGCTTTGCTACCATGAAGGTAGAAATAGCAGCAGAAATAAACAAATACAAATTGCTCCTCCCACTATTCTCTGAAGCAAGTCATTGCCCTTTAAAATAAGACATCAACTCGGAGGCTTGCTCTTTTTTCTACTGTAAGAACACCCATATCCTCTCTAATGCTCTTTGCATTTTTCTCACCATCTGTATATTGAAGAATAACTCGGAAATTCTTTCTCTTGGAGGGGTTTTAAAGTATAAAGCAACCATTTCTTCTTCCTTATGAAAGTGAACCATTTAATTTCCCTTTTATTTCTTCACATATTCATTATCATTGACTCATTAGTTGTTAGTATTGCAAATTTTGAGGAAATAACTCCTTATCAAAAATAAGGAAGGATCTTCCTTTTGGTAACTCATCATATGGGCTTTAAATAAGTCCAATACAATGACCTAAACATGCTTTTCTAAGTGAAGCTACAAGTATACAAATAGATAGGAAATCTACGTCCTCGTAAGGACTCCCAATCGGTAAAGAGGGTCAAGTATCTTTCCTGAGATCTCATATTAGAAAGTTTATGATCACATGTATTTTCGCGATTTTTACGACGCTTATATAACCAAAAGAAAAAAAAAAGGATAGGAAATCTACAGAAAGGGAGACTAAGCAAGGATTTTTGTCATTATTGCTTTGATTGTCATGCCAAACTAAGGGAATTGGAGATATAATTATATAGAGGTGCTTCCATACTTCATTGATACCTATCCGCCTATAAATTTTTATATATGGTCATGGAAATTGTTAGAATTAATGCATTAATGATTGCCCTTACATTCTATATCACTAATATCCATGTCTCATATTTCATATGACTAATAATCAACATGGGAAAATTCCTTTTACTAAGGTAAGCCCTTTTAATGAGACGAGATTAAGGTTGATCCGAATGAACTAATTTTAGAATCCTTCTAACTAAATTTATTTTAAATAATTTATAAACACCCAAATCTTATAAAATGATTTTGGAGTTTATAAACTCATATATTTTATTTTAGAATAAGTAGTTAAAGTGTTTAAATAAAATATGATAAAACAGTATACGAAATATTTTGCCAATTTATTAGTTGTTTTTGTGTTTGCTAACATAAATACTTATAAGTTACTTTAAGTGTTGAAATGGTTAAAAAGGAAATGGTAATATTATTATTATTATGTAAATAACTATTATTAGTTAAAAATGGTAAAAGTGGGATAATGAAACATTAGCAAGTTTAGTTTGGTTAGTTTATATGTTAAAATAAAATAGTTTATAAGTTGTATGAAAAAAATTTAGGTAGAGGTACTTTTTGTTTTTACAGTTCATATCCTCTAAACATCTTAATTTTAGAATTTATAATTTCGTTCCAAAAAATATTATCAAATAAATTTTATTGTCACATAAATTCTAACATATTTTAAAATTTTATAAATTTAGTGAACACCCTCTTTTTCTATCACCTTACTAATAATCGTATTTTATCATTTAGCTAATAATATTATCAACTACATAGCACAAGTAGTTGAGTTATACACGAGAGATTTTGTCATTGTTATGGAGGGGGGAAAAATCAACAAATATTTGATTTAATAGAAAAGACTTTAGGCTTTTTTTTAACAAAAATTTAAGTTTAAATTTTAAGAATGAAAAGAATTATGATAGGAAAACTGTCTTTAATTGAAATATGATTTCGGATATCAACCGGTTAAAATTAATAAGAAAAAGAAAAAAGAAGATCAAAGTTATGAAAAAGCTAGCATAGACAGGAAGTTTGTTGAATTTATGGACATACCCAGAGGTTGGTGGATTTGAATGCATTGTCCCACCAACAACCGTCAATGGGGGTCGAGTTAGGAAAGGGAAACGAGCATGAGAAACAAAAGAAGGGGAATATCCACCGAGAAAAAAAAAAAAAGAAAGGAAGAGGTATCAAAATTCAGATGAGTATTCTTGAATGAACTTTGCATCACAGAAAATAAGGGGGTTAGCTAGGGTGAAGAACAAAATGACCGAAGAATGAAATTATGCCCGAATTAGATTTTAATATCTTAGGCCCCGTTAGAAAAATTTTGAAGTCATTTAATTTTTTGAATAATTGGCTAGTGATAGTACCCTATTTAATAGGTCTCTAAAATCATATAGGGTTATTCGATAAAGAAAACAATCACCATCAAGATCAAATTGAGGAAGTCCAAATCTTTCAGAACTCTTTAATTACGATCCTAACTATCTTGAAAGACTTCAAGCAAAAGGAAACTAGGGTTTTCTACTTAGAAGCCTATAAATACAGAGCATAGATAACTCTCAGAGGGGACTCAGTTTTTTACACACGAAAGAGAGACGATTATATATATCATTCAGAGGGGGGTTCTATACCCAGTTCTATACGTCGTTCAGAGGGAGGGTTCTATACCCAATCCTATATGTCATTCAGAGGGGGGTTCTATACCCAATCTTATATGTCATTCGGAGGGGAGGTTTCATACCCGTTCATATATTCCGTCAAAGGTATGATATCTACGACTACTATCAGTCCTATCATCACTCATACTGACTTGAGTGTCGGAGTCCCCCCACCGGGCTAATCCCGGTGGGATTTTTGCAGGTTTCTCATCCGTGAAAAATCGACGAATACTATTGTCATCGGCTCCCTATTCAAGTCGGAAGAACAGGTATCTGTGGGACGAAAATCGACTCCAACAGATTGGTACCGTTCGTGGTAAACGACTGACTGACCAGTCGTAGAAATCTCAAACCTGGTTTCACTTCTTCTTGACAGTCTGAGTTCATTTGACTATGCGAGAATCGGGACGAAGGTACATTATCTAACGAACGGGCTCATGTCGCCTTGATCTACCGATGAGATCTATCTCCCTGAACGGACCATGTCGTCCCGATTTACAGATGGGATTTATCTCCCCGAACGAGTCTATGCCGCCTTCGATTATCTGATCTATCAGTCTCTCCATCGTTCGGTCTCTCAATCTCTTGTCAGTTTTCTGACTCTCGGATCGTTTGATTTTTCGACCTGTCGGTCTTTCCATCGTTCGGTCTGTCAGCCTCTCAATCTCTTGTCAGTTTTCTGACTCCCGGATCATTTGATTTTTTGACATGTCGGTCTCTCTATCGTTCGGCCTGTCAGTCTCTCAATCTCTTGTCAGTTTCTTGACTCCCGAATCGTTTGATTTTTTGACCTGTCGGTCTTTCTATCGTTCGGCCTGTCGGCCTCTCAATCTCTTATCAGTTTCCTGACTCCCGGATCGTTTGATTTTTTGACCTGTCGGTCTTTCTATCGTTCGGCCTGTCAGCTTCTCAATCTCTTGTCAGTTTCCTGACTCTTGGATTGTTTGATATTTCGACTTGTCGATCTCTTCATCGTTCGAACTGTCGGCCTCTTAATCTCTTGTCAGATTCTTGACTCTCGGATCGTTTGATTTTTCGACCTGTCGGTCTCTCCATCGCTCGGCTTGTCAGCTTCTCAATCTCTTGTCAGTTTCCTGACTCTCGGATCGTTTGATTTTTTGATCTGTCGGTCTCTCCATCGTTTGGCCTGCTGGCCTCTTTATCTCTTGTCAGTTTCCTGACTCCTAGATCATTTGATTTTTCAACCTGTCGGTCTCTCCATCGTTCGGCCTATCGGTCTCTCAATCTTTTGTTAGTCACCTGACTCTCGAATCATTTGATTTTTCGACCTATCAGTCTTTCCATCGTTCGACCTATCGGCCTCTCACCATCGTTTGGCCTATCAGCCCACTTATTTAAAGTTTCATATCATTCGTTCGGAGGGCTAGAGTCGCCCAACTCCTATCGTTCGGAGGGTCTGAGTCACCCAGCTCCTATCCTTCGAAAGGCCTTAGTCGCCCACGGCTTCAGTCGCCCAGCTCCTATCGTTCGGAGGGCCTCAGTCGCCCAGCTCCTACATTCAAAGGGCCTCAGTTGCCCAGCTCCTATTGTTTGGAGGGCCTTAGTCACCTAGTTTCTATCATTTGAAGGGCCTTAGTCGCCCAGTTTCTATCGTTCGTTCGGAGAGCCTTAGTTGCCCAGCTCCTATCGTTCGTTCGGAGGGTCTGAGTCGCCCAACTCCTATCGTTCGGAGGGCCTCAGTCGCCCAGCTCCTATAGTTTGGAGGGTCTCAGTCGCCCGGTTCCTATCGTTTGGAGGGTCTTAGTCACCCAACTCCTATCATTCGGAGGGTCTTAGTCGTCAAATTCCTATCGTTCGTTCAGAGGGTCTCAGTCGTCCAGCTCTTATCGTTCGGAGGGCCTTAATCGCCCAGCTCCTATAGTTCGGAGGGCCTTAGTCGCCAGCTCCTATCGTTCATTCAGAGGGCCTTAGTCACCCAGCTCCTATCGTTCGGAGGGCCTTAGTCGCCCAACTCCTATCATTCCTTCGAACAGCCTGAGTCGCCCAGCTCCTATCGTTCAGAGGGTCTTAGTCGCCCAACTTCTATTGTTCGGAGGGTCTTAGTCGCCCAGCTCCTATTGTTTGGAGGGCTTTAGTCGTCCAACTCCTATCATTCGTACGTGTCATTAACAAGAGACTGAGTTTCCCGAACGGATCTATGACACCCTGATCTATAGTTCAACCTGTCGGTCAACCTGTCAGTCTGGTATTCTCTCGATCGTTTGACCTGTCGGTCTGGTATTCTCTCGATCATTCGACTTGATGGTCTGGTAGCCGCTCGATCGTTCGACCTCTGGATCTTACGATCACTCAACCTGTCGATCTATCAATGTCTCAATCACTTGAAGACTCAGTTTCTCGATCACTCGATCTCTTGATCTCTTGACCTTTCGATCTTCTGGGAGACCTCTTATAATCACTTTACTCCTAATAACATTTCTTCAAAATACAATTAGGAGTGGGTGAAAATGATGTTACCATATTTAATAGGTCTCCAAAATCATGTAGGGTTATCCGATAAGGAAGACAATCACCATCAAGATCAAATTGAGGAAGTCCAAATCTTTCAGAACTCTTTAATTACAATCATAACCATTTTAAAAGATTTCAAGCAAAAGAAAACTAGGGTTTTCTACACTTCTAAGAAGGCTATAAATACAGAGTATAGACAACTCTCAGAGGGGACTCAGTTTTTTACAGACGAAAGAGAGACGATTCTATTCATCGTTCAGAGGGGGTTCTATACCCAATTCTATACATCGTTTAGAGGGAGGGTTCTATACCCAATCATATATGTCATTCAGATAGGGGTTCTATATCCGATCCTATATATCATTCAGAGGGAGGTTCTATACCCAATCCTATATGTCATTCGGAGGAGGGTTTCATACCCATTTACATACACCGCTAAAGGTATGATATCTACGACTACTATCAGTCCTATCATCACTCATACTAACTTGAGCGTCGGAGTCCCCCGTCGGACCAACCCCGGTGAGGTTTTTGCAGGTTTTTCATCCGTGAAGAATCGACGAACACCACTGTTATCGGCTCCCTATTCAAGTCAGAAAAGCATGTATCTGTGGGGCGAAAATCGACTCCAATAGCTGGAAAACACAAAATTGAGGAACATATGGGTTATAAATCTTTTGTTTTGTTTTTCTGTTTTTTTTTTTTTTTTTTTTTTTATCGATCGGTATCTGAGTTTTACCCGACTAATCTGATCCAAATATTATGGGGTACATTGAAGGGTTTGCTTTTCCAAATCCTTTTTCTCTATTCCTAAGACTTGAAATGTGTTAATATGAGTTATAAATCTTCAATTTCAAAATATATGAGAATTTTAACAAACTGAAAACAATATTTCGTAATTATAGAGTTGGCTCATATATATTTTAGTAAATAGATTTTTTTTTTTTTTTAAATACCAAATTTCTTTATATGAGTTATATTGTGTTTCAGATATAAAATTATACTTTATTTAAGATCAAAGCAGCTCTATAGATACTCTCGTATACAACCCTATTAGGTGCACAAGATAGAGAGATTGTTTACGGTAAAGGATTGTAGAAAATATTTGGCGACTCCATAATTTTCTCTACTTGTTTGGGGATTAGGAAGTGCTCATTGTATTTGTGAGAGGGTGTACAAGTGGTATTTGGACTTAGATGAGTATTCAAACTGAGAATGACTAGTACTAGTTCATTCTCATACCAGAAGAAGTTAGATCTCTTGTGGATGTAGGCAAAAGAGTCACTGACGGATTCATGTACAAAATAATGGGTAATTTTGGTTTTTTGGAGGGCAATAGCCCACCCTCCCATCCAGGTGGCTCCGCCACCGCAAAGAGTGTTGAACCACATATAACAGTTGTCTCGCTTTATTTATTTTTAGTTTGGCCTAGCATGTTGTGTTTCTTAATTTCTTGGATATTTTTGGATTTATTTTTAGTAAATACTGATAACATTTATTCATATTACTCTAACCGCGAGGATTTGAAAAAAGTTTGAAAAGATTAGGTTGGCAAAAAATTTGAGTAACTACTTATACCTGTAGAGAAGCATGTACAAAAATTTGTAAGTAGGAAGGTCGAAATTTGGTGAAGCTTTTGAACCAATTCATTCGGATTCTTGATCAACTCAAAGAGATCAAAGTAAAAATTGAGGATGAAGACAAGGATTTGTTGCTTCTAACCTTGCTTCCCAATTCATTTGAGGACAGTGTGGAGATATCATTGTGTGAAAATAAAAAGTGACCATGGAGTAAGCATAGTTACCATTGGTAGCCCATGATACTCCATGAAAATCAAAATCTGGTGATAGGTAATAAGGTTTTGGTTACTTAGAGTGAGAATTTATGGGACAAGATTTCTAACAAGGGAGGTTCTTAGTGGGGGTAAGGTTAGATCTAAAGTTAAAAATTTGGATGATATTCTGCATTTTGGATGCAAATTGTATGGACACCTTAAGCCGGATTGTCCTATGAAAAATAGAAGGCTAGGAAAACAAAGATGAAAAGAGTATCGAGTGATCTTTTGCATGGGATGGTGGCGGATATGCTTTTGTAGTCTTTAAAGGAAATAATGCATGTTCTCGTGATGATTACTATTTAGATTCCTGTTAAGTCACTCACTTGTGCTCTAAAAAAGAATATTTTAATATTTTAAATAAAAACATGACTAGTAAGTTGAAATTGTGTGATTATTCAACTACTGATGTTATAGGTATCGGGTGTGTAAAAATTAAAATATTTGATGGAGTGGTATGCACTTTTGAGTAGGTTGCTTATATTCAAAAATGCTCACAAATCTAGTCTTGCCCTTTTAATTTAATTGTTTTTATTTGTTTTACATTTTGATGACTATTACTAAATATATATTTAATATATTTAATTTTGGATCCACTCATTCTAAATTTTCTAGATTTTAATATGTCTCTTTATAACTTCAATTTAGCACACTACTCTCTCTAGATTTATCGACTAACACTATATTATCTGCAAAATATATAGATCATGGTATTTCATTCTAGATATTTTTTTATAATTTCATCCATCACTATTATAAAAAAAAATGGATTTAATGCCCAGTCTTGGTGAAGTCCAATGTTAATTGAGATGTTTTCACTTAAACCCCACAAATTTTTACATTGGTAACAGTTATCTTTTGCATAACTTTGATATGATTAATATATCTCAAGAAAATTTCTTTTTTTATCGGTGTCTATCATAATATATCTTTAGAACCTTTATTATATTTTTTTTCTAAATCAATATATATCATATGCAAGTTTTTCTTCTATACTCTAAACGTTTCTATTAAATGTTTTATCAAGTGAATGAATTCAATGGTAGATCGTTCTGACATGAATTCAAATTGATTCTGAAACATGCTTATTTTCAATCTCAATCTATATTTCATCACTCTCTTCCATAACTTCATAAAATGACTCATAAAATTAATTCCCTTATAATTAGAATAATCTTATATGTCTTATTTATTCTTATATAGTGGTATAAGTGTACTCTCCTTCCATGCTTAAAACATTTTCTTGATTTGTCATATTTTGTTAAAAATATCTGTTAGTATTCTTATCATTATTTTATTTAAACACTTCCATATTTCAATAAAGATACCATTAGATCTTATGATTTTATTATTTTTCATTTTTTTTAAAACTTTTTTTATTTCATGACAACGAATTTTGCAATTAAAATTCTTATTAATCTCCTCCACAGGTATCGCAATATCACCGACATCTCTTATACTCTCAATGTTAAAGAAATTATCAAAATAATTTTTCTAATACTTTTTTATATCTTTATTCCTTATAAGAATACTATTGGTTTCACTTTTAATACATTTAACAATATTTAGATCTTTTTCTTCCCTCTCTTAATTTGATAATTCTGTAAATTTTCTTTTCTCTATTCCTTAATTTCTAGTTTCTTGTATAATTCGTTATATGCCTTATCTTTTGATTTGTGAATAATCTTTTTTACTTTTTTTCCAATTTTCCATTTTTCAAATGTATCACTACATCTTTTACTATTAAATTCTTATAACACTCTCGTTTGGTTCGTATAGCAGTTTGAATTTTCTCATTCTACCACTATGACTCCTTGTCTATTGGAGTCCGATTCCTAGATACGCTAGAAATCTCCTTACCTATATTTTTAATATTATTAGATATTTCTACCCTCATAATTTTTGAATTATCATTAGCGAACCAGATTACTACCTGTATTAATTCGTCTCTAAAAGTTGTCATTTTTTCTTATTTCATATTCTACCACTTAATTCTTGACTTTATAAATTGACAATATTTCTTTTACCATTTTGGTACACGCACATCTAAAACTAAAAGTCAACTGGAGAGAAATTATTGGCCCAGCTGAAACTAGATTTGGCGCTACTTTCATTGCATTATAAAGTCTTGATAACTAAACGGAGCACTTAGAGGCTTTGGTGACGAGCTCAAATTTAAAAAATAAGCTCAAACAAGATAGAGGGAAGGAAATGAGATAAGTTATTTTGGATAAAAGATTTTGTAATAATAGTTCATCATTGTAAAGATCATGGATCCTATATTGCGTTTATTGCGTATTCGGGATTCTGATGAGAAGCCTTCTTTAAGATATGTGCATGAAGGAATGTTTAGGGTAATCAAAGATATTCAAGAGTTGTTCAAAAATTATATATAAAAAAAAACACTTGTTCTAGCCATATATTTATATTATTAGTGCAAGGTGGGATAAAATGTTGAAAAAAAATTTTCACGCCACTGCCTATTGGTTGAACTTTGCTTTCTAATATGGGAAGGATAGTTTCTACCACATGTTTGAAGTTATGAAAGGTTTATTGGCTATCATAGAGAAGTTAGTGGTTCAAGATAGTCAATATATGGTGACAGAAATAACCATGTTTCGAGAAGGGAAAGAAACTTTTGGATCTTGATTTACCAGGTCAACATTTAAAATTAGTAGGTTTGGTAAGTGGAGTATGAAATCTTTATTTTTCTTTTCCTGTTATATTTTATTCTACATAATCCATTTATCTTATTTCAAATTGTAGATGAATAGTGGAAGGTATTTGGTTGTGATGCTCCACATTTGCAAAGAGGTGCTATTAAGTTTCTTAGTCAAACATCATCTTCATCGAGTGTGAACGTAATTGGAGGGTTTTTTAGTGTATTCAGACAAAATATCAAAAACTTAATGATTTGGTTTATTTCTATTACAACTTGCGATTACAAAATAGGTATATAAAAATTGTTTATTTCATGCATTTCAACTTGATGGCATCATTTGAGTAACTACTTGTCTTCTGTAGACTTCCATATACGAAAAGATCTTACGATAAGTGGATTATGAATGTATTGATTTGGTGGAGTTTTGGGTTGATGAAGAGCTGAACAATTATGATGAGTTAGAGGAAATGTCTAATAAAGAATTTGTTGCAAGTAATAGAGATAATATTATTTTGCTTACTCAAATCTAAGCAAACTCTTATTCCTGTCTTTCAATTTTAGCATTTATTTCATTTTTTTTAATTGACATTTGTATAGAAAATGAGGCTGATATAGTAAAAAACATATTGCAAGGAGAGGACTAGGATATTGATTTAAGAGTTTATGGTTAAAGAAGTGGAGGAACTAATTCCAAAAATGACATTTGCTATACACAAACTAACAATCATAATGATAGTGGTGAGCTTAATTAAATTATTTCATAATTTATAATGATTCTTGTTGGAGGTGGGTTACGACTCCACAAATATTGACTCCTGATTGACTCGAACTGTTACCGTCGACAGGATGTGAAACCTACAAAAATCGCAGGAGGATACTCCGGCGGGGTAGGCTCCGACGCTTAAGTCAGAAAGAGCGATTTTTGAATGTAAAAAAAAAAAACAGACTGAGAGCTCAAAATGGAGAGATTCCCTGTGATTAGAGTGTCCAATGTGTAATACTAAGGGAGCATACTTGTCTTGAGGGGTTTTGAGATATCTTATACCTGTGAGAGTCGTATGCCGTTGAAGTGTTTCAACCCTACTTTCCTTATCGAGCTGATCCGAAAATCTTGGGAGTTCAATATTCTAGATTGATCGTGATCTTCATCGTATGGGAACTTTCGTTCCCTGGGAAGATCATTTCCTTAGTTGAAAGATCTTAAATGTGTCGTTCTTAAGTAGGAAATCAAAATTGTTAGGATGCCTTGACCATCCTTTAGAATTGTTAGAGCCGCAGGCTGCCGGTCGGTCGTTTGGCCAATGAAGGCTCTTCGGGGTTCGTTCATTCGATGAACCAATGATTGAATACCCGATCAGGGGAGGTTACTCCCGTGTGATAGATCTCATTCGGTAAGCGGGGTGACAGAAACCCCTGAAACCCTATCGTTCAGAGATCTTAGCAACTATGCCCCTTCTGTCACGCCCCGAACTAGAGTCGTGAACAGCCGTCCGTTGTCCTGAATGCCGCCTGGATTTTTACCGAAAATCAGGCAGAACCTCCCCATAAATCGGAGGTCTCTCATATACAAATAATCTGTATACCTATATAAATTTAAAATCATCCTGAAAATAAAACAAATGGTCATCCCGGCCTCTCCAAAACCAACAACTCCCAAAGCCGACATCCAGAACAATGCAAGGCTATAAAAATCTATCAACAAACCTAGCCACAGACCTCTACTGTCATGCCCAACTAGAGCATGAGCAGCCGCCACATCAAGCGGACCTAAATTTTATACAAATATATATAACAAATTTCCCAAGTAACATTTAAATACGTACAATCGCCTCAAATGCAAATAAAATATGAGAGTTTCAAAAATAAATATACATAAATTATACAGTCATCCCAAAATAAGTACACGGTCAATTACGGACCTCAACAAGACCTCACAGGGTCGAAATAAAGTACGAAATTCATATTTCAAATTTAATTTAGACCTCTCACCGTCGAGAATACCAAATCCACCAGCAATCTATCAAGCCCTCGAGCCAAGTACGTCGCCCTATCGCAATAATCCTATCTGAGGAGGGAAAGGAAAGGGGTGAGTATCTATGGGAAGATACTCAGTGAGTGATGAGATTAATCTCAAGTACTAATAGTGTAGGTGAATATTGGAGTGTCAAATAGTATCATTCGTAAACAATAACTCAAGTTTCACAATAAATCATGATATGTTTAATAAAATGAACTCTTTTAATCATTCACACGATATCACACATATATGCATCCATTTAAAAATCAAGTATAACATAGAGCTGGCCGAAAGGATCCTGGCAAAGGTCAACTATGACCAAGGACAGGCGCATCGGGGGTGTTATTATGCAAAGTGTTTCAAAAGTAGCTCTCTACCCCGATGTTGGCCGTGGGCTTAGCTCCTTGCTTACTCGCCTCAAATAGGACCACGTGCGGTGCTAGACGGTGATGAACACACGTTCTCCCCCGATGTGGGTTCAGCCGGCTATGCCTATGAATAAAATAAACTGGACATTTGCGGATACTTCCTGCAGAAGCGTATTCGGGCAACTCGTGCCTCTACAAAGTCCCTTCGTAGCTACGGAATCATCAATGTCATCATCACAGTATCACAAGGGCACAACGTCCCGTAGATAAGAACCATATCATCACCAGTGGGCATCCCAGTGCCCTCACAGATCTCAAAACATTTCAAATCCGTGTGCCAATACATTTTCATCAAAATCATTTCAAATCAACAACCGATGCAATGGTAGAATAGAAAACATTCAAGTTCTCAAATCATGGCACAATTTCATTTCATTCAAACATGGATGCATAATCGTGGAAAACATAAGTATGACACTCCAATAATCACAAAACAGATTTGAATTTCAATTTCATATGTCGAGACCATGCATATCAAAACATGTTTTGTTTAAAAACACGGTAAAAATCAGGTTTCACCATTTCATACAAGAGATTAGGGTCTCACTCACATTCTAGGGAGGGTGGTCACTCCCTATTTCCACAATCAAACCAAACTCGACTCCTCGAGTCTCCAAAGAGATCAACCTAATCAAATTATCACAATACTCATCAAATTTCCAATAAATCTTAGGGTTTATCATTTTCCCTAAGTTTGTACAACCTTAATTCTCCAATTTATGAATAAACTCGAATGTAATCAAATTCTTTCAATTTAAAAAAAAAATTAACCAAATCAAAATCAAGTTAAATTCAAACCTAAAATCGTTCAAAATCGAAACACGTCTAAATACATAAATTCCCTATAAATTAGAAAAATCTTTGAAAATTCATACACTTTTCAATTCTCATCCGATTTCTTCAACCCATATGTCATTTTCAAGGTATTTAAGTCTATTTTCATCATACGGAAATAGTATTTTGATTGCCTATATGTAGGACAACTTATAATGGAAAAGACTACATCAATCCTTAAGCTCAAGTCCCAAATTTCAACTGTTTTCATGCATTCGTCAAATTAAACTCTGAAGGAAACTATTCAAATCAATAAAACTCGACACTATTATCCTTTAACATGCTCCTTTCATATCAGGCACTAGACTTGGCCTTATTATTCAAGCATAGAATTTCAAAAATGCATTTTATTCCAATCAAACATACATTCTAAACCTATACAAGACTTTTCATCCTAAAGTAACTTTAAATTCATTCAATTATTGAAAAGATCAGAAATCTCATTACCTAGGGTTTCCCGATTCGTAACCCTAAAGTCCGTGCGCCTACAACTCAGTCCAGAATCCTGAAATACGTCCAAATCGAAGCATAGTTCAGCAATTATACTAAATTACCAATGAAATCGAAACCCTAAATTTAATTCATCTTACCCAACGTAGAAAAAGAAGTCTGCAGGCGACTTAGAGCTCTGCGATGATCGCAGAAGGCTCACCACAGTGAGCAACTCATGGTCGAGCGAACAGGATGAGGAGAGAGGGCTTTCGCGCATGGGAAGGATGGGTGAGTGCTGCAGTCACGCGCGCGTAGGGGTCAGTCGCGTGCTGCAGTGGGGCAGAGCTGTCGCGCGCAAAGGCAGTCTTACGTGCGCTGGGAGCGGTGTCGTCTGCAGCATTGCTGCCCGCGATCACGCGCGCACAGGAGAGGGAGGAGTAGAGCGGGAGAGACTGAGGGAGACTAAGAAAGAGAGCGAAAGAGAGTGAAAACTCACGGGAGGGAGAGAGAGATAGCGCGACCGAGAGAGAGATCGCGCGAAATAGAGAGAGAGAGGGGAAAAAAACAGAGAGACAGAGAGGGAAATCGGGGCGGCGAAGAGAAAACAGAGAGAGAAAGGGAGTAGCGGTGACAGTGGTGGTGGTGGTACGGCTTATCGCGGCGGAGGAAGGTGGAGAACTGCGGGAGGGAACGCAAAGAGATTCGCGAGGGAGTGAGAGACAGAGAGAGAGCAATTGGGAGATGTAGAGAGAGAATCGAAGGGAAAGAGAGAGGATAGGGAAGTGGCAGTGGCGGTGGCGGTGGACAGTCGCAGCGGTGCGGCGGCGGCGGCGATGGCGTGGGTGGGGGAAGAGGAAAGGTCGCGGGAGAGAGAGGAGAGGGGAAAGAGAAATGGGAATTAGGGTTTCAACCCTAATTCCTTTCCCTTTTTTTTATTATTATTATTATTATTATTATTATTATTATTATTATTATTATTATTTATATATTGTTTTATATAAAGAGAGTTTTTATAAATAACTAATTGAGTAAATAAATAATTAAATTAACTAATAAATAAATAATTATTTACATATATATATATATATGTATACTAACTTTATTTTAAAATTCCCAGAAACGGTATTTAAAATATACCAAAAATTAAATTTAAAAATCCCAAAATCGAAAATCAATAAAATTAATTATTTTCTATATATATATATATATAAATTGAGGATCATTTTATTAAATTCAAAAACGGAAATAATATACGAACACCGTAGTGTCGGTGTTACACCTTCGGTAAATAGCCATAAAGAATATTGGATATTAGACGGTAACTGTACTTTGTGGGCTTCGTGTACGGGCCTTTTAGGTGTTGACTCTGTGGATTGGGTCTAAAACTATATCTCATCATTTTCCCCCGACTCATGGCCTTCTTGACAAAAAGGCGCCATGAGTAAAGACCAATTAGGGTAAGGCGTGCTTAATACATTACAAGAGCATAAGGGTGCTGAATTCGTCCTAATCTATTCCACCCTTTTGTCATGAATGTGGGTACGTCTTTTTGGAAGTGACTCCTTCATGGGGAATTGAAGAAAATTAATTACTCCATTTATGACGGGCTATTTTTGCTGCTCCATTTCACCTACCCTAAGCCAATTAAGACCCATTTCTCCACTGCTATAAATAGCTATGATAGGTATTTGTTCCTTCCCACAGAGAATGGAGGTTTTTCTTCCTCTTTGGGGTATCTACTGAGAGTGGTTCCTTTTCGAAAGTTGTTTTGTGAGGCATTTTGGTATGCAGAACTCTATGGCTCGGGTAGCTTCTGCCGGAGTGAGATCTCATTAAGGAGGGGAACCACCGGACTGAGATCTCATTATGTCGGTCGTTGTTCTATTGGCATGGTGAGATCGTCCATCATCGATGGAGGCACATCTTGTGCCTCCTTAGGTGATTTGTCCAGGTTCCCCTCCATCATCCAATTACAGTGGGGATGTCTCTCACACCATCTTTGGTTAATAGGTTGGACTCAGGTCGTTTGGGGGTGACAAAACCCGAGTTCAGCCTTCTCTTGTTCCTAACACTACATTGGAATTATTGTTTTTGTATTCTCCATTGTAGGGACTGTAATTTCTGTATCTTTGAGTGACCTTGTTATGTACTTCTTGGTGTAGTCAGTCTGACCCAGGGACTTGTATACATATTCATGTAACCGAATGTATTTCTTGCATAAGGATAAATAATTTATTTACTTGAATCTTGTCTTTGTTCTCTTTTGATCTCTTGTCTGGTTATATGCTTTTCTTCAACTTTTGTTGAAGTATATTTGTTTATGGCTTTAGGCTCCGCACTGAGATGCTGAGTAATACCGGTCTTTTGGACCGCCAGAGGTTCGGTGAGATCGGGTTGACTTGGGCCCACCGATAAGAAACTTTTAGATAGAGAGACCGTGCCCACCTGTTTGGAGAGTTCCATTCCTTATTGATGATACATTCGAACGATAGGGACTGAGTGACTTAACCCCGACGATAGAAAACTTTTAGATAGAGGGGTCATATCCACCCGTTCGGGGAGTTTCATCCTTCATTGATGACACGTTCAAACGATAGGATCTGGACAATTTAGACCTGAGATAAGAAACTTTTAGATAGAGGAGCCGTGTTCACCTGTTCGAGGAATTCCATCCCTTATTGATGACACGTTCAAATGATAGGGACTAAGCGACTTAGGCTCGACGATAGGAAACTTTTAGATAGAGAGGTCGTGTCCACCCATTCAGGGAGTTCCATCCCTTATTAATGACATGTTCGAATGATAGGATCTGGGCAACTTAGACCCGATGATAAGAAACTTTTAGATAGAGGGGCCGTAGCCACCTGTTCGGGGAGTTTATCCCTTATTGATGACACATTCGAATGATAGAATCTGGACGGCTTAGTCCCGACGATAGGAAACTTTTAGATAGAGGGGCCGTGTCCACCGGTTTAAGGAGTTCTATTCCTTATTGATGGCACGGTCGATAGGATACCTTTGATTGAGGGGCGACAATCGTTCGATTCTTACTGAGCTGGTTTCTCTAGCTGTAGATAGTTTCGGAGTTTACTGATGATAGTATATGTGTAGGTTTTCTGAGTTCCAGATTCTAGGCACGGTCGATTCGTCTAGATTGTTGAGGTGATAAGTTCCTGGTCGGACCACGGAACACACTCGGTATGGGCCTTCCCAGTTAGGAGAGTTTACCCCCGAGTTGGGGTTGTCCGGTAGTTTCCACCCTTCTTAGTACCAACTTGCCAGATTTAAACGTTCAGTTCTTAACTCTACAATTGTGATATCGTGTCATTTGTTGCTGAATAGCCGCCATTTGTGCCAATGCGGACTCTCGTAACTCTGAAATCAAGTCTAGTCTTCCACGCAAGGTACGCTCCTTTTGCTCAACGCCATATTGGGCCATTTGGAGTGAATGAATTCCTATCTCCATTGGTATAACCGCTTTGTTTCCATATGTCAGACTGAACGGTATTTCTCCCTTTGCTTTTCGGGGTGTAGTGCGATATGACGAGAGGATATCGTAAAGTTCTTCGGCCCATTACCTCTTGGCGTCATCTAGTATCGTCTTTAATCCTTATAGGATCATTCAGTTGGCTATCTCAGCCAGCTCGTTGGTTTGCGTATGAGCGACTGATGAAAATCGATATTGAATCTCGAGTTTTTCATAAAACTCCCAGAAGTGCTTGTTGTCAAATTGCTTCCCATTGTCTGTGATAAAGACACGTGGTATACCGAACCGGATGCCACACGAAGGACTGGACCTTGGTTGTCGTGATCTGAGCTAAAGGCTCGGCTTCTACCCACTTGGTGAAGTAGTCGATCTCTACTATGAGGATTTTCGCTCTCCTATGGCTGGGGGAAATGACCCGAGGATATCCATGTCCCATTGAGCAAACGGCCAAAGGCTAGATATAGGATTGAACTCGATGGAAGGTAGCTGAGGTACTGAGAAGAAGCGTTAGCACTTGTCGCACCATTTTACATAGTCGTCGGAGTCGACCTTCATGGTTGGCCAATAGTACCCTTGACGAAGAGTTTTGTAAACCAGGTTTTGAGCGCCTAGATGGTTACCACAGACACCCTCGTGGATTTCTTGGAGGACATAGTCCCCCTCCTCGGGAGTTAGACACCGCAAATACGGATGAGTGAATGACTTCCGGTAAAGGATCCCAACAATTATGGTGTAGTGTGCGGCTTTTCGCTTCAGTTTCATTACTTCTCTCGGGGACTTCGGCAGACGATCGTACCCTAGATATTCTTCTATAGGGCCTTTCCAACTGGGAGACCGATTGATAGGGAGAGCCTCTTTGGGCTTGTCAATGCTGGGATTGACAGCCTTTTAATGTATACCGTTCGGTTAGAGGCAACCGAATCAGAACTAGCCAGTTTCGACAGAATGTCAGCTTGTGCATTCTCTGACCGAAAGATTTGCTGGATGTCGACTTTGCCTAGTTGTTCCATCATCTCACGTAGCTTACTCAAATATTTAGTCATGATTGGGTTTTTCGTTTCATAGACTCTTTCGATTTGTTTTACAACCAACTAGCTGTCCATGAATACCCTAACATTCCGCGCCCCTATGTCAATGGCAATCCGAAGGCCTGTCAGTAAAGTTTCGTATTCTGCTTGGTTATTGGTGGCCTGAAAATCGAACCGGAGGGCATATTCTGCCTTAAAATTGTTCGGGCCTACTAGTATAAGCCTGGCACCACTTCCTGAGGAATTTGATGATCCATTGACATGAATGGTCCATTCTGGGATGAACCACTCTTCCTGATGGTTGGGAGACTTATTTTCAAGTGTTGTCAGCAAATTACATTCGTGGATGAAATCGGCCAATGCTTGGCCCTTTATCATTGGTCGCGGTCGATACTGGATATCGAATTTGTCCAGTTCCATGCTCCACTTGATAAGTCGATCGGAAGTGTCTCTCTTTTGGATGATCTGTTTCAGCAGTTGGTCGGTAAGCACCACGATGGTATGGGCTTGGAAGTATGGTCGAAGACGTCTCGCTAAAATGACCAAGGCGTAAGTTATCTTTTCGATCGGTCGGTAGTTAATGCAACACCGGACAAGTCCGGATTTGTAAAAATATACTTTAAATGTTATTATTTGAAAATTTCTACATTTTGTAAAATTTTGAAAGAGTAATTAATTTTAAATATAAGTGTGAATTTCTATTCCTTGGTGGGGAACCTTAAATTTTTAAGTTACCGATCATTAGAGTCTGAATCACCAGAGTCATCAGTTACTTGAGTATTGGGTGATCGATACTTGGTAGATTTTAAATGTTCGGTACTCAGCAGAGTTTTTGTATTCAGCGGGATAGTTCTTTAGATTTTGATTTCTTTGTGAGTAGTTTGGAGGTGACCTTTTATTATTTTATAAGTGAAAATACTATCGGCATATTGTTAGACTCATTTTCATATATCATTCAGTGTAGTGCATTCTATTCATATTATCTGACGGTATTATCCCACTCGGTCGATATATTTTTCCTATTATCTCACTTTTCTATGCATTTTGTGACATCCAATTTTGAATCCCTATTTTTATTATGAGATACCTATAAAATTCCTAATTGGCTATCCTCGCTACCGATCAGTAATGTTCTCGGCTATTCGGTATAATCATCCATCGGTAGTGTTCTTGGCCATTCGGTATAATCACCGATCAGTAATGTTTTTGGCCATACGGTATAATGTGTTTCCAATTATCTATTTGGTGCTCATTCCCTATTTTCATTTTCTTGTTCGGTCATTGCCTTGCTCTTTTCGGTCATCGGTTCTGTATATGCAGTTCTCTCTTCAGTCCTTTTTATTTCTTTTCCACTTGACCAAACATCTATGCTCCTTAAAGGTCCGATCGAACGACTATGCTCCTTGAAGACTTACCGAACACCTTTGCTTCATTTGACCGAACACTCTTCTTTTTGACCGAACATATTGCTTCCAACAATTGCAATTTTCCTCGTGTCGGTGGACACTTACATATATTTACTTGGAGTTGAACCCAAGACTTTTGAGTGTCCAAAAAGTTATTCCTCCACCATGCCATTTAATATCTCTAATTATATATTGCATAATTTATTATATAACCTATATCTTTTGGATATATTTTTTTAATTTAATTATTTCTAATCTATTTCTTTTAAATTTGAGACTCCCTTCGGTGAAGCAAATGTAACCCATTGGTGAATAGTACTTTCTTTTAAAGTATGTTAGAGCATTTGCTTTTCTCTATTCGGTAACCGATGGGAATTGAATCCAAGCACCACTATCTCTCATTGACACTTTGTCTTCCCCTTTTTGATAATTGTTGCTGGAAAATTCAACTTGCTCCCACCGGTTCCAGGTTGCCCTTTTGCCATTGGTCAATGCTGAGAGCCCACTGGTCAATACTGAGAACCCATCGGTCAATGTATTCCCCTTGCACAGCTTTCACTTTCTTTACAAATTTAAGTCTTGTAGCATCAAGAAGACTTGATTACTATTCGGTCTCTCTCTCTCTATAAATAATATTTCAAGTACTTAAATCCAATGGGTTGAGCTTCCAAATTACTAAAAAGGGTATATTAGGAACTTGTGTAAGTTGGGAAGAGAATGAAGGCAAATAAGTAAATAGGGGTAATAAGTTGTAAACAAAAAGGAGAGTTGGGACTTTAGAACCTACAAATGCCAAATTTCACATCTTCTTTTACTTCTCTCTCTGCTCATACACCACATCTCTTCCTCTTTTCTTGTTTCCAACAAAGATTAATTAAAATACCACTAAAAAAATTCATAACCTAGTCTCTAAAAATTAGATCTTGTGAGAGATTTAAGGTTTTCTAGTGAGAGAAAACCTAGAGTTTAATCGTGACTCGGCTTGCGACAAAATCGAAAACTAAAAACTTAGGTAATATTTTATTCTTAACTTGGGTTTATTATTCCTCTTTCATGACTTTGGAGTTATAGTGAAATTTGATGAAATAGATTTGATGGATTTTGAGTCACCGTAAGTGAGAGAAAGATTGTGTATTGAATATTAGGGTTTTGGGTTTACTTAAAAGGATTGACATTGCTGATAGTGAGTATTTGATTATGTCCTTTAGGAGTTAGTAACCGAACAAAGCAAGATGTTCCACTGTAGAGATGTCCGAGAGTGACTATAGTCCCTAGTATAGTGAGTGGTTATATGTTTGCACTTAAATAAGATAAATGTTTTCAATAAATTTTCTAAATGATTTTCAATGGATTTTCTAAATGATTTTGAAACTTGATTTTTTATATTTTAATGTGTGTGGAATATTCCAAAGAATGATTTTGAAATTTCTATGCATCCTAATGTTTTGAATGAATATATGTGACATGCTGATTTATTGATGTTAAGCACATTGTGATGCTAATTATTGATAAACAATTATTTATTTGATGGCACATTAAATAGATTATTAAATTTTCATGAAATGGTGCATGGTGTGGTTACTGTGGGAAGAGGTGAACCCGAAAAATAGTTAGTCATTTCCCGTCACGGCAACTCGATTGACGACGTGGTGAGGTTAATCTTGATAGATATGGTATGTGGCCGGTCGCGATGGTACATTCATGATCTAATAACGCGTCGTTTGAAGGGCGTGAGATAGTTGGTTGCACCACCAACGGAACACTATAGCCAATGCCAACGAATGGGGTGTTTGTAAACTAAAATTACCAAAACCCTTGCGGCTCCACCCTGGGTCGTGGTAGATCTTTATTGGAAATAATGATTTTGACTGCCCCATATTTGGAAAATGTGAAATGGTTTGATGCATATGAGATTGAATCATAATGATTTGAAAATTGATTTATTGTTAAATGATCTTATGATTGATATGATGATTTGAAATAGATATGTTTGATATGTCCACCACACAAATCTTATTTCTGTTCAACATTTATATCACTCACTGAGTATTCTCATACTCATTCCTCTTTCTTAATTTTTACAGAGGAAAGTTAGTTATTTCGCGAAGTCATTTTGAGCCAGAATTTTTTTGGAAGACCTCTGCCAGAGATACTTTTTGGTATAGATCTTACTATTGTCTTTGAGGTTTCGATAGATTGACCCATGGAGGGCATTTTGTATAAAAATCTGTTTAAATATTTTTAAAACTCTGTATTTCGATTTCGATTGGATTTGGCTATGTATAAACTTTTATTGGGGACCCTTAATTTCCTTTTTATGAAATTTTCTTGAGAATTATTGTTGATTTTATTTCTATCCTTAGGGAGGGAATTGTGTCCTAATTGGTTGATGGCATTTGGTGGTTGAGATGGCCTATGGCTTTATTTGGTATTCTGAATGCCTTGCGATGCCTTGGAGCACGGGGTGAGATTCACACGTGTTTAAGGTACAACGGTTGTCGCATGCTTGGACCTACGGTCGGCGTGATAGTTAACCTCGAACTCCTTTAATATCCTACTAATGTAGTAGCCGGTTTCTGGCGTGATTTTTATCTTACCATCACGGAGAAGCGCCGTTCGAAGAAGGCAAGATATAGGTAAAGTTCTTCCCAGGGATGGGCTGCGAAAGTAGTGGTGGTTCCATCGTACTCTTTTAGTCGTTCAAAGGCTGCGACATTTGGAAGTCCGTTCGAACCGTCAAGATCTCTTCGGTGCATCGAATATGGGCTTATATTTCTGCCCGACTTGGACATGAACCGACTCAGAGCCGCTATCCGACTAGTAAGACGTTGTACCTTTTTTAACATCTGGGGAGGTGACATATCTAATATCGTCTGTATCTTCTCGGGTTTGGCCTCTATCCTTTGATCGGTGATCATGAAGCCTAGAAACTTTCCTGATGCGATTCCAAAGGTACACTTTGTCGGGTTCAACTGCATATTATATCGTTCTAATGTCTAGAAGATTTCTTCAAGGTCCGCAACATGAGTTTTACTGCGATGTTCTTGACTAGCATGTCGTCAACATAGGCTTCAACGTTCCTGCCCAGCTGGTCTTTGAAGACTGTGTTAACCAGCCGTGGGAAAGTTGCTCCTGCGTTTTTTAAGCCAAATGGCATGATCCTGTAGCAATACGTGTCGAATTCGATGATGAAGTTGGTCTTCTCTTCATCCTCTGGTGCCATTTTAATCTGGTTGTAATCTGAATAGGCATCCATGAAACTCAAGAGCTAGTGTCCCGAAGAGTTGTCTACTAGTTTATCGATATTAGGGAGTGGATAAGTATAATTCGGGCATGTTTTGTTGAAATCGGTGAAATCTATACACATTCTCCATTTGTCATTAACATTTTTTACTAAAACCACGTTAGCTAACCACTCGGAATATTTAACCTCATGAATGAACCTAGCCACTAATAGCTTCTGAACTTCTTCTTGTATGACACGTTGGTATTTGAGAGCGAATACTTTCTTTTTCTGTCTCACAGGTTTGAAATTAGTGTTGATATTGCTTGCTGGGTTATGACAGGATGGATCTATACAGCATGTCTTCGGGGGGGGGTCCAAGGGAAGACTATTGAGTGTCATTGAGACAGACGACTAGGGGCTCTTGCAAGGAACGTGATGATTGGTCCCTATTCGGACGGTTTTGACTGTAGTCGCTTGTTAAAGGGACCTCCACCGTTTCTTTCCCCTGGTTCGGGTTTTGATTTCGGCTCGGTGCCATTCCTAAATTCTAGGGTGTCGATTGGAAAAGTTTCTTGTGCGTCTTGAGCCACAAAAAGGATATAAGGATCAGGATTGCTACGTATGGTGGTGATCCCTTGCAGTGTCCTGAACGTCACCTTCATGTATCTCGTACTCGACAATGTTTTTAGTTCATCCAAACTGGGCCTTCCGAGGATGGTGTTGTAAGGAGAGAAAAGTTTCACTACATGGAACAAAATCTGGGAGGTCGTATGATTAGGGGGTTTTTCGAGGGTTAGGAAAAGGTAGATGATGCCTTCGGGATAGGTGGACTCATCTAAAAGTCCACTAAGGGATTTGGTAGGTGGCAGAAGTCGAGACAGATAAACGCCTATTCAACAAAAGGCATCTCAGATGAGGAGATCACAGTCAGACCCTTCATTGATAAGGACCTTCTTCACGATGTGAGATTCTATCTGAAGGGTAATGACTATAGGATCATCATGACGGAGATCAACCCCCAACAAATCGTCATCGTCAAAGCCTATAATTGGCCTTTTTCTCTTTGTGGGCGTTACGCTGGGAGTGATTGTAGTAAATATCGTCATGAGCTTTCGGGAGATCAGTTTGTTTCCCACAGATGATGTCAATCTATTGGAGATAGATTACGACTCCACAGATACCAACTCCTTATTGACTCGAATTATTGTCGTCGACGGAATGTAAAACCTGCAAAAATCGTCAGAGAATGCTCCGACGGGGGAGATTCCGACGCTCAAATTAGAAAGAATGGTTTTCGAATATAAAAAAAACAGACTAAAAGCTCAAAAAGGAAAATATTTCCTGCAATTAGAGTGTCCAATATATTAGGCTAAGGGAGCGTACCTGGTTTAGAGGATTTTATGAAATTTTATACCTGTGAGAGTCGTACGCGGTAGGAGTGTTTCAACCATACTTTCCTTATCAAATTGATCCGAAAATCTCGGGAGTTCAATCTCCGGATTGATCGTGATCTTCATGGTATAGGAACTTTCGTTCCCGAGAGATTTTTCCTTAATTGAAAGATTCTAAAGGTGTCGTTCTTAAGCATGAAATCGAAACTATTAGGATACCTTGACCTTCTTTTAGAATTGTTAGAGCCCACAGCTATCAATCGGTCTTTTGGCTAATGAAAGGTTTTCGGGGTTCGTTCGTTCGATGGACCGTGATTGAATACCCAATCGGGAGATTACTCCGTTTGATAAATCTAATTTGATAAGCGAGGCGATTCAAACCCTATCGTTAAGAGATCTGAGCGATTAAGACCATTCCGTAGATAACCATAAAGAACATTAGATATCAGATGGTAACTATCTTTTGTGGGTTTAATGTGTGGGCCTTTCAGGTGTCGACTCTTATCGATTGGGCCTAGAACATCCCATCAATTTTGAAATTTGCATTTTGGATATGAATTTTATATTATTATATTAGTTTTTGAATTGTTAAGAAATTCATAATCATTAATTTTGTTTGTTTATTTTGAATAATTAGGATGATATTTTGATACTATTATTTTGATTTAAAATCTTTCAATTAAAATTATTACAGTAGACAATAAGTTATGATAAAAAATTAATAAGTGAGTTAGTTATTTTAAAATTTTATTTGATGACGTATTTTTATATTTATGTATTGCCAATAGAAAAATTTTATTTTTTTATATAAATATATAAATTTTATTTTATTTTAAAATATATAATATATAAATTATATATATAATATTATGATAATATTATTTGATTCATAAAATTATTTAATTATTTTGATTAATAAATTAATAAATTTATTGATTTATTAAATTAATTATTTATTCGGTTTCAAAAGCATAAGGGAAGATATTTGTTGGTTTTGGGTCTCATGTGTAAAAAGTAAATAGTAGTTGGAATTTTTGTATAATTTTTCTTTGTCGAATTTATAAAAGTTTTGAAGAGAGGGGGAGAGAGGTCGGCATCGGCAATAGGATCGTGGATGTCAAATAAATGATAGGACGTATTGGGCCAAGTGTTGGAGTGCCAGGAGAGAGAGAGAGAGAGAGAGAGAGAGAGAGGAGTGCCTCTCCCAACAAGAGTCACGTGCTAGGGACGTAAGAAAGAGGGGATCGATAAGTGTGTATATTATATGTCATGTGTTGCAATGTGGTGAGGACAAGGACAGCGACATCGTTTCTAGATCTAATACAAAATCCTCCTCCCTCCCCCCCGAATCGAATGTTGTGCCGTTCAGACCAAAAAGCCCTCCCTCAATAAAAACTCACCAGTCAACTTACATAAAGATGGGCCGTTAAATTCTCTCTCTCTCTCTCTCTCTCTCTCTCGTGTAATTGTCTTGGGCGGCCTCCTCTCCTTGTCCATCCTTTTTATCCTTTTTCAATTTGTCTCATTTCGCACAAAAGGAATCCATTATTGCTTGCCTCTTGTAACTTGCAATAATCAATTCGAGTAAGTTGTTCAATATATCACATATTTTATTAATTTAATTTTAAAAATATTTTATTTTTCTTTATTTTTATATTTTTATATTAATAATATTATATTTTTATATTTATAATAATTAATTTTCTATATATACCTAATTTATCATAATAATTAACGTTATGATTCAAATTATTATTATAAGTTATATGATGATATTTTACCATGTCTCATTGTTAGAGATGTTCATATTACTATTAATATGAAATTAAAATTGATGAGATATGGTCATTTGACCTAATGCAAAAGGTGTTCATTACTATGAGGTTCATGATCCAAAGAGGCATATTATGCCTAAATGTATTAGTGATTAGAGATCAATCTTCCTGAAGGGTGGACACACTCCAACACATCTAATTAGTTGCTATTGATAATAACCTAGTCAGTTGTGACTTTCAAATGTATTCGGTATACCCAAGATGTGGCCGTCCTCACCATATAGTAAGGGGCCAAACATTATCCTATCGACAACAGGCAATGCGCCCACTATCTGGATAAGGAAGGAAATTTTTGAAATATAATCGATAAGGGAAGAAATCTCCCCGTAATGCTAAACTTTCTAAGTAATGAAAATCACAAATCTCTCGAGAATATTTGATTATAAAATTTTGAGATTTTCGGACCTACTCACAAGAAAACTATGGTTATAACACTTTGGATATATACGGCTTCTAAAACATGAGTATATATAAGTTTTTGGCATACCGAAATTCAAGTACACTTTCTGAAACCAAACACTTCACACACAAGTCACAGGGTTCTCTCTCTCTCTAGTGCTCAGTTTGTTTCATTCCTATCGAAAACCACTTTTTTTGACTTGAGCGTTGGAGTCTCCCACGGTACCCTCGGTGGTCTTTCCGAGTTCTTCAACCATCTCTAGAAATAACCGTTCGAGTCGAAGGAGGAATCTATAGAGTCAAAATTCACTTCCAACAGATTGGCGCCGTCTGTGACAATACAGACTTGAGTGATCTTAACAAACACCCCGAGTTGCCAAACGATCATGCCTTTGATAATCCTGCTGATAACCCCAAGTAAACATACGACCACTCCAATTGATGTCGCCTTACCAATGGCACCCACTCATCCTGCTGATAATCTCACTGCTCATTTTCAACCCTCTCGTCTAGAGCAGGTCTCGCAACCTGTGCTTCAAGAACATCCGATCACGCCTCCTGCGTCAATATCCCCATGACAAGCCAATCACTCTCAGTTGGAAAAGGTTAGAGTTCAGAACACAGAATATGAATAAACAATTAGAAGCACTCAGTTATGTTATTAGATTGGAGGGACAATCTTCATCAGGAGGATCAGAACATGCATATCCTCGACGCCTCGTGCCCCCACTGAACAATGAACCCTCAGTGATTTCCTGCCATGATCCTGACAATCTGAGGAGACAAGTCGAGCAACTTATTGCTAACAAGCTTAAATGGGCCAATACACGAGGGGACAAAGCCCCCTTTCATCCCTCTAGTGTGTCGCCCTTTGATCCAAAGGTCTCTTCAGAACCGATGCCCCATGATTTGCTCCTGCCTCCTATGAAAAGATATGGCGTGTATGGACTCCCGCGACCATACGGCTTACTTTGTAACGATGATAAACTCGAAAGACATGACGGATGCTGCTAGATGCAAACACTTCCCCACTACTCCTCAAGGGTAATGCAACACATGGTTCAATTCACTCTCGTAACTTAGTGCTCAAAACTTCTCTCCAATTTCGACAATACTTCGAGACCCATTTTGTAATTAGCCATGAGCCAAAAGGAGTCCACTTCTTTATTGTCATTCCGACAAAGAGATGATGAGCCATTGAAGACTTTTAGCACAAATTCAAGGTGAAGATGATGACAGTTTCAGTCCCGGATCATTCCATTGCGTTAGCCATCCCGCTTACGGGACTCATGCCCCTCGAGCACGAAGACGGTCCATGCACGAAGAGTCTTCCTTCTACCATCTGGGAGTTTTACACCCGTGTTGAAAAGTACATCACAATTGAGGATGCCAAAACATTTCTTGGCGTAGGAATCGATCGTCCCCAAGAAGATTTAGGCCGATTCGCCAATGTACCTCTCGTCCGAAGAACCGACAAGGACCACCATCCCACGAAGGTTCAATATCACACTCCTTCCGAGACCTTAGTCAAGTCTTGCTTCAAATGGGAGACAAACCATATGCGGGGATGGCCTCCCCGGCTTACGGAGAATGATCCTAAAGGATAAGATCAAGTACTATCACTTTCATAGTGATTATGATCATAATACCAAGGATCATAAATGGGTGGATGAGTTGGAATTTTTAGTTCGAAATGGAAAGCTATAGAGGTTCATTAGCATGGAAGGAAGAATTTGCCTTCCCTAGTCACGCATTCCGCCACGGTAAGACAGAAGCGGAACGTCAGACCAATCACACGGGTACCTGTGCACCTCAACCATAGTACGAGAATAATCTCCCAGATCTATGATTTGAATGAGTTCACCACGAACGCTTCATAATTGGAATTTGGTGGGAGTTGACTCAATTGTCATGACCCCCTTGTCATTCCGGCCAAAAAACGGCCGTACTGGGGTCGGAAAGATCTTTGTTGACTAAGGAGCAAGATGCAACCTCCTCTCTCGAATACCTTCTAGCGAACGGGTTTTGGCCCAATACACCTCAACCTCATGCGGAGTCCGATCAAATGACCTCTCTAGTGAATGGATATATCCCAAAGTATTATTTCACTTACGATTCTTCGCTCATAGCTCCAATCATATCACGACCATTACCGGGCCATAACCCATAACACCCGTGCTGGCGGGCCGACCTGAATACCCTATAAGTCCCGCTCACCAGCACACTATATGAAGGCCAAACTGTAGAACTCTACTTGGGATCGAATGTTGTCATGTGATCTGAAACCCTAATATCTACTCCCAAGTGACCGTTGCCTTTTCATAACTATAGGGTACCCTCCGATTACCCTACTTTAAGCTTTTTAATACAACATTATCTTTTCCATTCTTGGCTAGTACTTATGACACTTTATCATTTGTACTCTATTGTTTGTTTCCTATCAAATGTAACGTACCGTTATATTTGTGAATGTACCTCTCGGATGGATAGGTATGACCCATCCTATTGTTTTTTTCTATCATATGTAGTGTACTCATCAATTCGTAGACGTAACTCCCAAATAGGTAAGCATGGTCCTTTTTATCATTTCTGTTTGCTTTCCTAAACGTAGTGTGCCATCAAGTCGGGACATAACTCCCCAAATGGTAAACACGACCTATCATATTGTTTGTTTTTTTAACATAACATGCCGTCCATTCGGGACGTAACTCTCGGCCAGTGAAGCATGACCCATCCTATCATGTATTTCCTACTCGAAAGCAGCATCTCTACCAATTCGGGATGTAATTCCTGGAGGGTAGGCATGACCCATCCCCTATCATTTGTTTACTATCAAACATATCGCGTGCGTCAACAAGGGATTTGTCTCCCAATAAGGTGACTGTGACTCTGTTCTTCCGGCTATGCTCTAACAATTGTAATCCATCTAGGGAGGAAGGCTCTGGAATGGATGAACATGTTTGGATCTATTGGTTGGTCTCTATCGAAAGGGGAGTGCCCCTGGGATAAGCACAGACTATTCTATGAATGTATAGCCCAACATGTATGAGCATAACGAGTGACTTGATCAAGCTCCCCGACAAACTTACTTCCTATTTTAATCACTAGGGAATGTCCCCCAATATTAAGCCATGCCAAATGCAAAAGTATGAAAAGATTTTCATTGACGTGCTCCTATCCTACAAAATTTCCTTGGGTCGGCCGTATAGAAGTTATGCGAATCGGAGAAATGGGAGAGCTACAACCTCCCGAGGGGAGGACTCTTTCCTTCCACAATGGCTCAGTAGAAACATCAACAGATTAGTAAGGGCTACACCTTCGTCCATTATCTCCCAACCAATAACCTCTTCACTCGGGGGTAAAGGCCAATCTAGATTGACTTGACGGATTATCTCTTACATGCCCTCAACCTCTTGATCAATTTATGTTCGAAGTCTCTACAAGTTGTGTTCTTGGTTAAATTCACAAGGATTAATTCCTTTCCACTTTGCCGCTTGAAAGGACTTTTGTGTAAATGACACTGGTGTTTCAACGATTCACGAGATGAACCCTTGAGCTTTTGTTTTAGCCTCAGGTTTTTCACAATGCTTTTAACACAAGGCTAAGTCCAATTACAGAAACAACTTTTTATCTTATAGATACTTTCTGGTAGAGGAGCATTGGGCATTTTCTGCAGCAGTCTTCTCTCCACTTCCTTGTCCATTTCCCTCTAACCAAAACCATCTGTAATACTGAGGCTTTGGTGATACTACTAATCGGCCTTCTCCTTGAAGTGCCCAGACAATTTCGATTCTTCCACCGCTCTTGGTACTCTATCAAGATCATCGTCTCACGGAAAAGGAAATTAGATCAACCGAAAGTAAAAAGCGGTGAAAGCAGGACAAGTGACTCTGAAAATAATGCCATCAACCAAAAAGGGCTTAAAGGCCCCGTCCACTCCATCCGAGGACATCTACACATGCAATCCAGTTTGGTGATGAAAATGTGATCTTTAGACTATTTGACCTACACCGGTAGGCTCAGCGTAGCTATATTGCTTGTCTCCCGTGCGGATAGTGATTGTTTCCCTCTCTTTAGAACCCTTCTTACAATAGAATAACCGAAGCCGGGAATGAAGGAGGGATAACGATCTTGTGGGTGATAGTGATATTTTATACACTTGAATTATTTTATTTTAGATTTTATTTATTATTTTGGAGTGACTTTTAGATTTTATTTCCTTGATTTTACATTATGATTATTTTTGTGGGTTTTGTTTTAGGGTTATTAGGTTTGTTTAAGGATATTGTTGCCTGACGGCATTCGGTATTTTGGACCTCAACTTTTTAGCCGATATCAGTTTGAGATGATTCTTGCAGCGTTAGAAAGAAGACTTCGAGCCCTACAAATCAAGTGAAGACCTCCGAGCTGGGTCAAACCAGAAGATGTCCAAAATTTGAGTCAAAATTATTCCCGTCTTGAAATCAAGACTTATGAGGTTCTAAAAACCCAAGTCTAAATGAAATAACCCCGAGTGCCCATGAAGACCCATGAATTTTAGTCATTTAGACTCTTAGCACTTAGACCTGAAAAAGACATCCTCTACGCTTGGGGAAAGGAGAGAAACCCTAGCGGCCTCTTCTTGGATGTGATTCTTCCCTTTTATTTGGGGTTGGAAAGGGGTTGTAATGATTTGCTTCACCTTTCTTGCTTTTCATTATCATATTTAGTTAGATTTTTGTTTCTAAAAAACTTGATGAATTAATTTCTTTAGTTAATAATATGATTTGATTGGTTTTTTCCTTAAATCTTTATTGGCATATTTCATTATTTGATGAAATTTTATTATTGAACTTAGATTTCCAAAACATTGATGCACACATTTTGATGATTTAAGTCAGAATGCCACGCATGACCAATATAATTACATGAGCCAATATTAAGCAGTAAAAATCTTTATGAAATTATAGGTATGATAAATGGATTAATTTTATATGTGTGGGGTTTTGGGGAAACCTAGCTTACAAATTATTTTTCATAGATCTTAATACGTTCAACCTAATTATGGGTGTATGACCATTGGTTTTGATTCAATGAATTAGAGTTTTATTGTATGACTATTGGGTAAATCTAATTTAAGGAGATCTGTCATCATTAAGATGGTGCAATCAAATAAACTTTACAAGATTTGAGATATTTTGGCCTATGAAAAAAATTGAAAACTGATGAGAAATCAGGTAATAGTTTTATAAAACTAGAGTTTTCCCACTAACTCAATATTTGTTTTTTGTATTTTTCTGGATTTTAATTTTTTGCTATTTTGATTGATTTGTTTAACTTAAATAAGGTAATTTATGTTGCCAATATATAATATTCTCATTAAAGATCGACACTTGTGCACTATACATGCTAGGCCTAGGGTATACTTGTGTGAAAATCGTGATGACAGATCGCGCCCTTGGAATGTATGCCTTCTCCTTGCGTGGGAATATGAGAACAACAAACGATGGCCTAGACATTTCTTACTCTGTAATGGCGAAGCCTCGGTTCTCTCTTGGTGGCCTTACGTGACATTGGCATGAGAACATCCTCGAGAATCCCCATTTTTAGTACCTCGACATGGAGACACCTTCATCATTAGTGTTAGTGGGTGATCGTCAAATGCCAAGCTATCAACCTCTTCTAGCACGG